>CP125976.1:551486147-552008680 GCA_030063025.1 Avena longiglumis | reverse complement strand
GAATGAGAAAAGAGTGCATGTCAGTAACGAGATCAAACTAGGTATGGAGATACCGATGATCAAATCTTGGACATGTAATATATCGCGAAACAAATGGATTAAGATACTAGCGAAAAGGTTCCGACGTATCACAAGAAAGTCATGTCGTTGAATGTGGGAGTCAAGATGGGTCTCCAGATCCCGCTTCGATTATTGATCCGAGAGGGTCTCGATCATGTCATTATTCACGAACCGTAGGGTGACACACTTAAGAGACACCGACATCCAATTGGAGCAAAAGTTTCATGCGAAAAGAATAAACAAGCGCAGGAATTTATTTCACTAGATACAAAAAAAGTTTTCGGGTGAAATTGCATAAAGTGGTTATGCATGTGAAATAGAATTCTAGCAAGGTTATTTGTGAATGTTTGTCATTAAAGTAATTGACAAAATTCTGAATAAAATAAAAGAGTTTTATTTAATGAGAGTTTGCATTAAATTTGGTGGAAATTTAATGGGATTTTGAGTGGACTTTTGAGTGAGGGAATTTGGAGGAGTTTTGTGAGTGGAGTGTCCACCCACATGAAGAGGGGGAGGGCACAAGGTATCCCCCATGCCGGCCACCCCTTGGGGTTCCCCCTCCTATAAAAGGAGCCCTCCTCTCACTTCTCACTCACACCTCGTGAAGGATCTCTCTCCCCCTCTAGAATTTATCCCCAGGTCTCGACTAGCGAGATACATGTTCCTGGTAATTCGCAAGAAAGAGTTGTGCTTCCGCATCACCGGAGCGAGGAGGCGGAGGTTGCTCGTGCCTCAACGTGTGCTTGAGCACGGATGCGCCGCCGACGATTTAGCGGCGCTAGGACTTCCTCTCGATCTTGAGATCGGCAGAGATCGCTCTACATCAACCACGAGTTTGGACTCGTGGCTTTGTCGGTCTTCAGGGTATGTTCTCTACGGATATACATCCGCCCGTTGTTTGTATCTAGTATAAATAGATCTTGGTATATAGTTCACATCGTAGGAAAATTTTTGTTTTCTATCTTTGCGAACCCTACTGTGGTAATGTCCAGGGCGCAAAGTAGATACTTTACACGGAGTAGTACACATATGAGTATGTGGGTGATGATGATCATGTTGTTGCTCCTTTCTTGTGATTTTGGATATTGGTGGCATAGTGGGATGGGCGCCCTGGACAAACTTTACATGTCCTGCACATGAGACCTGTTCCGCTTGACATGCAACTAGTTTGCATAAGTGGCTAGCGGGTGTCTGTCTCTCTACTATAGTCAATATCTATTTTGCAAGCGAGTTGTCAACAATTCGATTATCCTCGCTAGGTTCATGTTCGTAGGTATATGCGGTTCTATCTCGAAAGCCCTAAGCCACGTAAAACTTGCAATGAATAAATTAGAGGCGTCTAGTTTAGATTGTTGGCTAGTGTTATGATATGGTAGTGTTGTAAGAAGTATGAGATGATACTCTTACTAACACACATAGCGTGTAAAATCCATAAACTGTGGATTTACACATATAGGTATGATAGTGATCATACCACGATGCACATGATAGAGATCATCTGCGGAAACCATATAATTTCACTAATAAACATATGATGTTTTGATTGCATCTTATATTGCTTGTTTAGCGCTTTGTTAAGCATAATAAGATGATCCCTCATTTAAATATCAAGATAAGAATGTGTTCTTCCTTTAGTATGCACCGATTATGTTTTCGTCGCTCCAAGACATCACGTGATGATCGGGTGTTCTTGGATCACGACCATACTTGGTGTAAAACTGATACACACGCAAATACTAAGGTTCTAACTTGACGAGCCCAGCATGTACGGATTACATGGCCTCGAACACGGGCCAGAAAGGTTAAGCATAAGTCATATAGTTGATATGATGCCCATTTGATGCTAGCCTTTGAAGCTATACCGACTCACGTGATGATCGGACTTGGTGTAGTGGATTTGGTTCATGTAATCACCAAAAGGACACGAGGATGTCGCTTTGAGTGGGAGTTCATTAAGTAATATAGATTAGTTGAACTCGATCTATCATAAACTTAGTCTAAACTCTTTGCAAATTTGTTGTAGATGGCACCACCTGCTTTTAATTTCAATGCGTTCATGGAGAAAGAGAAACTAGCAACGAACGGTAGCAACTTTACTGAATGGGCCATGAATTTGAGGATTCTCCTCTCTTGCACAAAAGCAATATAAAGCTAGAAGCGCGTTAGGCCCCACCTTTTGTGATGCCCGACGAGGAGAAGAATGTCTATCGACTCGTCGGAGGACCACAACAGTTCATTGCGGCATATTGTAGGGCTAGAGCCGAACTTCAAAGCGTTTGAAAACGGCAATGCATTTGATACAATGGGTGAGTTGAAAATGATTTTCACACATCTTTACAGTGAGAGCTACAATCGTAAAAGTTCTTTAGTCATGATGGAAGAGCACAAATTGTAGTGAGCATGTACTCAAGATGTCGGAATTCCGATAAGCTTGTGTCCTTGGGAATAACGATTCCCATTGACTTAGGCATCCGTGTTCATAGTCTCGCCACCTAGCTATAAGAGCTGTGATGAACTATAATATGCAAGGCATGAAGAAGTCTCTCCCGAGCTTCAATGCTTAAAACGCAGACTGGAGATCAAAAGGAACATCAAGTGTTGATGATCAATAGGAACACTGGTTTCAAGAAAGACAAGAAGGGAAAACGGAAGGAAGGGCGGCAAGCCTGCTGTCGCGCTGAAAAAAACCGAGTTGGACCTAAGTCGATACAGTGCTACTATTGGGGGAATTTAACCATCGAAGCGCAACTGCCCCAAGTATCACAGCAGACAAGAAGGCCGGCAAGGCAAACAAAGGTATATATGATATACATGTTATTGATGTGTACTTGACTAGTGCTCGCAGAGCACCTTTTTGGGTATTTGATACGGTTAGGTTGCTAATATTTGTAACTTTCGAATCGTGGGAAATGGAACGAGCGACACTAGCAAGGGTGAGGTCAAGATGCGTGTCAATGGATCAACGTTGATGTGATCGCTGCCAGAACTACCTCTCCACTTACCATCGGTATTAGTCATAAACTTAAATAATTATCTGGTGCACCTTTGAGCATGAACATTGTATCCGGATCATGTTTGATGCAAAAGTGGTTATTCATTCAAATCTGAGAACAATGGTTGTTCCATTTATATGAATGAAATCTTTTATGGTCATGCACCAATGATGAATGGTTTATTTTGTTGGATCTCGATGATAATGTTACACATATTCATAATGTTGATGCTAAAAGGATTAAACTTAATGATGATATATCCGCATATATGTGGTAATCGTCTAGGTCATATTGGCATTAAGCGCATGAAGAAGCTCCATTCGATGGACTTTTGGAATCACTTGATTATGAATCATTTGATACATGTGAGCCATGCCTTATGGGCAAGATGACTAGAATGCCGTTTTAGGTTCAATGGAGCAGGCTGATTTATTGGAAATCATACATTCGATGTATGTGGTCCAATGAGTGTGTCGGCCTTGAGGTGAATATCGTTATTTTGTTACTCACGGATGATTTGAGTAGATATGGTATATCTACTTGATGAAACACAAGTCTGAAACCTTTGAAAGTTCAAGGAATTTGAATGAAGTGGAAAATCATCGTAATAGAAAGATCAAATTTCTCATGCGACCGGAGGTGAGTATCTAAGTTCTGAGTTTAGCACTCATGAAGAGTGTGGAATTGTTTCACAACTCACACCTGCCGGAACACCACGGTGAAATGGTGTGTCGAACGTCGTGTCGCATTTTATTAGATATGGTTCGATCTATGATGTCTGTGGACTTGCCGTTGTCTTTTGGGGTTATGCACTAGAAGCTGCTGCATTCACTTTAAATCGGGCACCATCTAAATCCGTTGAAAAGACACGTATGAATTGTGGTTTGGAAACAAACCTAAGCTGTCATTTCTCAAAGTTTGGGGTTCGCGATGTTTATGTGAAGAAACTTCAACCGGATAAACTCGAACCCAAAGCGGAAAATGCGTCTTCATAGGATACCCTAAAGAAACTATTGGGTATTCCTTCTATCCACGAATCCAGGGCAAGGTTTTGTTAAGAATGGATCCTTTCTAGAGAAAGAGTTTCTCGCGAAAGGTGTGAGTGGTCAGGTAGAACTCGAAGAGGTTGTGGAACCTTCTCTTCAAAGTATGGCGAGTAGCCTTGGCCTGGAAGTTGTTCGGAGTTGGCTCCACCTGAAGAGGAACTAATGATAATGATCATGAAACTCCGAAAGAGAGTACTACCGAACCTCGCGGTCAAACGGACGCGTCTCAGCTTGTCAGAATCTGCGAAATCTGTCATAAATTTCATGGTTGATGAAAATAATGACCCTGCGGCGTATGAAGAAGCGATGATGAGCCCGGATTCCAACAAATGGTTAGAAGCCATGAAATCCGAGATGGAATCCATGTATGAAAATCAAATTTGGAACTTGGTGGAATTACCTCCCGGCCAAAGGCCGTGGAGAACAAATGGATTTTCAAAAGGAAAACTGATCTTGATGGTAATGTGACCATCTATAAAGCTCGACTTGTCGCAGAGGTTTCGACAAATTCAAGGAGTTGACTACGATGAGACTTTCTCTCCGTAGCGATGCTAAAGTCAGTTAGGATTATGTTAGCAATTGCTGCATATTTCGATTATGAAATATGGCGGATGGATGTCAAACCGCGTTTCAATGGTAATATTGAAGAAGAGTTGTATATGATACAACCAAAGGGTTTTGTCGATCCTAAGGATGCTAACAAGGTGTGCAAGCTAATGATCCATCTATGGATTGAAGCAAGCATCACGAAGTTGGAACTTCCGCTTTGATGAGGTGATCAAAGAGTTTGGATTTGTCCAAACTTATGGAAAGCTTGTATTTACAAGAAAGTGAGGAGCAATGTGGCATTTCTGATATTATATGTGGATGACATATTATTGATCGGAAATGATATAGAACTTTTAAACAGTGTTAAAAGTTATCTAAACAGCAAATTTTCAATGAAGGACCTAGGTGAAGCGTCATACATATTAGGCATAAAGATCTATAGAGATATATCTAGGCGCCTAATAGGGCTATCGCAGTACATCCCTTGATAAGATTTTAACGACGTTTAAAATGGACGGAAGTAAGAAGGGGTTCTTACCTATGTTGCAAGGCAAGACATTGAGTAAGACTCAAAGTCCGGCTTCGGCGGAAGAAAGAGAGATAATGGACAAAGTCCCCTATGCCTCAGCCATAGGCTCTATAATGTACGCCATGCTATGTACAAGACGGATGTAGCACACGCTATTAGTTTGACTAGTAGGTACCAATCGGATCCAGGTTGAACCTTTGGATGGCGGTCAAGAATATCCTTAAGTACTTACGAAGAACTAAGGATATGTTTCCATATCTGGAGGTGAAGAAGAGCTCGTCGCTAAGTGTTATGTCGATGCTAGCTTTGACACCGATCCGGATGACTCTAAGTCTCAATCCGGATCGTATTTCTCATGAATGGCGGAGCGGTTAGTTGGAGGAGCTCAAACAACTTAGGTAGCGGTATCAACAACGGAGGCCGAATATGTTCCGCTTGCGGCAGAAGAAGCTTGGATGAAGGAGTTCATATCCGAACTAGGAGTTGTGGCGAACGCGTTGGACCCAATGGTGATCTATTGTGACAACCATGGTGCCATTGCCAATGCCAAAGAGCCAAGGTCTCACAAGCATTCCAAGCATATTAAGCGGTTTCACTCCATCATGAGCATGTCAAGGATGGAGATATAAAGATTTAGAAGTACATACGGATCTCAATGTAGCATCCGTTGACTAAAACTCTCCCTAGAGCAAAACATGATCAACACGAGAACTCAATGGGTGTTAGATATATCACTATGTAACTAGATTATTGTCTCTAGTGCAAGTGGGAGGCGAAGGAATATGCCACGAGAGGCAATAATAAAGTGTTTATTATGTGTATTCCAAGTATATGATAGATGTTTATTTTGCATGCTATAATTGTATTAATACTGAAGCGTTAATATATGTGTGTTTAATAAACAAGCGAAAGTTCCTAGTTAAGCCTCTCTCATAAACTAGCTCGTTGATTAACAAGATGATCAAGGTTTCACGATCATGGACATTGGATGTTGTTAATAACGGGATCACAACATTAGTGTAATGATGTGATGAACATTCATCAAAGTATAGCATTACGATCAAAGTCATTGAGTTTATATTGCTATAACAACTACGAAGTGATCCTAATCCTTAGACCATGAGATCATGTCAATCACTAACAGGAAGAGTTTCTTGATAACATCAAGCGTCACTGCAATAGTGAGGTGATTATAAAGATGGGTTCAGAACTAATAAAGTGTTATGTTGAGGCTCATGGATCGAGAGTGGAGTTTGTTCATCCCGATGACGGATAGATATACTCTGGGCCCTCTCGGTGATATCACATTGATTAGCTTGCAAGCAAGTGATTTGATCACTAGAATGTTATATCACCGGAACGAGAAAAGAGTGCATGTCGACGAGATCAAACTAGGTATGGAATACCGATGATCGAATCTCGGACATGTAATATATCGTGAGACAAAGGGATTAAGATACTAAGCGTAAAGGTTGACGATCACAAGAAAGTCATCGTTGAATGTGTGGGAGTCGGTATGGGTCTCAGATCCCGCTTGATTATTGATACGAGAGGGGTCTCGATCATGTCCGCATTATTCACGAACCGTAGGGTGACACACTTAAGAGACACCGACATCCAATTGGAGCAAAAGTTTCATGCCGAAAGAATAAACAAGCGCAGGAATTTATTTCACTAGATACGGAAACAGGTTTTCGGGTGAAATTGCATAAAGTGGTTATGCATGTGAAATAGAATTCTAGCAAGGGGTTATTTGTGAATGTTTGTCATTAAAGTAATTGACAAAATTCTTAATAAAATAAAAGAGTTTTATTTAATGAGAGTTTGCATTAAATTTGGTGGAAATTTAATGGGATCTTTGAGTGGGATTTTGAGTGGAGGAATTGAGGAGTTTTGTGGTGGAGTGTCCACCCACATGAAGAGGGAGGGCAAGGGCAGCCCCATGCATGAGCCACCCCTTGGGGTTCCCCTCCTCCTATAAAAGGAGCCCTCCTCTCACTTCTCACTCACACCTCCTCGTGAAGGATCTCTCCCCTCTAGAATTTATCCCCATGGTCTCGGACTAGCGATACATGTTCCGGTGGCTATTAAGCAAGAAAGAGTTGTGCTTCATTGCATCGCTGAGCGAGGAGGCGGAGGTTGCTCGGTGCCTCGAGCGTGTGTGCGAGCACGTGCTGGCGATTTGCGGCGCTAGGACTTCCTCTCGATCTTGAGATCCAAGAGATCGTCTACATCAACCACGAGTTTGGACTCGTTAAGCTTTGTCGGTCTTCAAGGGTATGTTCTCTACGGATATACATCCGCTTGGTTGTTTGTATCTAGTATAAATAGATCTTGGTATATAGTTCACATCGTAGGAAAATTTTGTTTTCTATGCGAACCCTACAATCATCCACGGTACACAATGAAATCATCACCAAATGACTTTGCAGTCCTTTGTCTCTTGCTCCTTTGGGAGCTTCATTATCATCCTCCAGGATCATCGAGTGTTCTATCGGCATAGTGGGTTCAGGAATTATAGAAAATTCATTTAGATGAACTAGTCATCTCTGACGATTTGATGACTGGACATACCTTTCATAGGAAACATGGCCTCAAAGAAAGTCGCATTATTCGACTCCATAATTGTACCAACATGCATGTCGGATACCTCAGATTTTACTATCAAAAATCTATAGCCAATGCTATGAAAAGCATATCCCAGAAAAACACAATCAACGGTTTTTGGTCCAAGCTTTCGCTTCTTGGGTATTGGAATATTGACTTTCACCAAACAACCCCAAGTTTGTAAGTAAGAGAGTTTAAGCCTTTTATTTTCCCAGTCCTCATATGGAGTCATGGTTTTATCCTTTACAGGAACACGGCTTAGGACATGACACGCAGTCATTAGCGCCGCCCCCCACCATTCCTTGGAAAGACCGATGTATCTAACATGCATGCTAACCAAATGCTTAGAGTGCGGTTCTTTCTTTCGCCACCCCATTTGGTGAGGTGAGTAGGGAGGCGTCCTCTCATGTATAATACCATGTTCCATACAGAATAAATCAAATTCGTTGAAAAGTACTCTCCACCACGATTACGACCTTGATTTTAAGATCAAGTTGGTTTTCGCCTCACTTTATAGATTTTGAAGTAGTTCAAGCTTCATCTTTAGATTTTAGAAGATAAACATAGCGGTATATAGTGGAGTCATCAATCAATGTCATAAAGTATCTTTTCCACCTTTTGTCAACACACCATTCATCTCACAAAGATATGAATGTATAAGTTCTAGATGCTAAGTTTCTGTTCACCGTATGAGACTTGGGTTGCTTTGCTTGCACACAAACTTGGCACTTAGAACCTTTGGCGATGGTAAATTTCGGAATTAAACTCATATTGGCTAGCCGCGTCATGCAACCAAGTTAATATGACAGATTCGTGAATGCCAAACATTGGACTCATTATCATTGCACACATGATTAATAACTTTAGTACATGAGTCTGACAAACACAGGAGGAACAGACCTCTGCACTCATAATCCTTTCCAACAAATTGTACATACTTAGAAATTACAACTTTATTGGACTCAAAACCCAACTTAAAGCCGTCTCGATATAAAAGCGATCCGCTGACGAGATTCTTATTGATGGAGGGAACGTGCTGCACATTATTCAGCTGTACGGTCTTCCCCGAAGTAAACTTCAGATTTACCATACCAACATGCGAATGTAAGCACGAGCGTTTCCAATCAGCACGGAAGAGGTCCTTGAGACACGATAAAGAAAACATGGAAATATGAACATACATGTGTATTAGCACCCGTGTCTATCCACCAATCGGAGAATGATATCTTGAAAGGATACTAGGTAAAATACCGTAGCCAACATCCTTCATCTCGGTATCGCTAATAACAACATTAAGCGGCCTTGTCATTTCCATGTTGACGCTTGTCAAGCGATTAGGGCAGCTAGGAGCCCAATGATCGGGATCACCACAGCGTGCAAGAGCCTTTCCTCTTATCATTTTTCTCCTTGAAGTTGGTAGAGTGCGTGGCCTTGTTCTTGCCATCAAACTTTACCTTTCCTTCAGTTTTGTTCTTATTCTTGAACTTGTGGGATTGGAAGTTTTCCTCTGCACCAAATTGGCAGTAGAACCTCCCTCAAGTCCTCGAGCAGTTTTGTCCTTTACTCTCGCCTTCTCTTCCACATCAAGAGACCCAATGAGATCCGTAACGGAAAACTCTTGTCTCTTATGTTTCAGAGAAGTAGCAAAGTTCCTCCACGAAGGAGGAAGCTTGGCAATAATGCCACTAGCCAAAAATTTGTCCAAGGAACACTTGAGCTCAAGTTCTTTGGCAAGTGATTGTATCTCATGAGCTTGCTCAACACGGAGCGTTCATCAACCATCTTGTATTCATAGAATTGCTCCATGACATACTTTCGCTGTTGTCCAAGACCCCAAATTTGCCTCGGCGCTTCCCACACGTCCTTGCCATTATCAAATGACATATAAGGGTCAATAATGTTGTCCCCAAGAACACTGAACAAAGCCGCCATAAACATGGTATCGGTTTTCTTAAAGTTTGCTTCCTGCTCAGCAAAAAGATCTCCTTCAGGCTTGCCAAGAGTGGCGCTATAACAATTTAGGTTTTCAAACCATAGAACTTTCCACATGCATCATGTAATCTAATTATGTTCAGAACACTAAATGCAACCATTGTGACTCATTAAATCGTCATGGATGCATCTGTTCATCATTGTTTTCTTGTAATGTTGAACTGTTGCATGTTTGCAATGTTTTGAATGGTGTGTTTGTTGTGTTTGCTTCAAACATTAGATTGCGAGGAGTGCGACTACTGTGAGTGCAACTACTATGATTTCAAGTATTGTGGTTATTGAGAAAGAGGACATTATAATTGTGAGGATTATCTAATCGACTATATCTACAACAAAGGCAAGTGGTGCTATCTTGGTCATAAATGTCCTACTGTTTTCCTATGCATTGTAGATGTTTTTGTAGAATTGCATATGTAGGAATTGATGTGTATATGCTATGCTATGTCCCATATTATTCCCTAGCATTCCTTTCTTTTATGAGCCACCGTTGGTAGATGTGCTTAGCCATGCTATGATGAACGAGGGCTGGGTTACATCACTGATGTTGATTCTAAATGTGTTGGTTTGCGAAAACTAAAACAACTTAATCAATGAATCTCCTGGGTGTGATGGGATTGATAATTTTTGGTGGTACCATTGCGGAAAGGCACCCAGGACACTGAGAAAGGATTGGTTTCTTTGTTTGGTCGCTTTCATGTGCAACCATGTGCCAATAATGGAATGGGCGGTTGGTTGGACTCAGTAGGTTGTGGTGTAACTACCTCGGTGAATTACGCTCCTAGATACAAGCCTGGATGAGCGGAAATGGTTGAAATAGTACGGTGGGGCCCCAAAAGCCACTCACGGGTAGACCTTCCGGCCGTCCCAACCATTTCCATCATCGACAAGTTCGGCGAATCGGCGAAGGGATCAACTACATACACAAATGAGTATGTATGCAAGCCACCATACAATAGTACATCGAGCCATACCATCTAAAAGAAAGGAATATAGCATACGCCATACCAAGATTCAAATGTCCTAGATGGATATAATATTTTAGGATATTTCCTCACACACATCGAGTATCGGTGAGGCGGCAAACAAGATCGAGTGCGGACAAGAAGCAAATCGGCATAAGATGCCTAGAACTAAGCACATCCCCAGATCTCACGGATCCCGATCCCGAATCTCTACACCGAGCGATCGTTGCCCACATCATGACCTCTTCCACCCAAGATCCGCCCGCGAGTGTACTGTTCATCCGAACCAATAATTTATCGTGTGAGACCCTAAGGGTACTCGGCAAGTCTTTATGCCTCTAAAGGACACAACACAGGGTGACGAATTGCAGCGAAAGATAAACCCTAGCAGTTCTATAGATAAACGCTAACCATCTGCCTAACCAAAGATAGGCGGATGTCCGTGAATTAATGACAACAGTTATAACGAATATCCATAGATCCATCCTCCTCCTAAACTGGAAGCGGGCGAACAACCCCCATCCGTTGGCAATTTTATTAACCATTCCATGAGGGTTGCACTATTTACTAGTCAATTACTTAGTCAAATTAAACGGTACTTTAGTTATGCTTGTCTATGATCGAGAATGCTCCAAGTCGTCCATAACCGCGACACGGCTTTGAAAGTTTTACCCGAGGTGCACAAATAACAACACACTTTCGATCAACCTCGAAAACCAAATCAAAACCCAACGAGGCCTTCACGACAAAGCAATCACAAGATTCAGAATATTTGGGGCCACCCTTTAAAGTAGACCCATAACAAAGTTAAGTGACTTCGAGACGGACTCAAGGTTTGTGGGGCCGGTCAGAACGATCGGGAACCCAAAGTGTGACTGGCTTGTCGATACCGTGAAAGCGGGTCACAATTCCTAAGCGAGACAGTGTGCTCCTGCACAATCGTAAATAAAGCAAGCATGGCATAAGTCAGGATAGTACATAAAACCTCAAACTAGTTTGTGGCCCCAAGAGATAAGACGGAATCAAGCTCGCCTGGGGTCCCATAAGCCCGGATGGGGATAGCGAATAATCAAGGAACAGAATCAAGTACTCGGGGTCCCACGGACACAAGTGAGGTGAAAAACCAAATAGCAGATATTGCTCACGGTGCCACTTTCATTAGTTATCCCATTACTACTCGTGTTAAGTTGTTTAGATACCTCGTTATCCATCGACTCTCACATACCCTACACATCTTGTTTACGACTGCATGGCCCAAACAACTTCTTTAGTAATGGCTCATGGGATGGAGGAACAAGCTTGGGGGTTTAAAAGTAAAGGCTATACAATACTTGGGATTCGGTTTAATGCAATCGTGACTCAATGATGCAAGAATAAGATAGAGGCAATAGGTCTTGTATGTATGCAAGCATGTGGTAGTGCATGCACAGCAACTCAGTTGAAGCGAGAGGCGGATCGGTAGTGCTCTGGTTCTCTTGATATATCCTCGCCGGTCTATTCAAGAAGAACCAAACAAACAAGGCCAACATAAATAAAGTGCACAAGCATGGAATAAAATGCATCAAGCAAACAATCATGCCATGATGAATGATGCACAAGTTGCATGGCAATAATGTAGCATGGCATGGGTGAGGTGTAGATTACAAGAAATAACATTTTTATTGAGTTTTGGTCACATTTTATTGTCATATTAGTTGCTGTATACTATATGTTTATATGATGCATGATGCAATTGAAGGCAGGAATAACATAAATGTAAAGGTCTCGTCGAGCTGATCATTTTAGACATATCATTTGTTAAATTTGGAGTTATAAAACAAAAGTTATTAATTAATTAAGGTGAGGGGCATTTTGTTGTAATTTAATTCAACTTGAAATTTAAAGTGTTCAAATAACATTTTGAATGGCATATTTGAGTTCCTCACATTTTTCTGATTCAAAACATATATTATTTGTATTATTTGGAATTATGAATTTAAATTTATTTTATAGCAAAAATTAATAAATAGGGTCAAAGTCAAAGGTTGACTAATTAAATTGATTCTAAAAAAATATTTGATTAAAGATTAGAATTAACATTCAAAAACTAAACATTTTTCATATTAAGTTTGAATTCAAATTCTGAACCATTTGAAAGTTATGAGTTCATTTATATTTAATGATTTGAATTTTGAATTGAATTTGAATTAATTTGAATTTGGGAAAAGAATGCTTGAACTTTTGTACTCTGCCAGACCTACCTAGCCCGATGTGGGGGGACGGCGTGGTCACGCCACGCGCCTGAAGCTTTTGCAGGCTCAGCTAGTCGCATGAATGACAAGGCGGGCGGGCGGCCCCCACGCTTGTCGCCCCGGGCGTGCCACGGTGCGATCGGAGGGCTGCGGTTGAGATTGCAAAGCGAGGGCTGATCGCAAAAGCAGCGGGCGGCTGACGGTGGGGCTTGGAGGACTGCGGGTTTAGGCGGGAAATTCTGCGGGGGCCTAAGCACAAAAGCGTCATCGGGCCGGTGGTCTGGCGACGGTCGCGGCGGCTGGCCTTGGTCCGGCCGAGGTTTTGAGCAGCGATGGCGACGCACCTAGCGCGATCTAGGCAATGATGACAAAACAAAAAGTGAAGGGGGCAGTTCGGACTACAAATCTCGTTCAGGGAGCTAGCGGAGGGCGAGCGCCGGGCAGGGAGCGAAGGTGTTACAGCTGCCAGGCTGCTTCTTGTCGCGAGGCCTTGTGTGCCGACGCACGCAGGGTGTTCGGCGGGCGGTGCCGGCGCTACGGAACACGAGAGGGGAAGGGGGCGTGTCTAGGAGGTAGAAGGGCTCACCAGGGACCCGACGGCGGTGAGAGTCTGGCCGGAGGGGCTGGTGATTGATGGCGGGGCTGGCGCTCTGGAGCTCTGGTGCTTTCATGGTGCTGTGGGGCTTCTCCGGCGGGGTTCGGCGGCTGCCTCGCGTCCTGGGCGTCGAAGAGGAAGCAGAGGGGGCCCTAGTGCTTCTGGCTTGCCTTGGCGTGCTCGGGAGTGAAGGAGAGCAGAGGGGGCCGTAGCTAGGGTTTTGGGGCCATGGTGGAGAGGTGGTCTGCTTGGGGAGGAAGAAGGGAGGAAGGGGAGGCGAGGCAGGGCCTCTGGGGGAATCTGGGAGAGGCCAGAGGTTGGGAGGGGGTAGATAAGGATGGGGTGAGGTGGGGATGGCGTGGGGGAGGGGAAGGTGGCTTCGGCCACCTTTTTCCTCTCCTTCACGTGCACGGCATGGGGCCATGGGAGGGGGTAGCTAGGCAGGGAGAGCTGAGGGGAGAGACTGCCAGGTGGGCCAGGGAGGAGGGAGCTCGGGGTGGGGTAGTTCAGGCAGAGGGAGAGCAAGGAGGAGAGGGGGTTGGTTTTCGGCTAGGGTTAGATGGCTTGGGTAGGAGAGAGAGAAAGGAGTAGATGGAGGTGGGACCAGGGAGAGGTGGATGTGGACCACCATGGTGAGAGGGAGAGAGGGGCCGAGAGAGAGAGGGGGAAAAACCTCGGGTTAGGGTTTGCTTAGAGGGGGGATTAGGGTTAGAGGGAGGGTTAAGGAGAGGGGTGGATAAGAGATGAGGTAGGTTTAGGATCTAGATAGGAGGGGGGTGTATGTTTTGGAACAAACAAACAAGGTCAAGCAAAGAGGAAGAGAGATGATCCATGCAAGAAAAACCAAATAAAATTCAAATTACAAGTAAAAAGGTGGTACTTGCATGGGCCATGCATAAATATTAAATGCCATGTCTTAACCTTGTGAAGACAAAATATAATCCCATGGCATTCATTTATGTGCATCCCCAAAAGTGGAGTAAGGCCAAGCAAAATAATTTGTGAGGGATCCACCCAACCCACATGAGCCAGAAGTAACTCAAATAAACTGCAAGCTCATATTAATTGGATGGTGGAATTATAAAGTGGTGAAAGAAAGGGTGGTGGAGTCAATAAAAGATATGCCCCCAACTCAACTTGGGCATTTAAAAATATATCAAGAACCAAATACAATGTCAAGAGGCAAATACAAATAATAATGCATATTAGATAAGAACCAAAACAAAAAGGATTTTTGTATGATGCTCAAATGCAAGGTGACATGATGACATGAGCATGATGACATGATGATGCAACAATTATATGTAGGAAGTGGCCCTTTTATTACTAGATCAAGTAGCATTACAAATGTTAGACAATTGGGATGCTACAACTCTGCCCCACTAAACAGGAATCTCGCCCCGAGATTCTAGGAAGAAGAAGAAGACACAAAGAGAGTAGGATAGTTGGCACGGAGTTCATCTTCACGTTCCCAAGTGGCTTCATCAACAGAATGGTGCGACCACTGCACCTTGCAGAACTTGATGGAATTGTTGCGAGTCCTTCTTTCTGCGGTCTCAAGGATTTTTATGGGGTGTTCTTGATAAGACAGGTCTTCTTTGAGATCGATTAGCTCATGATCCACGGTCATGCCGGGATCTTTGAAGCACTTCTTGAGTTGGGAGATGTGGAAAACATCATGGACTTTGAGTTGCTCCGGGAGCTCAAGAGCATAAGCAACTTCTCCTCTCTTTCCACGAATTTTGAATGGACCGATGTATCTAGGAGACAGCTTTCCTTTGATACCAAAGCGGTGTGTGCCTCTCATGGGGGTGACACTAAGGTAAACGAGGTCACCAGGGGCATACACCATGTCCGTGTGCTTCCTGTCATAATTGCTCTTCTGCCGACTTTGAGCAATCTTCAGGTTCTCAAGGATGATATGCACCTTCTCCTCCGCTTGAGTTACAATGTCAGGGCCAAACCAAATTCTTTCTCCTGCACCTGACCAACCAATCGGAGTTCTGCACTTGCGGCCATAGAGATCCTCAAATGGTGCCATCTTCAGACTTTTCTGGAAGCTGTTGTTGTAAGAGAATTCCGCATAAGGAAGACATTCCTCCCACTTCATGCCAAAAGAGATGACGCAAGCACGAAGCATATCCTCCAGAATCTGATTGATCCTTTCAACTTGTCCTTGCGACTGAGGGTGGTAAGCAGTGCTGAAGTTCAACTTTGTTCCCAAGGCATTTTGGAAACTTTCCCAGAACTTGGAAGTGAAGATGCTCCCACGGTCTGAACTGATCTCAAGCGGAACCCCATACAGAGAGACAATTCTGTTGATATAGAGCTCAGCCAACTGAATTCCAGAAATTGTTTCCTTGACGGGGAAGAAATGAGCCACTTTTGAGAGCCTGTCGATGAAAACAAAGATTGCATTGTTGCCCTTCTGCGACCTTGGAAAACCAGTGATGAAATCCATCTCTACTTTCTCCCATTTCCATTCCGGGGGTTTCAATGGCAGAAGACCGAAAGGTTTCGATGGACAGCTTTCACTCTGCGCGGACATCACACTCGAGACATACTTGGCACAATATCGTTTCAAACCAGGCCACCAATATTGTGTTTTCAAGTCCATGTACATATTTGTCTTGCCAGGATGGATAGGTAGAACTGAATCGCGGCGCCTTGAGAACTTGCTCTCTCAAACCCGGTAGTTCGGAACAAACATCCGTGTTCAAAGAAAAGCGTGCCTTGATCATCGGCGGAAGGACTCATACTGGAAGCTGAAGTTTGGAGATGATCTTTTTGGTGTGTGGATCACCAAGCTGACGAGAGCGAATCTTTTCTTCCAAGAGAGGAGTAGCCAGAAGGTTCAGGAGATGCCCTTGTTCCACAATTTCAAGGTTGAGCTGACGGAATTCCTCGCACAAGAGAGGCTGTTGTTCTTCCATCATGAGGTTATTGACATAAGCTTTGCGGCTGAGAGCATCGGCCATGACGTTAGCTTTGCACGGAGTGTAGTTGATGGTCAAATCAAAATCATTGATTGCTTCAATCCATCTCCTCTGCCGAAGGTTGAGATCAGGCTGAGTGAAGATATACTTCAAACTCTTGTGGTCAGAAAAGATCTCACAACGGTTGCCAAGCAAGTAGTGCCTCCACAGTTTCAGAGCAAAGAAAACTGCTGCGAGCTCGAGGTCATGTGTGGGATAGTTGAGCTCATGTGTCTTCAATTGTCGAGAGGCATAAGCAACCACTTGCTTTTCTTGCATCAGGACCGCACCCAATCCTTGCAAAGAGGCGTCGCAGAATATCTGGAAAGGCTTAGATGTATCCGGAGGAACCAAGACTGGCGTGGAAGTGAGCTTCTCTTTGAGTGTCTCAAAGCTTGCTTGACATGCAGGGGTCCAAAGGTATTTCTTGCCTTTCTTGAGGAGATCGGTAAGAGGCTTCGCTATCTTCGAGAAGTTCTGAACGAAGCGACGGCAATAACTAGCCAAACCGAGGAAACTCCGCACTTCTTTGACATTAACAGGAGGAAGCCACTCAAAAATTGTCTTCACAGTTTCCGGGTTGACTGCAATACCCTTGGCAGAGATGACATGACCAAGATAGGTTACTTGAGGTAGCCAAAACTCACACTTTGAGAACTTTGCATACAAACGGTTCTCACGAAGCTTGTTTAGGACACACCGAAGGTGTTCTTCATGCTCTTCCTTTGACTTTGAATAGACTAGGATGTCATCCAGATAGACCACAACGAACTTATCGAGATACTCCATGAAAACCGAGTTCATAAGCCTCGAGAAGGTAGCAGGTGCGTTGGTGAGACCGAAAGACATGACCGTGTACTCATACAGGCCATAGCGGGTGGTGAAAGCTGTTTTAGGCACATCTTCCTTGCGAATATTGATTTGGTGATAACCACTTCTCAAGTCCAGCTTAGAGAATACCACAGCCCGAGTAGGCGATCGAAGAGATCATTAATCCGCGGAGGGATATTTGTTCTTGATGGTTTTAGCATTGAGAGCCCGATAGTCAACACAAAGTCTATCAGTCTGCCACGCTTCTTCACAAAGATTGTTGGGCTACCCCAAGAAGAAATCTTGTGTTGAATGAAACCCAACTTCTCTTGTTCATCAAGCTGTCGTTTGAGTTCACCAACTCGAAGGACCCATTTTATAAGGCAGCTTAGAGATAGGAGCCGTTCCAGGTTCAAGCTCAATTATAAACTCAACCTCACGATCCGGAGGCATACCCGGCAGCTCTTCAGGAAAGACATCTGGGAACTCACAGACCACCGGAACACTCTGAATAGCTTCCATAGCATCATTATTCAGAGCCGCCAAAGAGAAAAGCTGGATATCAGGAGTCAGACTTGGAGAATAGACTATATGGCCTTCAGGAATCTTCAGAGAAACCGAACGTTCAGCACAATCAATCACAGCTGCATTTGCTGTCAACCAATCCATGCCCAAGATGACATCAATGTCCGAATTGCCCAGAAGAATTAAGGACGCCGAGAACGAAGTGCCACCAATCTCAATTTGATTGCCATGGCTGATATGAGCAGCCCTCATGTTTGAACCAAGAGATAGTACCACCAGACGACGTGATAAAGGAACTCTAACCAGATCATGCTGTTGTGCAAACTTATGCGAAACAAAAGAATGCGATGCACCAGAATCAAACAAAACTCGTGCAGGGACTGAGTTAACGGGAAGCATACCCATCACAACTCCAGGTGTATGCTCAGCTTGAGCGGCGTTGACACGGTTAAGCAACAAGAGACCGGGCTTGTTGTTGATGTTGAGAACCCAGGTGGTGGTGCACGAACCATAGGAGAGCTTGCCGCAGATCTTGGAGGTGGAGGAAGAGCTTTGTTCTTCAGCGGGCAGTTCAGTTTAGATGCCTGTGGTCTCCACACGTGAAACAAGCACCGGTGGGCGTGGAGCAACGTGGGGGACTCCGCCAGCGCTCAGGGTAGTGGTGGTTGTAGCCCCGGGAGCCGCAGTGATGAAGTTTGATGGCCTTGCCGTAGCTTGAAGGTCTTAGTGAAGCCGGGAGCGGCGGTGGGGTGTTAGGAACCCGGACACGCCGCTTAGAAGGAGCCACATAGTGAAGAGCTTGGTGCGTCCGGTTGTGTTTCTTTGACTCCTCAAACACTTGCCTCTTGCTTCCTCGCAAAATTGTCATGCTTGAAGTTCAGGAAAGATGCCGCCTTGCATGTGTGATTGCATATTTGATCGATGCATTAAGCCCTTGGAACCTCTTTTTCTTCTTGTCATCGAGATCTCATCACCACCATAACGAGAGAGTTTCATGAAGTTCTGATGTAGGTATTGACATTATCATTTCCGCTTGAGGTTGAGAAAGACTTCCTTCATCCTTTCCATGAAAATCTCCGATGAATTGCTCTTTGAAAGCTCCAGGAACTGTTCCCAAGTGGGCTGAAAACCGGTCTGAGATTGCCTTGGATAGTTCTCCCACCAGAGCTGCATCTCCTTGAAGGTGAGTAGCACATTTTACCCATTCTTGCTCAGCACATCGCAGCCTCAAAGAACCTTGACATCTCACGCAACCAATCATCAGCATCAAGTGGTTGATCAGAAACATCAAATTGGCGTGGGTTGAACTTCAGAAAGCTTTTGATGTCACCCCGCTTGGGAGGTGGAGGGAGTGGAGCAAACTCATTTCTCCTGACACTTTCTTCCAAACGCTGCTGGTTCTGCTGCATTGCTGCCAAGGCATTGGCTATGTTTGACAACGCGGCCCCCAATTCCGGTGGTATGTCCTCATCTGAATGGCGTGGTGGAGCCATCCTGAGATTGATATAAAACACAAGTCAGTACTATAATGGAGAATAATAATAATCCAAAATAGTACCAAGATGGAATTAACCAAGATTAAAGGATACAATTTACTAAGATGATATTAAAATATCAACAAAGTTCAAAGCACCTAGAAGATATTAAGCATATCACACACGACTGAAAAGGAGTGTGGTACACAAATATATCAAAGAAAATTTTTCCACAAATTTCGGCATTAAAATACCAATAGATGCGCAAAATTACTTAACGAATCAAGATTAGTGACCCTACCAATTCCATATACAAAAGCGAATGATAAGAGTAGTGGTATGGTCGCGACTCCATCCCGCACTCAAATCATTACTCCGCACATGAATAAGTGGAACACATATCCTAACCCTTCTTCTCACGTTGAACCTAAAGATTAGTAACTACGGAAACGAACACCCCAAACAAGATAACGTCGGGTAACAAAGAGTAAGACAGATCGCGTCGGTATACAATGAATCAGATAGATCGCGTCGGTTTGCAAAAGCCTGTCGGTATGGAATGTACCAACAGTTGATAACCAAAGGCTGATTAGATAACAACTTGGATGCAACAGATAGACAAGGAATTACACACACACTCACACACACACAACCTATGGTACTACGGAAACCCAGAGCACGTGAATCCTAGTTTGAATTTTTAAGAAGAGGATTGAAAACGTTACACTTCCTTACCAGAAAAAGGGTGGGTGGGTGGTTAAGAAGAAAAGTGGAAGCAGTCCTACTCTCGCGTTTTGTTTTTCCCAAGTATACATAACTACCAAAAATATTTGCTAGACTGACAACGACGCTTTGGTGAGACCACGAAGGTCGGGATGGCTCGATACCAATTGTAACTACCTCGTGAATTACGCTCCTAGATACAAGCACGGATGAGCGGAAATGGTTGAAACAGTACTTGGGGCCCAAAAGCCACTCACGGGTAGACCTTCCGGCCGTCCCAACCATTTCCAGTCATCGGGACAAGTTCGGGCGGCGTAATCGGCAGGCGAAGGGATCAACTACATACACAAATGAGTATGTATGCAAGCCACCATACAATAGTACATCAGAGCCATACCATCTAAAAAGAAAGGAAATATAGCAACGCCATACGGCAAGATTCAAATGTCCTAGATAGATATAATATTTTAGGATATTTCCTCATACATCACAAGTCAGAGTATCAGGCGGAAGCGGCAAACAAGATCCGAGTACGGACAAGAAGCAAATCGGCATAAGATGCCTAGAACTAAGCACATCCCGCCCACAGATCTCACGGATCCCCGATCCCGGAATCTCTACACCGAACGATCGTTGCCCACATCATCAGCCTCTTCCACCCAGTATCCGTCCTGCGAGTGTACCTGTTCATCTGAACCAATAATTTATCGTGTGAGACCCTAAGGGTACTCAGCAAGTCTTTATGCCTCTAAAGGGGACACAACCTGGGGTGACGAATTGCAGAAAAGATAAACCCTAACAGTTCTATAGATAACGCTAACCATCCGCCTAACCAAAGATGAGCGGATGCCCGTGAATTAATGACAGCTATATAAAGTAATATCCGGATCCATCCTCCTCGCTACCAACGAGGAAGCAATTTAACAACCCCCATCCGTTGGCAATTTTATTAACCATTCCATGAGGGTTGCACTATTTACTAGTCAATTACTTAGTCAAATTAAAAGCGGTACTTTAGTTATGCTTGTCTATGATCGGCTGTGCTCCAAGTCGTCCATAACCGCGGACACGGCTTCAGAAAGTTTTACTGCAGGGTGCACAAATAGCAACACACACTTGATCAACCTCGAAAACCAAATCAAAACCCAACGAGGCCTTCACGACAAAGCAATCACAAGATTCAGAAATATTTGGGGCCACCCTTAAAGTAGACCCATAACGAAGTTAATGACTTGAGACGGACTCAAGGTTTGTGAAGTACATCAGAAACGATCGGGAACCCGAAGTGTGGTGGGCTTGTCGATACCGCAACGGGTCACAATTCCTAACAAAGACAGTGCTCCTCGCACAATAAAGCAAAGAGTAGCATGGCATAAGTACAGATAGTACATAAAACCTCAAACTAGTTTGTGGCCCCAAGAGATAAGAGCGAATCAAGCTCGCCTGTGGGGTCCCATAAGCCTCCGGATGTGGATAGCGAATAATCAAGGAACATGAATCAAGTACTGGGGTCCTACGGGACACAAGTGAGCAGGAAAAACCAAATAGTAGATATTGCTCACCGGTGCCACTTTCATTAGTTATCCCATTACTACTCAGGTTAAGGTGTTTAGATACCTCGTTATCCATCAGACTCTCACATACCCTACACATGCTGTTCTACGACTCGCATGGCCCAAACAACTCCTGTAGTAATGGCTCATGGGATGGAGGAACAAGCTTGGTGGGGTTTAAAAGTAAAGGCTATACAATACTTGGGATTCAGTTTAATGCAATCGCGACTCAATGATGCAAGAATAAGATAGAGGCAATAGGTACTGTATGTATGAAAGCATGTGGTAGTGCTTGCCTGGCAACTCAGTTGAAGCGAGAGACGGATCTGGGTAGTGCTCCTGGTTCTCTTGATATATCCCCTGCTCAGTGTCTATTCGAAGAAGAACCAAACAAACAAGGCCAACATAAATAAAGTGCACAAGCATGGAATAAAATGCATCAAGCAAACAATCATGCCATGATGAATGATGCACAAGTTGCATGGCAATAATGTAGCATGGCATGGGTGAGGTGTAGATTACAAGAAATAACATTTTTATTGAGTTTTGGTCACATTTTATTGTCATATTAGTTGATGTATACTATATATTTATATGATGCATGCTGCAATTGAAGTCATGGATAGCATAAACAGAAAGGTCTCGTCGAGCTGATCATTTTAGACATATCATTTGTTAAATTTGTAGTTATAAAACAAAAGTTATTAATTAATTAAGGTGAGGGGCATTTTGTTGTAATTTAATTCAACTTGAAATTTAAAGTGTTCAAATAACATTTTGAATGGCATATTTGAATTCCTCACATTTTTCTGATTCAAAACATATATTATTTGTATTATTTGGAATTATGAATTTAAATTTATTTTATAGCAAAAATTAATAAATAGGGTCAAAGTCAAAGGTTGACTAATTAAATTAATTCTGAAAATATTTGATTAAAGATTTGAATTAACATTCAAAAACTAAACATTTTTCATATTAAGTTTGAATTCAAATTCTGAACCATTTGAAAGTTATGAGTTCATTTATATTTAAACAGATTTGAATTTTGAATTGAATTTGAATTAATTTTGAATTTGGGAAAAGAACGACCGAACTTTGGTACTGCAGACCTACCCCGTTGATGTGGTGGGAAGGCGCCGATCGGATCGCCACGCCACGAAGCTTTTTGCACCTGCTCGGCTAGTCGCGATGAATGACAGCGGCGGGCAGGCTCAAGACACGCTGCGCCATGGCGTGCCACGTGTGCGATCCAGAGGGCTGCGGGTTGGAGATTGCAAAGCTGAGGGGCTGATCTGCAAAAGCGGTATGACGGTGGCTTGAGACTGGGTTTAGGCGCGAATTTCTGGGGGCCTAAGCACAAAGCGCCATCGCCGTCATGGTCTGGCCGACGGTCATGGCCATGGGTCTGGCCGAGGTTTTGAACGACGATGGCGACGCACCTAGCGCGATCTAGACAATGATGACAAAACAAAAAGTGAAGGGGGCAGTTCGGACTACAAATCGTCAGGAGCTAGCGGAGGGGGATGAAGCCAAGGCAGGGAACAGGCAGTGAAGCAGCTGCTGGCCAGAGGCCAAGGCCGACGACGCAGGTGTTGGCGGCGGCCGCGCGCTTCTGAACACGAGAGGGAAGGGGCGTGTCTAGGAGGTAAGGGCTCACCAGGGACCCGACGAGAGTTTGACGAGGGGTGGCGATCGACGGGCGGGGCTGGCGCCTGAGCTCCTGGTGCTGCGGCCAAGGGGGGGCCCGGCTGGTTGAAGTGCCTCGCATCTGGGCGTCGAAGAGGAGCGAGGGGGCCCCTGTGGCAGCTTGCCTTGGCGTGCTCGGGAGCGAAGGAGGCAGAGGGCCGTATCTAGGGTTTGGGGCCATGGTGGAGAGGTGGTGCCTTGGGGAGGAAGAAGGGAGGAAGGGGAGGCAGGGGCCTGGGGAATCTGGGAGAGGCCAGAGGTTGGGAGGGGGTAGATAAGGATGGGGTGAGGTGGGGATGGCGTGGGGGAGGGGAAGGTGGCTTCGGCCACCTTTTTCCTCTCCTTCACGTGCACGGCATGGGGCCATGGGAGGGGGTAGCTAGGCAGGGAGAGGGAGAGAGGCGCCGGGTGGGCCAGGGAGGAGGGAGCTCGGGGTGGGGTAGTTCAGGCAGAGGGAGAGCAAGGAGGAGAGGGGGTTGGTTTTCGGCTAGGGTTAGATGGATTGGGTAGGAGAGAGAGAAAGGAGTAGATGGAGGTGGGACCAGGGAGAGGTGGATGTGGACCATCATGGTGAGAGGGAGAGAGGGGCCGAGAGAGAGAGGGGGAAAAACCTCGGGTTAGGGTTCGCTTAGAGGGAGGATTAGGGTTAGAGGGAGGGTTAAGGAGAGGGGTGGATAAGAGATGAGGTAGGTTTAGGATCTAGATAGGAGGGGGGTGTATGTTTTGGAACAAACAAACAAGGTCAAGCAAAGAGGAAGAGAGATGATCCATGCAAGAAAAACCAAATAAAATTCAAATGACAAGTAAAAAGGTGGTACTTGCATGGGCCATGCATAAATATTAAATGCCATGTCTTAACCTTGTGAAGACAAAATATAATCCCATGGCATTCATTTATGTGCATCCCCAAAAGTGGAGTAAGGCCAAGCAAAAGAATTTGAGAGGGATCCACCCAACCCACATGAGCCAGAAGTAACTCAAATAAACTGCAAGCTCATATTAATTGGATGGTGGAATTATAAAGTGGTGAAAGAAAGGGTGGTGGAGTCAATAAAATATATGCCCCGAACTCAACTTGGGCATTTAACAATATATCAAGAACCAAATACAATGTCAAGAGGCAAATACAAATAATAATGCATATGAGATAAGAACCAAAACAAAAAGGATTTTTGTATGATGCTCAAATGCAAGGTGACATGATGACATGAGCATGATGACATGATGATGCAACAATTATATATAGGAAGTGGACCTTTTATTACTAGATCAAGTAGCATTACAAATGTTAGACAATTGGGATGCTACATGTGGTAACTCAAACCCACTTATCCAGAGATGTAGATAGTGTAGGTTGGACCGGTGCGTGTCGGGTTTGGGGAGCTACTTCCCGAATGGTTCCTTCTTGGACTTCTCCCTATCGTCACCCAATATGAGAGTGGTGGTACGAGCTGGGCTGGCCAAGTCACATGGGTAAAGTGTACTAACCCCTGCAGGGTGTATAAACTAAGTGCTTAGCCGTGTCCCCGGTTATGGACAATTTGAGCGACCTGATACTGATGCTATGATATTTCTCACTCATCCTTATTTCTTAATTATTTAAAACTTGTTGGGTGAACATAATTGGGTAGGAGCACCTGGGAGTGAACCAGAGTGTCCTATTTATCGTATTGGAAAACAACTTTGTTACAAATGTTAGGATAAAACTGTTGCTTTATGCAAATGAGCCTGAACTCCACTTGGACAAATAAGCATGTAGTTGATAGATCTGTTGTTAACCACTTTAGCCTACTTGCCATACATTTAATGTATTGACCATTCGTGCTGCAACGTTTCATGTTGCAGGTTATATCGTATCTGAGTGATCGTTCATAGGTCGCGAGACTCCACTTAACAATTGTTCGCCTGTGGCACATTTGGAGGATGGAGATCTACCTTGTATTCGTTTTCTGCTGTGTACTTGAATAAATAATGTAAATTCTGGATCATATTCATTGTATTTATGATGCACAGTTATATTTGGTATCATTTTATACTGTGTGTGCCAGTGAACCGATCCAGGGATTGGCACTATACACATGAACTGCCTATCAAAGTAGGGTGTTCTGGATACAACACTCTACTATAAGGTGGTCCAACTTTAAATGGGTTGTATGGGCACCTAGAGCGGGGTGAATAGGTGCTACTCAATTTTTAGTTCTTTTTCAGTTTTAGGCTTAACATAAAGTAAATTCTCTAGATATGCAACTACGAGAATTTCCCTATATGCAAACCTAGCTACTAAGCACGTAAAGAGAGGAGCAAGGAAACCGTAGTGGAGCACGCGGAGACACAAAGATTTGTTTTACCGTAGTTCCTTCCTTGTTGAGGGAAGTACATCTGCATTGGAGGGGTGGGCGGTTCTAAGACCACCACGCCACAATAGGCATCACCTTATTCTCCGATGGATCTCGTCACGAAAGGCCCGATCCACCTTCTCTACTATTGGTACCCTTCGAGGTGGGAACCAGTGCCTTTAGAACTCTACCGGGGCACACACCCACAACTGAAATGGGGGATCCCGTAATTACAACAAGTTGTCACAAGAACAAGGATTATCAATATAATCAAAAGCAAGGATCTAGATATTTGCAAGAAATACTAGATCGGAGATTCTCCAAATGAATGGAGAGGATATGAAGCGCTTGATTGCAGTTGTTGAAGATCGAGTCCTCCTCCTTCGATTCCCCAAGGGACGGGGCTTTTGGGTGGATGAAGGTTGAAGAACAGATATTGACTTTTTCGAATGAACCAAGGGGTCTGGCAGGAGGGGGAAGGCTGGCTTAAGTACCCCCTGCCCAGATCTGGCTGTTGACGAAGTTTGGGGGCGGATTATCCGTCCCCCGCTAGGGGCGGACTATTCTCCCTGGGGGAGGGAATCCGCCCACAGTATGGAAACTCCGGGGGAAACTCCGTCCCCCATATAGAGAGTGACGTCGGTTTTGACTTGGTGAAATTCCTCAAGGGGGCGGATTATCCGCCCCCCTCAAGGGGCGGACTATCCGCCCTAGGGAGAAAATCCGCCCCAGAGACGGAAAGTCCGGGGGAAACTCCGCCCCCTCTCTGAGCGAAGCGCCTTGGCAACTTTGAAGTCAAATCCTAGGAGGCGGATTATCCGGACCCCCTGAGGGGCGGATTATCCGGCCAGGCCAGAAAATCCGGCCGATACTCCGCCCCCTCTCTAGGGGTTGCACCCTTCTGAGATTAGGGAGGGGCGGATTATCCGCCGCCTAAAAACAGTTTCTTTTTCCTTTTCAAGTTAGAAATCTGCAGCACTTCAACACACATTAAATAATCCTTGATATTGTTATCTCACACACAAAACACTAGGGATTATGAAATTTTCTTTCAATCTCCCCATTTTTGGTGTTAGATGACAATACTAGGATTTGCAATGAAACCTACTAACAGCACCATAAGGAAATGAAAGAGGCTCCCCCTAAATGTGTGCATATTTATAATTTGCATTTGAATACAAATGCACACACACTAAAGAGAAAGCCAATTTCATAGCAAAGACAATTAAAATAGGGTCAGTCAGGAAAGGAAGTCATACCACCGGGATGTGAAAATAGCCAAAGTGAATAATGAGATTATTAGGCTCCAATCACATCCCACAATATTGATGCAAACAATAGATAATTCCATAATTCCATATTCCATCAATAGAATACCATACTCCATAGACAAATCCAGAATTCCATATGAGTAGTTACACAAGATAAATCCAGAATTCCAGAGATCCATACACGAGCACAACTTATCACACAACAAAGTCTTATACAAACCAAGCACACAAAGTTCAACGCTAAAAGGGCACAAGCAAGCAAATAAAAACGAGTGAAAAAGGCAAGTGCTTGCGCCCGACCCATGCAAATCCGTGACCTAATAGAACTACTTCTCCCCCTTTGGCATCGAAACGCAAAAAAAAATAAGAGCGATGCTAGCGCTCCAGAAGATGGTACTACACACCCAAAATTGCAAGAACAAGACAACTAAAGGCCAAGATAGGGTGTGTTTTCCATAAGAACACAAGATAGGCAAGAAAATCCAAAAAGAGCCAATAGAAACCAACTCTTCTCAAGGAAGAGGGCGGTGGCCGAAGCCACCATGTTGGAGTGCATGGCATGACACCGCGAAGATGTATCTTGAGTTCAAAACCAATACTCATCGATGACCCACATATCACAAAATGATATTAAGGGAAATGATTTTTTCTTGCTTTTGGCATTATGGGGAGAGGGTTAGCCCAATCAATTAGGACCACACTCCCCCTATGTCTATTCCCGCATCTAAACAAAATACATGAATAAGAGTAGAGGTGTGATTCCATAGACCCCCTACTCTAAAAATTTGTAAATGTTCGAAAGGGTAGAATTTCCCCCGTGCGTATTAGAGGAGCGCGTGTGAGGGTAGCCCATCGATGGGTCCAAAATAACTCACCCTAAACCACGTACATGGTGTTGCAATGTCAGCGCACACGTGCAAGTGTTGTATTCGAGTTGGACACTTACGTTTCCACGTCGCATGCACAAAATACCCGATAACAGACACGCTTCAGGCCCATACGGGCTTTGGTGGGCATTACATATATGGTCTAAATTTTATGAATCCCGATACTACTACCACGCACGAAGAGGCACCGGTCGATCCAAGCCATCGAGCTAATTTGTCTCCTTATTTTGAATCCTTTGGGGGTCTATTGAATCAGAAGCTATAAGAGTAATGAGTATGCAAGGGTAGTCAAGTCAAGCTCCTTGAATTTATGATATTTAGCTCATTCCTCAAATAACAAAATCTTGCTTCATCAAGAGGCTTCGTGAAGATATCAGCAAGTTGGTTCTTCATGCTCACAAAAGATAGTGCAATATTGCCACGAGCAACATAATCCCGAATGAAATGATTGCGAATATCAATATGTTTAGTTCTTGTATGTTGCACCGGATTGTAAGAAATTTTGATAGAACTTTCATTGTCACATAAAATAGGAACTTTGTCACAATTGACACCATATTCCTTTAAAGTTTGCCTCATCCATAATAATTGTGTACAAGCTGCAAGAAAGAACATATTCAAATTGGCGGTTGAGAGTGAAATGGAATTTTGTTTCTTCGAAGACCAACAAACTAGAGACCTGCACAAGAATTGACATGCACCAGAAGTTGATTTTCGATCATTTTTGTCACCGGTCCAATCTGAATCAGTGTAGCCACATAGAGAGAAACTGGAGCCTTTGGGATATCATAAAACAAAATTTGGGGAATGAACCAAATATCTGAAGATTCTCTTGACCGCCACTAAGTGGCTTTCTTTAGGAGCGGCTTGGTACCTTTCACATACTCCTACACTCAACACGATATTCGGCCTGGATGCACAAAGGTAAAGGAGAGAGCCGATCATGGATCGGTATACCTTTTGGTCCACGTCTTTACCCTTTGGATTAAGCTCAAGGTGACACTTTGTTTGAATTGGAGTAGCAACGCCATTGAGATCTGTCATCTTCAACCTCTTGAGCATGTCTTGGATGTACTTAGCTTGATTAATGAAAGTTCCCTCTCTAAGTTGTTTGATCTCGAATCCAAGAAAGAACCTCAATTCTCCCATCATAGAAATCTCAAACCTGTCAGTCATAAGCTTTGAAAATTTATGATTAAAAGCTTGGTTAATAGAGCCAAAAATAATGTCGTCTACATATAGTTGGCATACAAAAATCTCCCCATTAACCTTCTTAGTAAAACGAGTGGGATCGATTTGCCCAACTTCGAATCCACGGTCTAACAAAAGCTCTTTAAGGTGCTCATACCACACACGTGGGGCTTGTTTAGGCCATAGAGCGCCTTATCGAGTTTGTAGACATGGTTCGGAAATTTGGGATCCTCAAAACCCGGGGGTTGCTTGACGTATACCAACTCATGTAGTGGACCATTAAGAAACGCATTCTTAATATCCATTTGCTGTAATTTAAAATTATGATGAGCAGCATAGGAAAAAAGGATACAGATGGACTCAAGACGAGCCACAGGAGCATAAGTTTCACCGAAATCATTTCCTTCCACTTGAGAGAATCCTTGAGCCACTAGCCTTGCTTTATTTCTTACAACAATGCCATTTTCATCTTGTTTGTTTTTGAAAATCCACTTGGTGCCGATAACATTGTGGCACTCATTGGGTTTCTCTACGAGCTTCCAAACCTTGTTGTGCTCAAAGTTATTTAATTCTTCATGCATTGCAACCACCCAATCGGGATCTTCAAGATCATCAAAGACCTTCTTTGGTTCAACCATTGAAATGTGAGCTTGATGATCGCAGAAGCTAGCAAGTTCTATTCTAGTTGACACTCTTCTTCTTAGATCACCAACAACCATGTCAAGAGTGTGACCCCTTAGCTTAAGATTCTAATCAGCGCGAGCTTTACGACGAGCCTCAATTTCCTTGTTGTTTCTAGAAGAAGTTGATTCAACATTTGGATCCTTGTCTTGTCCACTACCTTGCCCTTGATTCTGATCTGAGCTTGAAACAGGCGACTGTTGCTGTTCAGGTTCTTTAGGGCCGGATAATCCGCCCTTGGGTGGGGCCGGACTATCCGGCCTGGGAGATGAGGCTGCAACTTCTTCTTCCAGAGATACCCTGGCAGAGCTTGGAGTTCCAGGGCTGGATAATCCGCCCCTTGGGGCCGGATAATCCGGCCTGGGATTTTCTTGGCTGTTTTGTTATTTTTGATGTCCACTGGAGCAAGTTGGATTGCCAGGGACGGACTGTCCGGCCCTTGGAGGGGGCGAATAGTTCGTCCTGGGACTGCCATTTTGCCTAGAAGACGGATGATCTTCAGCAGGTTGAGGTGTTGGTGCAAAAGTTTCTCCAGCAGTAGGGGCTTGTTGATCTTGTGTAGATGAGGGCTCCACTTCAGTGGAGCATTGTCCTTCCCAATCCGCCACAAGGGGTTCCTCAATGGGGCGGAAAAATCCCACGCCCATTCTTCTTTTGGCATCTTGGGTATTTCAACATATGCATCACAAACATCAACTTGCCCCACATGGGAGCCATCATTTTCATTGAATTCCACACTACCAGATTGTACAACAGTCCCAGTGAGCTTGATGTAAACTCTATAAGTGTGGGATTCGGCACCGTAACCAACAAAAATACCTTCTAAAGCCTTAGACTCAAATTTAGACAAGCGGACACCATTGATAAGAAAGTGTAACATCCCAGCATTTAGGACTAAACGAAGGGTAGATTTAGGATTTTGTGCATCTGCATGCATGCATCTGAAAATCCGGGTAATTGTTTCGCCAAATTAAAAGACTAGAGTGATCAGAATTCTCACTCCGATGATAAATAAAAGTATTATAAATAATTATAAAGATACGAGGGGAGAAATTTGACTTATAAATAATTATTCACAATAATACAAATGCAAGTATTATAAATAAAAGTCCAAAGATTATTAAAATCCAACTTTACAATGTTCTTTTACAATAAAAGAATAAAGGAATATTAAAATGAAGCAAATAATAGAATAAAGAAAATGGAAAATGAATTACAATAATTAAACAAATAGGAGAATTCTTTATTAAAAGAATATATATTACATTATTCTTTTACAATAAAGGAGTAATAAGAATGATTACAATTATAAGATAAATAAGTAATGTATTACAACGAATTTACATTAATTCTTGATAGAAAAGGAAATTACAAAAATTGGATAAAAAGAAAATCCTAAAACTAATCTTCATCTTCACATCTTTCTAATTCCGGATCTTGTTCCTGTAAAAGTATAAACTAAACAAGATATAGTATAAAGAAGTTTGGGGGGGTTAGAATTACTCTCAGTAATGCAATGAGATGCATTGCTTGTCACATCATTGAGTTTTAGAGAGGAAAACTAGTCAAGTGTAAATCTGTTCTTATCAAATTTGTCTCAGCACAACATCATTGACACAAATGGGGCAAGTTTCACCAATTTAGTAAAAGGTAAAGGTCAAATAGTAGAACCATCAGCAAATATCAAGATATTTTAGCTTGATCATCACAGCAAGAAACCACACAGCTCACACACACATGCAACTATGTGTGCTGTCAACACCACAAAAGAGCAGCACATGGAGAAACATCAGCCGTAGCAGGGCTGCTAGCATATCTTTCACATACACACCACCAACCCATAGTCCTCCACTAGTTCTAGAGCACTACAAAGAACATCACCTATTCTTATTAGATTTCCCAATAACACAAAGATCAAACCACATCACTGGCAACCTGGTTGCTTGAAGAAGCCATCCAAGGACACTAGGAGGAGGTCAGGAGCACAAGGAGTAGGCCAAAAGAACAAGAATCAAGCAAACAGAAGATCAAGGAGGATCAGCTTAAGCACAGGAATAAGAAGAGCCAGCTGATCAAGCATACATCTTAGGAACAACATCATCAATTTTCCATACTAGGTTGTTATTCATCTCTAAGGCAGCCAAAATATTTAATATCAATTGTTCTCCTATTTTCTTTTCCCAAGATGGATTTTGGGTAAGAGGGATCTCTCAGTATAGTGTATAAGTGCTACACTAAGTTCATCCTAGAGTTGTTAAAAGCCAACCAGTATCTGTTCTTATCTTAGAAAGAATTGGCCTCAGGCTGTTGCATCATGGGCTTGGATAAAATCTTCAGGAAATAAATCATGCTACTAGTCATTGTTGTGCACACTCCAGGTATGGAGGCACCACAACATCAAAGGTAGAAGAAACCAACCATAAGAATTGAATTAGACACTTGATCCATATATCATAGGCCAAGAAAGCTCTTAAAGCAAAACAACAGCTATTGTGGCTTGGGATTTGGTCACTCTGCACACTCCAGGGAGGCACCATAGTAGCCAAATCCTATGTGGTAAAATACCACCACTTTCATCCTTTTGTAAGACCACCCAGTCAACTAGCTAGAGGCAACCAAACCATATCTCAAATCATTTTCCTAGTTCATAAACTAGGAATCATTTATTATACTGTAGCAAAGCTACAATAATCATTCTATAATCAAACATCATATGAATCTGATGTAAGGAGCACATTAAGCTATTGTATCATCTGACAACCAGGTCAAGAGCACATATACAAGCCAAAGAAAACCACCATCCTTTTTATAATCCATCTGCTAGCCAGCAAGGCATATTTTTCCAATCATTTTCCCAATCAACACAACCATAATTCAGCTAAGTCATTAGCTGAATATATTCTCTACCAAGCACAGGCATCAGTTGGGAATCTATAAAAAGCATAGCTTCAGACCAACATCATTAGCTTATGACCGAGTTTTTACTAGATAAACTTATACCAAAGATGCTAGGCTACAGGGAACATTCCCAGAGGGTAGCACCTCTGTACAAACAAGCTCATCTATATCTATTAAAAATTAGATAATCATCTTCCTAAATGAATTTAGGAATCATATTAGATAATTGATTCAGAGAAGACAGTGAATATAATACTATCTATTACTAAACCACACTTGACAGAGTCCATTAAGTAAATCATTTTCCTATAGAAGAAAAAGGTAGGAACCAATAATCTTCTAAATCGTCACTACAAAAATTGCTTCCTCAGAAATCACAGACTCGATTTAGATTTAGGAACTTAAGATTTACATAGTAGCAGGAGTAAATCCTAAGGCTAAGCACATCAGTGCTTCACAAGCAAACATCACCTGAACAAAAGGCATCCTTATTTATTATCGCACTGAGTCACAACTCAACAAAATGAACTCACATCCACTATTGTATAAGCATCCACATATACATGAAGTACACATTCACAGAAGGTTCTCTAACTAAGAACATAGTAACAACAACATATCTAGAAAATCTGTAAAAAATGCTTTTATCCCCATATGTCACTGTCATAACCATAGCATGAATATTTGATCATTTTCTTAAGGCAGTACCAACAGAGATCATCTCTGTTTATTCAAGATGGAATTCCAACTACTGATAATATTCAAATCAGAGGCATAGTAGAATATTATTTAACAACTCAATCATTAATAACCAACAAGGGGCATACATCCATCACCATGTATATGAACTAGCGTAGAATAATGAGAAGAGAGGAGAGGTAAGGAAAGAATGCCTACCTTTGGCAAGCTACTGCTCGCCGAAGAGGAGGCAGACTGGACCAAGAAGCGGCACAGCGGCACATAGATCACCAAGAGCTAACCCCGCGCCGAGCTGCAACCTGCGGCAATCAGCACCACCAGCTCGTCACCGCAAGCAACTATGGCCAGCGATCACGAAGACACCACCACCAGACCCTCTCCGCATCACCAGGAGACCACCACAAACCAACGAGGTCACCATCAATCTCTAGAGCCATGGGCAGCAATAACCCTAGAACCAGATAATTGAAGGGGGCGAGATCAATAGGGCGTCATTCACAAATCGAATTGGAGGGATGTAGTTCTGAGATGGGCGGAGCTAGGGTGGCTGGCGGCGGTGGCCGCAGCAACCGGTGTTCGACGAGATTTGGCGAGCGGCGGTAGTGGGCATTGCAGAGGGGAGGATCAGGTTTGTCCCGATGTGAGCGAGAAGGGTGAGGGGGCGGGGTCGTGTTGACCCCGAGCCAGACCTGGTTGGGTCGGGCCGGGCCATTCTAATTACCAACCAAACAGCTTATAATAAAACTAATGATAATAATAATATAAGCTAAAATAAGGAAATAACCAAGATACTCTATACACTATTTTATCTCTATAAAAATATAGGAAAATCCTAAAAATATATTTAATACATCAAAATGTTTATTAAAATAATATCCACCTAAGAAAAATATAATTATATTTATTTTAATAAAATACAAATAAGTATTAACACCCTTAAATAACTAAATGAAATTTAATAAATTCAGAAAAATTCCTAAAAATAAATAAAAATCACTTTCATACATAAAAAGAAATCTCTTATCTAAAAAAATACTGACTTAAAATTTTACAAATAAAACTTAAATCAAATATTTAAAGACATTCAATAATTGAGAAATTTTATAAAAAAATCAAGATAATACCTAAAATAAAATAAAATAAAATTTTAAGATTTTAATTAAGAATACTTACTAGGATAATACTAAATATATTATTCAAAAAAAACATTTTAAAATTCTTAGATCATATATCTTCAATTATTAAAATCAGATAGTTGTTTTATTAATTATTTAACATTATTTCCTAAGTAAGAAATAATCAAGTTCAAAACACAATCTTTTAACTCTAAAATAGTCTAACATATATTTATAATTTAGAAGACTATCCAAATATAAACAATCAATTTTATAATATTCCTTTAAAAATATTTAATCAACTATAAGTCCAAGATTTAGAAAGTTAGTCTTGCAAATCATTAACTTAAATTAGAAGTAAGTGATCTCAATTCATGTATAATTATAATTAAAAAACTTGGTATTCACTAAATACATCATAAAAGAAATTTACCAATTTTCTTTATATAAGAAAATCTTGTAGTATAATCTATAAATATTAAATGTTCTATCTTTAAGTCTTTAATACTAAATTTCATTATGCTTAGGAAAAACCCTAGTTATTGTTAATACCATAAATGTTATATCTCAAGTCCAATTATATCTTTATAGTTAACTTTGGTCTGAGATATCATAAGCTAGATATATAATGTCTCAAGATCAATTAAACCTTATCAGAACCATAACTTTAATCTTATTAATATCCAGAGTTGAATAACTTAACATAAAGAATATTTACTTCAAATGTTATTCTTTTTGCCACTTCAAAAGAAACACTATACCATTCCTTTTAAGTCATAATAACATGAAAACATAAACCTTGTAATGATTACATGATACCACTCAATCTTAGAATTATATTATGATTGTACTTTACCTTTCGTATTTTATATGATTATCTTAGAGTCCTAGCAACTATACCTTTTGAGAAGTAAACTTAAAAATAAACTAAGAATCTTAAGCAAATCATTTAAATACAACTCACTTGTAATGGTTGGGGAATTACTTGAGGTTTTACAACATGCATCTCATTACTTATGCATAACAACATATTGCTTCTTTACACAATGTCCTTACCGGGCAATGATGGTATTCTTGTAGAACCCGAGACCCAGGGTCAAGTCGAGACATTCGACTACAATACTCCGCTATATCAAGGCAAGTTCACACTTGCTCATGTCCTTTGATTATTTTCTGTAAAGTATTTTACAAATCCAGTGTTGTCATCACTTGCATTTGAAAAAGGTCAGAAAACACAATTTTCATAATAATATGATTATAGGTTATTGACCATGAGGTAATAACCTACTATGAAAGTTCCGGTGGTAAGGAACATATTATCTAGGACTTAACAACCAATGTCGCCAGTGATTCTTGTGTTGTATATTATGCGTTAACCATGAGATTTGGAATGGGACGGAGAAGTCAGCTGGATCGGCTCCCTTTCGCATGCATTGGACACTATTCTGGGCATTTGTAAGTTGCAGATCGTTGGTATAGCCGTTTTATACGGGGAAAAGTCTACCATGGATCTGGGCTTACAAAAGACAGATTTCTAGTGTTAATGGTTGTTGTGTGTATCCAACTAAGGTATAGCAGTTTTATACGGGGAAAAGTCTACCTTAAGTTTGGGCATACAACAATTGTGGTGTATGCAGGGTCGCGGAGAAGGACAGTGATTGGCTTGGATCTTAGTCTGGGCCTCTCATGGGTAAAGTGACGCACTTCTCCAGAGTGTAAGAACTGTAACTTGTTACTCCCTATTTCGGGAAGGAGCTACGAACGCGGCGGGAAAGGAACTCCATGAAAGTTTTGGTAAACCCGTGAAGGCTTACGGACATAGCTTTTCAGAATAAAATCCACCTTTGAAGAAATGTTTACGAAAACCTGCATTTCCTATGACTTACGGTCTATGGTTGTAGATATAGTGCATCAAAGACTCCTTTTTAGTGAACTTGCTGAGTACGCTCGTACTCAACGTATCTTCTTAACCCTTGCTAGATTCTGAAGACAATAACAGTCAGGAAGAGGAAATACTATATCCAATTGAAGACCAAGAAGAATTCCGCTATGAAGAACCAGAAGTATCCGGAAGCGTCGAAGGGAACAATTACGAAAACATCTATGGAATGGAGACCGACGTATCTGAAGTGTAGATGTAGCATATATAGTGATCTAGTCCAGTAGCATAGATCTATATGCTCTATCTATATTAAATCTCGTATAAACCTTAGTTGCTTCTTTATTCTGTTCTCCGAGTTATTATAGTTTAGCCCTGAGTCGTCGGGATACCTCTATGGACCTAGGAGGATCTCCAAGTCGTCATGTAATTTCTGGTTGTAATAATGATAATGTATGATGTGGACCCGCTTTGTTTCTGTTGTACCACTCTGAGGATGTAATATTTGCGGAATGGTACTCCGTGAGTGTTATGTCCATGGCTATAGTATACTACAACATGCAGTGGTATCCTGGGTCACCGCAGCTGGTATTAGAGCAAAAGCTTTGACCTTAGGTTGGAAACCTATTAAATGGGTAAAACTTGTAGGAAGTATGTTGGCAACGGTAAAGAGTTCTCTAGAAATATGATGAGTATTCACTTGAGAATTACATTGTCATGTGTCTAGTGCGATAATTCTTTATTATGTTGCAATTTGGGGTAATAATAAGTTATAACCTAGTAGGACTAATGATAATCTATTATCTATAGTGAGGAATGACATCTCGGTACTAAAACCGGAATGTTCAAGTGATGTATAGGACTTTAGATTACTATGTTGGTGATTGGACAAAACTTTTGAGATAATTTTTATGGAATATGTAATTATAAATCTCTACTTTCTGTCAAGGTTTATAGTTTCCATTACATGAAAGTGTTAGTCAAGTATCATGTAGTGCTTATCTTACTAAAAAGGTGGGGATAAGTGAAGAAATGTCATCTGGGGAGATGAGATGTATGGCGGCGGCGTATCAAATTGCAGTTTTAGAAGCAATAACCAAGATTCAAAAACAGGAATCCAAGGAAATTGGTAGGTAGTAATCCTACTACTATACCTCAAGATTCCATAAATTCGGAAATTAAGTTGGATCATGCTGCATTTGTGCAGAATAAATCTACCTTAGCTTCCGAATACATAGATCATAATAGGACGTTATTCAATACCTATCATGACACACATTAAGGTTCTAGTCCAGGAGTTGGATACAACCTTGAGGATTATGTTGATCCTACTAAAGCAATAGAATGCACAAAAAAAGGAGTCAGATAGAGAAGCTAGGCATCTAGGAACAGTCTTCTCAAAAGAGGTGTAGGAAGAGAATGAGTTGGAGGGGCCATAGTCTGAAACCTATGCCTAATTATCAGAATGGCCCTTATAATCATGTAGACGATGGACGAGTATAAGACAAAACAAGAAACTTAGAAACACATCCAATCCATGTATTCCAGTTTGGAATTACGATGGATGGGGAGTACAATCTTAGACTGGAACCAGGGAGAATCCTATACCCTGAGATCCTAATAAAGGAGTAGAAACCAACAAGATTAGCATGGAACCTATGATCCATATGGGGGTAGTACCAATCCTATTAACATGAAAGAAGGCATTGACAGTTATTACATCTATATGTATGACTGAATCAAGGAAAAGAAGAAAATACATTTTACTTTGAAAGTGCGTTTGAGGGTGGACATGAGAATTCCACGGAAGATCACGCATTTTCTAGTCATTTCGCAATGGCTAATCTCAATCTTTGTACTTATAATCAAGAGTGTGCATCCTCTAGATGTTTATATACTCCAAAAGGTAGTCGTCGGACTTCACGTTATCATGGACGGAATTCCAGGAAGTACTAAGCAGAGGGAGAAAAGTAAGAAGAGACAGTCCACAGAAGTAGAGGGCTTAAATAATGTACATATCCAGTAATGTGCATCATAGTATTTGAGAGGCATGACTTAAGAAGTAAGAGAATGCTCATATGACCAAGCAAGTCCTTGAAACATACAAGTAATGTACCAAGTGAGAGTCAAACCGTAGTTGTGAGGATTTTTTGTAATAGATTATAAAAACCATGTATAATACATGGTAGGTTTGGTTGTTATTTGGATTTCGTTCTTGATTTCCTTGTGTGACTAGCACTGTGCATAGAGTTGAGCTCAGAAAACATATGCATGATGTAAGTATGAGTATTCGCTTTATTTTAAGGGGGAGAGTCTGTAACATCCCAGGATTAGCACCTCAAAATAGACAGGACACATGTTTGTGCATTGCATTCATGCATAAGAAAATCCGGGGAATTTTCGCGGAAAACTAAAGAAGCTGTAGAGGGATCGAGATCTCTCTTATTCTGATGGAAACACTAGGACAGGTGCGATGGATTTCTACATGACCTCTACTATTCTTTTGTGTTTGAGGGGAAGACAATTCAAATTCGAATATTTAATTGATGAATTTGAATACAAAAAGAGTTTGAAATAGATTAAAAATTGTAAATTAAATTGTAATAAGAGATACTAGGTGAACTCTTATTTATGAAAAGATACAATAATTGCAAGTCTTAATTAATAAACAAATTTGAATGAAATGAATTATAATAATAAATAAGAATGGAATTCTTATTTATAAGTAAGATATAAATATTTAATTAGTTCTGAGAATAATGGAACTCTTTATTATAGAATACAATGTTTCATTGTTATTACAATAAAAGAATAAAAGTAGATTATTATAAAAGAAATAAATATAAAAATGAATTACATTAATAAATAACTAAAAGGATTCTTTATTACAAGCATATATAAATATTACATTATCTTTGCAAATGCATTATAAAAGAAAAAGAAATATAGTACACTTTATTGAATAAAATAAAGAATACAATATTTCTTTAAAAAAGAAGAATGAATAAATAAAAAAGAATTCCTTTATTACAATTATACAATGCTTATTACTTCACAAAAGAAAAAGTGAATTACAAAAGAACAAAGTGAAATTTAAAACTAAAGTCATCTTCATTTTCTTCATCTTCAAAACCCACTCTTTATATTCCCGATTCTTGATCATTGCAAAATAACACACAAGATAACAAAAAACAATAAAGAATAAAATAAGGGTTAGTATATTATTTTTACTCTTAGATTTGGCATACAAATGATATGCTTTGATTCATCATTGAGTAGTATTCAAAAAAAGGGGCCAATGTAAAAATATTTTCGTATCCAGAATGTTAGCCTCAGAACTGATGCATCATGGGCAGGGGAAAATTTCACCAACTAAGGAGAGAGGCAAGTTTCACCATGGATAAATAAGAGGATCCAGCCAAACAGTAGAGCTCACTTTTACTTGATCATATCCACCAGAAAATATCTACACCATTGAAACTTGGACCTTAGGTCCCACTTGTAAGAAGCTTGCACATCAGCATGCAGACAACTGATGTCAACACAGCAACAATCCCAGGAAGGAGACAAGAAAGCAATCCATGTACACAGAGGGGTGAACCAGCCGTAGCAATCAAGCTACCATTCCACCTCCACACTTCAGAGCACATTCTCCATATTACCATCCTATCATCACCAAGAATACATAGATCATCCCACCAAAACCTCATCTAACTTATGGTTGCTTCAAGAAGCCATCCAATAGTTAGGACAAGGAGGAGTAGATCAAGCAAGCAACCAAAAGGAGCTAGGAGATGAAGGTTACAAGAACAAGTTATAGCAGGTGATCTGAAGCAACACCAAAACTACCACAAGATCATCAGCAACCCATTACAAGCATAAGCTGTAGCAGATCAAGGAGCAATAGTAATAAACCCAGATCTCCAGCAGGCCCTAGAGCACTCACCAACAGTAGGTAACAATCATCTATAATACACCTTAGATTATGTAGAATATATTTTTAAATCATGCATATAGATCTGGGAGTACTAGAGAAATAATACACACCTACTTGGTCCATCTACCCTTCAACTAGATTTTCATCTAGGAGGCTTGGATGGCAAGATTCTCTCAGACTAGCATGCAAGTGGCATGTCTAGATCATCACTAAATCCAAAGAGGAGGCAACGATAAAAAAATGTTCTTCTAAATCCAATAATTTTCCTCAGCCTTTGCATCACTGGCAACCAACTGTCCATTTTTTCAGATACTGCAGCAGTAGATCATGTCACTATGAACTGCTATTGTGCACTCATTGGAGACACCACAATAGGGTTCTAAAACAAAGCACAACCACTACTTCAGTTATCTACATAATTCACCACTTAATATAGTATAGCACATCAGTATCACTATAACCTATTAATATGTACACTCCAAATAGGCATCACAGTAATAGGCACACAACAATAAAAGCCATCAAAGTATACTAGCAGCAGCAACTTAGGTTTTCAAACCATTAGAAGCTTTCTTAAATCATTTATCTAGTTCAAATCAACTAGAGATCATTTAAGCTTTACTTCTACCATCATGGACAGATTAAAATTCAATCAAGATCATTACTAAACCATAGCTTTAGTTCAACATATAAACAAAATTTCCACACATAGAGACAAACGTCTGGTTATTCAACAATAAAAGGCATCACTGAGCTCATCATACATTTTTCGTGCCTGGCCAATTCAATGTCCAGCAACCAGGGGGAATCACAAAATAATTAAGCCTCAGGTAATCAGATTCCCTAATTACAATTAGTAATCAAGTCTGCTATTTAACCACTATCAAGTTAATGACAGAAGCTTTTCCAACAACATCCTAAACCAAAAGGTTTAGAGTTCAGTGATTTTAATCCATAAGCAAGATATCCATTCTAAGTAAATTAACAACCACAACAACTTGCTAAGGTTATCAAATATACATTAGAGAACCGTTTCTAGAACATATTATGGGATCTATAATTAGAGATCAATGCAGAGAGAAGAAATCAAGTAGGCTACAAGTGGGCCGTAACACTACCTTCAACAACATAGAATCAAACCACCACAATTCAACGTCTTTCTAAGTGCATTAATAATGTGTATTTATCAAGAATTCCATATACCACTAGCATCACGAGCACTCAATCAAGCTAAGGGTCACATGCTCACAATTGTTCACCAAACAAACTACTCTAAAGCATCAAGCATCCAAAATAAGGAGGAAGATGAACCTAGTTACGGATGTATACTAAGATAGAGAGAGGTTTGTGAGAGGGGGAAGGTGGTACCAACCTGTTGGGAAGATCAATCTCGCCAAAGAAGCCGTAGTAGTAGTGACAACAGAGAGGCGGAGCACAGTGCAACGACACAGTAACACGAGGAGCATCATCGCGCTGCACTGCATCAACCACACCACCAACAAGGCCCTAGCATCCTAACGCATGCATCAACGGGTTGAGAGAACCTCGTCGTCCCTTGAATGTACAAAAGAGGAATTATGTAACATCCCAAAAATATAAAACAATGATCATCAAACTCTAATCACTAAAATTAGGGTTAACAAAAACTTTGATTAATTAAAATCATATGAATGCATGTGTGAATGAGATGATTTGATAAATGCATGAATGAACTTGTGTGATTAACCTAAATAGCATGAAATGGTTTAAAGAGGAAAATAACATCATATAAAACATTTCCATGCAGAAACAAATCAATAGAAAATAAAAAACAAATCAAATAAAGCAACTGGTCATTTTTGCCAATCTTGCTCACTAGGTCACTTTGAGTGTTTCTAGTCCAAGATTTCAAACAGAAACTTTCCCAATTCTTTTCACCCCTTGCTAGAACAAGTAAAAGTGAATCAAATCCCACCTTTCAAACTTACAGAAACATTTGGCAACCTCATTCAAACCACAATTCAAAATTGAATCTTTATCATATGTGAAGATCACCCATTTTCAAAACCCAACCAAACCAGTGCCCCTTGACTAATCCAACTAACCAGACACTCCCTAGTATGTGCCTAGAAAACCCACCAAGTTTGAATCCAAAATTCAAATTTGAATCTCTTGCGGCCATTTTATCAAACACCTTGCAGATACAAATCAAACAAACATCAACCACTATAGTGTGCAGTAATTTTGGCCTAACTTGTTCCCTATCTAGCTCACTCTACACCCTCAATAGATCGTCTAACTTGTTTAACCCCTCTAGCTCACTGTAAACCAGACCATGCCATTAATGGCAAGCATGCCGAGCCTCACCTTGCCACCCCATTGTCGACAGCAAGCTAGGAGCAGCACCAAGCGTAGCAAGCATGTCTAGCAGGCACTCCATCGTCCACCGCTACTCCCTATACCAGCCCCGAGCACTGCCAGCCCCTGGACCACACGACAAGACCATGCCAAACCTCTCTGCGTGCGAGCCGAGAGCGCGCTAGTGCGCCACCCTCGACCATCACCCACAGACTATGCGCTGCCCTCGCCGCGTGCGTGCGTGATCACCACCGCCCCAGCAACCCCGCAGACATTCCCGTTCGCCGCCGCGCGGACCACGCACGCTGTGCGTCATTAAAATCGCCGTCAGACATGCCCAGAGCATCGACGCGTTCTGACCGATCAGCACCGCCCCATGCCTCGCCACCACGCTGTTGAGCGCCGCCAGGGAGCACTACACCGCCCTCTACCGTCGCCCATGCCAGTAGCACTTTGTGTCGTCGACCACGACGAGCTCAGCCCACGCCCGTCGGTCCCCTTCAACCACTATAAATAGAGGCCTCCACCGCTCGTTTTCTTCACACCAGTTCACTCCCCTCTCCCTCAGAACCACCCCACCTCACTCCCGGAGCAAGGCAAGCAGTGCATCGTCAGAATTTGGCCGGAGCCTGCCGCTGCTGGAGAAGGGAGCCATCGATTGGAGCCGCCCTAGGAGAAGTTGTCGTCGTCAACTTCGTCATTCGCCCCCGTCGCCGACCCTCGCCTGAGCCCCGGTGAGCCTCCCACGAACCCCACCTGCCGCGCTAGGGTTCTGTCTCGCCGGCGCTGCCCGACATGGACGATGAACCAGAACCGTTCGATTCGAACTAGATCCCACAGTCCACATTTCCCCGTACCACTTCGCACCTCACCGTCTCACTGGCGCGTGGGGACAGCCACTTAACCAGCCCGTGCATAGTAGTCCGGCCCAGTTAAACCTCCCGCGCGACCCAACAATTCACAGTTACTTTTATTCATTTAATTTCAAACACAGTTCTGTACATAGATTCAAAAATCAACCTAGCTCGATTCACTGAACCAAAATGCATGAAACTAATTTTGTTAGAAAGTTACTAGAAAGCTTAATCCAAGCCCGTTGGATTCAAACCATTTAGATTTGTAGATCAGCCATGGTAAAAATAACAAGGCAGAAGCTTTTCCGCATTCAAACATTTTTCAAAATTCAACCATAAGAGATTTTGAGTTGATTCCAACTCTCAAAAATCACATTTGACCACACCTTTCAAAATATATAAAAATATATAGGATTACTTACAGAAATAATGTTCAAGTAATAAAAGAATGCCCCATAGGCATTTCTAGTCATGTTAATTAATTAAAATAAAAAGGTTAAACCTTATTAAATGGTGACACCACTTTAAATCACATTCCCATGTGCTGAAATATGTGGTGATGACATGTGTCAACATGATCCCATGTTTGATTTGGAGAATATTAAATCTTAAGTAGTTTTTCCAATGAGTAGAAATTACTTTTATTAAATAAAATAAATAAGACAAGTGTTTTAATTCTTGTAATGCTAGAGATGATGATATATCATCTAGTGTCAACCTTTGTGTGATGATTAGAAATAGTTAAGTATTGTTTGGTGATTGTGTACCTCGTATTTATTTGTAGACGCTAGTACCGACCAAGGATACGAGGAAGAAGGAGGATACTACGAGGAAGAAGCCGAGGAGAACTTCAACCACTGCTCTGCACAAGGCAAGCTATTAACTAGGCAAGCTAACACTTGCAACTTAGCAAGCTCATACTATTATCTTAGCAAGCTAAACTATGCAAGTTTTACTTGCAAGCTTAGGACACTTGATACCCAATCCTATTTTTACTTCCAAGCTTAATACTTTATTTTCTTTATCAAAGCTTTCTCTTAGAGTTTACTTAGTGACTTGTAGATTCTAGAAAGATAACTGATGGTAGCATAAAGCGCATAAAATTTGGCCCAAGTTAGATAATCGTGATGTCATCCTAAGGCATAAGACTGAACTTAGTAAATCCCCACCTTTTTACCACCCCTCATTAGTCTTTACCCCCACTTATAGATGCTAGTGCAAAGCATAAAACTTGGTCAACTTTAGATGGGAATACTTGGTGAAAATGGTTATGAAAACCTTAGAATGATGAGTCATTCTACTGAAATGTTTTAACATGTGTTCTTGAACACCAGATGATTTTGATGATGAAAATGTTGAGGCATGAGCCTTAGCCCTTTATAAAACTTATGGTTGTCTAGATGCGATACCATTCCAATTTTACCGTCCAACAAAATACCCGAAAATTAGGTAGGGCTTGAATGGTAATTTATATACCTTAGTATGGGTTCCCTTGCGGCCAAGGTCTGAGCTGAGGCTACCTTGTGAAGATTGTCCACTTGTGCAGTTCCCAAGATGACTGTTGGTCATGGTTGGGACGCCAAACTCACAGGAGAGGTGCCTATACTAGGCCGTGTAATTGAAAGGTTAGGATTGATTATCCGCATAATGAGTATGGTGAATTCAGGATTGTTCCTGATGGATGTATCGAATGTTGTGGTGAAAGTGTACCATCTCTGCAGAGTGTTAAACTATTCGAATAGCCGCGCCCGCGGTTATGGACAGTTGGAGTGGCCATATTGTTCCCCCGTCAGATGTTTTCAAAATGAATTGTGACTTTGACTTGACCACAACAGAGTTGTGATATGAATCCAAGTTCCCACTTAGGTGTTATAAAACTTTCAACTAGTTTTCTTTGCTTCTGAACTTAGTAGAGGTAAATCTAGCTTTTTGCAAAACAACCCTAGATCTTAGTCCATCCTTTTCAAAACCACTTCACTTATTAGTATTAGTTTGCGAGTACTAAAAGAGTACTCATGGCTTTCTCCCTGGCTATTCCCGTGGCCAGACTATGAAGAGGAGTACCAGGATGATGGACCACAGGAAGGTTATGACAACTAGGATCATCTCCCATCGTCAGCATTGCCTGTGACCCCGAAGATGGAGCTTCGCCTACGCTATCGTTATCTTTACGTTATTCCGCTGCTTGAGTTGTATTAAGAACTGGATCATGAGATCCTTATTTGTGCAAGACGTTATGTATGGTTTGTAATGGATGATGTACTGTGATATCCAAATCTGTCATGTCTCGAAAAAATGGTAATCCTGGGATTGAGATGTATGGCATAACAGGCATCTGGGATTAAAAATCCGGGTGTTGACAAATTAGGGTTTCGGGATGGTGGTGAGCATGTTGGGGCATGTGACACAAATCGAATTGGGTAGGCTAGTGAAGCTTTTATAGGCGCATCGAGAAGGGCCATCGGCACCGGCCGAAGTGGACAAGCTCGCCGGAATCGAGCAGCACCAGCGGCGAGCTAGCACATGCGACAGGGAAAGGCTGGTCGAGAGGGGGAAGACGAACTAGATCGAGCGAGTCAGTTTTACCGTCTCGGTTTACCGATCGGGTTGGTCTAGCCCAACCATGGGCCAGACTGACTAGTGGGTCCAGGGTATTATTTAAAAATAAAAATTACCAAAACACCCCAAAGATTGTTTCACCTCTAGAAAAATATAGAAAAATCCTAAAAATAAATATAATATATCAAAATGTTCACAAAAATAATATCTACCTAATAAAAATATAACTTTATTTGTTTAAAATAAATACAAAGCAAATAAATATTAACACCATTAAGTCCCAAGTGAAGTCTCATAAAATAAGGAAAAATCCGAAAAATGAATAAAAATCATTTTTGTGTATAGAAATAAATATAATATTTTATAAAAATACTAGCCTAATTTTTTAGAAATAAAGTATGAAATAAATATTCAAAGACATTTAATCCTTCATGGAATTTTATAAACATAAGAATAATACTTAAAAATAAATAAAAATAATTTTTAAAGTCTTAAAAAATATATTACACTAGAAAATTATTAAATATAATATTAGAAAGGTTTTTAATATTTTAAAGTAATAAATCCTTGTCTATTATATATTTTGAAAATTCTTTAAAAACATTTCTTAAATAAAAAATAATTATATTTCTTTAGAAATATCAAAACCTTAAAATCTAATTACTAATGTTCTAAACCATAACTAAGATTTATAATAAAACTTAAGCATAAATCATTAACTTTATAATACTCTTTTAAACCCTAAACCAAAATTCAAAACCACAATCATTAAGATAATTTTATATATCATTCACTTATACTAGCAAAACAAATTAAGAGGGAAAGATCTTAACATCTTAACAATCATTAAGAGGGAATGATCTTAACATCTAAATCATAATTAACATGACTTTAAAACTAACACCTTAACAACACCATCCAAATTATACTTTCTTTGATAGTTGCATGTTATTTTCATACTAGCAAAACAAATTTAATCTAATCATTCACTTAAATGTAAAGTGAATAATCCCACACTTTAATCATACTTATCATAAATCCAAAGCTTGAGAATAATTAACACAAATTACACCTTAAGTTTATTTGCCCTTTTAAAGTTAACTTTAGTCTCAAGGCTTATAAACATTATGTCTAATAAACTACTTATGTTTTTATAGTTATGTAAGATCCTGTTGGGGATATGCTATATGGGTATCCTAATAGCATGTCTCTTATCCGACTAACCCGGGTGGCCAATAGTCGGTAGCATGGCCTATGGCCTGCTGGGCGGCCCAGTTAGATGGATCCAGAAGGGAGGTCCATGCCGGATAAAGGAAGGCTACGGTGGAGTCACCAGCGTACCCGGAGCCTTGGAGTGTAAGATACACAAGACTAGTAATAGATGGTGTAGGACTCTATAACCTATCCGGCTAGGACATTTCCCTGTAACCCTAGGACCTGGCGACTATATAAGTCGGGCCTATGGGAGCCTTTAGGGCATCGATTCATACAACCTCGCATGACAAACCTATCTACGTAACTTCGTGTGCCCTTATAGTGATTTATATCGAGTAGGATTACGCCACCGTTGTGGGATCGAACACAGGTAATGTGTTACACCTTACCCATGTCTCTAAACATGCCTTGTGAGGACCCTCCATGGCGTGCTCGGCAATACCACGAGTTGGCACCACCATGGGGCGAGGCGCTCGGCTCTTCAGCGAGGACCAAGATCTTCATGGGAATCGGCGAAACCGTAGCCATCGGTCGCGTTCTCTTCTCCGGCAACATTCGATCATCCTCCCAGATTCGGATCCGGCAAAGACGAACCCTACGCGTGCGATCGTTCCTATCGAAGACATCCACCTCTTCATCGGCGAAACCGACTCGGTCACTAGTTCCACCGAGTCGGAGGAGCATCAAGACCCGCACGACCGCCACGGGCAGGATACGTTCGCGGAAGGATCGATGTCGGATCTCTTCGGATTTTGCCGGCAAAGATCGGAAGCATCAAGACCCGCGGATCGCCTACGGCAGGATCGTTCGCGGAAGGATCAATGTCGGATCTCTCTTGAGTTTGCCGACAAAGATCGGAAAATTCAAGGCCCACCCAAACCGCCCATGCGGATATAAAGGTGGAAGATCATCGCAAATCCGTCGGCTTTCGATGCGTCTGGCACAGAGATCCAAGTTCGTCGGCGTGGTTACCATATTCGATCTGGCGCGCTTCATTCAGAGAGAGGGCGAAAAACCCCACGACTACCTGGCCAGGTGGCTCCGTATACGAGCCGACCTAGCCAACTACCTCGATGATAACGCTCTGTATCACTTCGTGGAAGGACTGGACCGCGGCACGCTTCTCCGACATTCTTTAAGACGGTAGCGACAGGCGCCGGGGCCTTACCCTCGAAGAGATGGTGAGCACCGTCAACAGCTACGCGGCAGCTGACGCGGCAGCCCAGATGGAGCTTGCGCTCAGAGACGGAGAACCTCCTGTTCAGCAGCCTCCACCACCGCCTCCCGCCGCCATCGTTGCAGCAGCACCACAACCTCCAGTCATCGTCGAGCAAGCCCGTTGCACCTCCATCGCCCGTCATCAAGGAAGTCCTGGCACCCTCCGACTCTGTCATTGACGCGCTTTTATGCTGACTTCAGTGCAGATTCAGAGGAGATAGACTTCAGTCCATAAGAGCTAGACTCCGCTATGCAGGAGATGGAGGAGGAGTACTCATGCGACGAGCAATCCAACAACATCGTCATGTCCCGAGGGGTGTTCGTCACCATTGGGACGGCGATGGATGAAGATCAACCCGGACAAGCTCCGCCTACAATGCTGGAAAAGGGAAAGGGGCCACTTATTGCTGCTGATGATGATCGCGCAAAGGTCATGCCTCCTCCGCCTAACCCAGTGCAGCTACCGCAGGAACTCGGCACCGGCCCGAGCAACAACAACACCGCAAACTTGCCGCCTCCAGCATCTACGTCTGTAGCAGCCCAAGTTACTCCAGCTGATAGAGTGATGTACGACAATCTCCTCGTCGAGCCACCGACCGTTGCTCATATCCGGAACGTGACCCAGCTTGATGAGAAGCGCCAACAGCTGCTGGAGGAGGCGCAAGCCATCGCAGAACAAGGCGCTAAGCTAGATCGAAAAGCTAGAGCAATGGAGGCCGAGTACAAGACTTTGCTACAGCAGCAGAAGGCTAAGAAAGCTCCGGCTCGCGTTATCAATGATCCTGGTGTACGGCGCTGAAGGGAATATGCCCGAGAGGCAATAATGAAGTGGTTATTATCGTATTCCTATTTATGATAAATGTTTATTTTACATGCTATAATTGTATTAATACGGAAACGTTAATACATGTGTGTTTAATAAACAAAAGAAAGTTCCTAGTTATGCCTCTCTTATAAACTAGCTCGTTGATTAACAAGATGATCATAGGTTTCCTGAGCATGGACATTGGATGTTGTTAATAACGAGGTCACAACATTAGTGTAATGGTGTGATGAACATTCATCCGAAGTATAGCATTACGATCAAAGTCATTAAGTTTATATTGCTATAACATCTTACGAAGTGATCCTAATCCTTAGACCATGAGATCATGTCAATCACTAACACCGGAAGAGTTTCTTGATAACATCAAACGTCACACCGTAACAGGGTGATTATAAAGATGGATTCAGAACTACTAAAGTGTTATGTTGAGGCCCATGGATCGAGGGTGGAATTTGTTCATCCCGATGACGGATAGATATACTCTGGGCCCTCGGTGATATCACATTGGTTAGCTTGCAAGCAAGTGATTTGATCACTAGAATGTTATATCACGAACGAGAAAAGAGTGCATCGATGTCTTGAGATCAAACTAGGTATGGAGATACCAATGATCGAATCTTGGACATGTAATATATCGCAAAACAAAAGGATTAAGATACTAGCGTAAAAGGTTAACGATCACAAGAAAGTCATCGTTGAATGTGTGGGAGTCGGGATGGGTCTCGATCCCGCTCGATTATTGATCGAGAGGGTCGATCATGTCCACATTATTCGCGAACCGTGGGTGACACACTTAAGAGACAACGACATCCAATTGGAGCAAAAGTTTCATGCCGAAAAGAAAAGGAAATCGCGAATTTATTTCACTAGACAATCAAAGCTTTGGTTGAAATTCTGAAACTGGTTCTGCATGTGAAATGGAATACTAGCAAGGGTTTTATGTGAATGTTTGTTAATTAAAGTAATTAACAAAATTCTGAATAAATAAATAAAAGAGTTTTATTTAAATGAGAGCTTGCATTAAATTTGGTGGAAATTTAATGCATGTGAGTGGATTTTGAGTGGAGGCTTTTTAATGGGAGTGGAGGCTTTTCATTTTGATTGGGAGCTCCACCACATGAATGTGGAAGAGGTGGGGGCAGCCCCATGGCTGGCCATGCCCCTGGGTGCCCCCTCTCCTATAAAGGCCCCTCTCCTCCTCTCACCACACCTCCTCGTGAAGGATCTCTCTCCCCTCTAGAATTTATCCCCATGGTCTCGGACTAGAGAGATACATGTTCCTGGCTATTCGGCAAGAAAGAGTTGTGCTTCCGCTGCATCGCTGGAGCGAGGAGGCGAGGTTGCTCGGTGCCTCGAGCGTGTGCGAAACGGATGCGGCTGCATTTTCTTGGCGCTAGGACTTCCTCTCGATCTTGAGATCGGCAAGAGATCGTCTACATCAACCACGAGTTTGGACTCGTTAAGCTTTGTCGGTATTCAAGGGTATGTTCTCTACGGATATACATGCGCCCGTTGTTTGTATCTAGTAGATAGATCTTGGTACATAGTTGTTCCCATCGTAGGAAATTTTTTGTTTTCTATGCTGCGAACCCTACAAGCGCACCCTAGGATGGGCTCCCTCTAAACCGGCACAGGCCAAGCCATACATTGACAGTGAAGGCAAGCAGGTGATGCCCACCCCACTCCTTAATCTTGCCGTCACCAAGACCCTTCTGGAGCAGGATAGATCGCCTGAGGCAGTGTAACAGGTCTATGATCTAGTGGCCAAGGCAGTGAAGCAGCAGGAAAAGGCCACCTCTCAGAGGCTTGAGTCTAAACCAGCGCTCTGCCAGTCTAGCCAGTACAAACTGCCAAGGGACAGATCTCCTTTTGATGGCGGGTCCCAGACGGGTTCATCAGAATGAAGACGGAGGGATGCATGCAACAGGAAGGATGCCATCCCCATATCCTCCAACCACAGAGAAAAGTCCCGACCTCGTCGCCCATCGCCACCGCCCCGATCTCCCCGACATCGCGAAGACTACAAAGCTCAACACCATACGGATATGCCCCCACCAAAGCAGTGTGGCATCGTCATCCGCGACAACGCGGAGCAGACCCGACATGACGGAGAGCGCAACCAAGGACATAAGAGCAGGTCGCACCACGACCCTCCACGTCCGACAAGCAACCGTGACAGGCATGAGGCGTCACAGGAGGGTAACAGCAAGAAGGCTAAACCACCGCCACCTCCGCCTCTGTCACCACCAAGCAGTCACCATGGCGGAGGAGGCCCGCGTCATTCACGCAGCCCATCCCCTATTGACAAGAAGAAGAAGAACCCGGAGCCATACGATGCGCATTCGCGGATCGATAAGATCCACGAGGCCCGGGAAGGACCATACCTGGGACCACGTTGCTTTGGACCTGCAATACGGTCCGCAACTTACCCCAAAGGTTTTCGGATTGACAAGACCATCAAGAACTATGACGGCACCGCCAAGCCAGCCACATGGTTGCAGGAATACGGCAACGCGGTGGAGATTGCCGGAGGCAACCCCAACGCCGCCGTCAAGTACCTCCCGTTAATGTTGGCGGGCACGGCCCATCAATGGATCGACGACTTGCCGGAAAAATCTATCTACAACTGGCTAGACATGCAAGAAGCGTTCACCAAGAACTTTGAGGGTACATACAAGCGTCCCTGCACAGTGGGCGATCTACATCGGTGCGTGCAAGAGAAAGACGAGACATCTCGCGCCTACCTCTCCCGCTGGCTGGATATGAAGAATTCCTGCGGAGTGCGCTCGAACCGCCATGGCCGCCTTCATCGACGGGTTGGAAAGGGCACGTTGCTCGACATAAGCTGAAGCGCTTGCGGACAATCACCAGCTCGACTTGAACCAGATGATTGGTTGGCTAGTGAGTTCGCCCGTCGGCAGCGATGCTCGTGGCTCCTTGCGGCAACGGCCGTTCCAACTCAAGCTCGGAGGAACAGCGGTACAAAGCGGAAGACCGCTCGAATAAAGCAATCTACCGACATGGTCGCTATGACTTTGCAGACGAGGATAGGCGGACAACGTGGGCGAAGGGAGCTGGTCGTGGCAAGCGAGGAAGTGAAACCACCCCGGCGCCGCTCCGCGTTCCCCAAACCTACAAGGAGTACCGCGATATGCCATGCCTCGTACACCTCGACGTCAACGGCAAAGCCACCCATACCAATCGACACTGCAAGTTCGTCAACGACCTCAAGGAAGACCCGGAGTCCGGCTACAAGCAAAGTCGGAAGAACAGACCGTGAGGCAAGGGCAAGGGGAAGAAGAAGGAGGAGGAGTCCAAGGATTCAAGTGACATGGACAAGGACGTTGACCCCAAGCACGCCGCCAAGAGTGATGACAAGGGCAGGGACCCCTTCGCAAAAAGGCCCCAGTCTACCACACTTTCCTTGGCACCCCCACCGTCCGACAATAGAAGACCTCTCTGAGGATCCTGATGGCTACTCTCCCCCAGTACCTACGCTGGTTGGAGGTTCCAATAACTTGGGACAGGATGGACCACCCAGACCTTATACCCACGTAGAACCAGTACGCCATGGTCATCAACCCCTTGATTGACGGCGTGGAGTTCACCAAGCGTATGGTGGATAGTGGAAGCAGCATCAACATCATGTACCTGGATACACTGAAAAAGATGAACTTGACGGAGGCAAACCTAAGGCGGACCAACACCATCTTCCACGGAGTAGTTCCTGGTCGGGAGGCTCGGTCCCTTGGGTGCATTACACTTCAGGTTGCCTTTGGTGATGTTAATAATTACCGTCAAGAGCGCATGACCTTCGAGGTAGTCCCCTTCAAGAGCGTGTACCACGTCATATTCAGCCGCGACATATTCCACACGTTCATGGCCAAGCCATGCTTCGTCTACAACAAACTCAAGATACCCGGACCAAACGGCATCATCACCGTATCCGGAAGCTTTACCAAGGCAAGGGACTGCGAGATCAACGAAGCAGCCATTGCAGAAGCTGTCCTCTACAGCGAAGAATTCAAGGAGATCCAGAGCAAGGTCGATGACTCAGAGATGCCGTGTCGAAGAAGCAGATCTCCGACTCGGCTCTTGCATTCAAGGCCACCATCGAGACCAAGCCGGTGGAACTTGTGGTAGGCGATGCCTCCAAGGTCACCGCCATTGGGACGAACCTAGATCCCAAATAGGAAAGTGCGCTCATCGTGTTCCTCCATGAGAACAGGGACATCTTTGCCTGGCAACCTGCCGACATGAAAGGTGTACCTAGGGAACTTGCCGACCACAGCTTATACATTGATCCAAAATGCAAACCAGTGAAACAACCTCTACGACGCTTTGGAGATGAGAAGAGACGCGCCATTAGCAAAGAGATAGCTAGGTTACTTAAGGCTAGATTTATCTGAGAAGTCCTTCACACCCAATGGGTGGACAAACCTGTACTTGTCCCCAAAAAGGGAACAAATGAATTAAGAATGTGTGTTGATTACACCGGATTGAACAAAGCATGTCCCAAAGATCTGTTTTCTTTGCCTCGCATTGACCAAGTCATTGACTCGACGGCTGGCTCAGAACTTTTGTGTTTTCTCGATGCATACTTAGGATACCACCAGATCAAGATGAGGAAGTTGGACCAATTGGCCACTTCGTTCACTACCCCATATGACACGTTTTGCTATGTTACGATGCCCTTTGGGCTAAAAAACGCAGGTGCTACCTACCAGCGGACAATGCAACGTTGCCTTCACGACAAAATTGGTCGGAACGTTCACGCCTACGTGGACGACATTGCGGTGATGTCCAAAAATTCAAATGACTTAATCTTCGACTTAAAACAAACCTTTGATAATCTCTGGAAATACAACATGATGCTTAACCCCAAGAAGTGCGTCTTCGGGGTTCCAGCCGGCAAATTGTTGGGCTTCATCGTTTCCTAGTGTGGAATCAAGGTCAACCCGGAGAAAATCAAAGCCAGCTTGAACATAAACCGCCTGACAGGCCTAAAGGACATTCAACGGCTAATAGGCTGTGTTGCAGCAGTTAGTCGGTTCGTCAGACGACTTGGAGAGAAGGCTCGCCTTTGTACAAGTTCTTTGAAGGCGGACAAATTCACATGGACGACGGATCACGGCATTGAAGCAGCTCAAGGAGATTCTTTCCTCAGCGCCCATCCTTGCAGCACCCGAGCCTGGAGAGCCCCTGTTAATTTACATGGCGGCAACCAACCGGGTTATCAACATCGTCGTCATGGTAGAGAGGAAGGAACCAAGCTATGAGAACGGAGTTCAACAACCAATTTACTATGTAAGCGAGGTCTTGACGGAGTCCAAGCAACGTTACCCGCACTACCAAAAGATAGCTTATGGAGTATTCCTTGCTTCTCGGAAGCTGAGGCATTACTTTCAGGAGCACCCAATCACAGTGGTGAGCAAGACCCCATTGTCCGTCATCATCAATAATAGCGACGTCACAGGAAGGGTCGCGAAGTGGGGCATCGAACTTTCCTCCTTCGAGATCACCTACAAGAGACGCGACGCTATCAAGTCACAAGCCTTGGCGGATTTTGTTGCAGATTGGATGGAGATGCCAGATGCTACTCCGTTGCTAGAACCAGAGTACTGGGTGATGCACTTTGACGGATCAAAGCTGCTCAACGGCTCGGGGGCTGGTGTATTGCTACAGTCACCAACAGGAGACAAGCTACAGTACGTTCTGCAGATCCACTTCGAGGCTACAAACAACATGGCGGAGTATGAATCACTCATTCACGGACTACGTGTAGCCAAGGATATTGGCATCAAGCTCATAGTTTGCTGTGGAGATTCCGACTTGGTTGCCCAGCAGGTGGCTGGCACCTGGAATGCGCGGAACCCTATAATGGCGGCATATCGAGACGAAATGGACGAGATAGCCAAGAGCTTCTTGGGCTACGAAGTCAAGTATGTGCCTAGGGAGCAAAACGAGGCGGCTGATCTGCTATCTAAGCTAGGATCAGGGTGCAAGCGAATTCCTCTAGGAGTTTTCCTAGAGCACCTGCGCACACCATCCGTGAGGGAGCCGACATCGACAATCTGGATAGAGTTGACTCTTTCATCCATATGGTGACTAAAGTCCCTCCGGCTTGGACAAAACCGTTCATGGAATATCTCGAACACGGAATTTTGCCCGACGACGAAGTCGAAAGACGGAAAATAGTACGACGAGCAAAGGGTTATACCATAATTAATGAGCAACTCTACAAAAGGAGCACTACTGTTGTATACCTAAAGTGTGTTTCCCAACTAGAAGGTATGGAAATCCTACGCGAAATCCATCTCGGAGATTGCGGGCACCACGCGGCTCCTCGATCGTTGGTCGCGAAAGCCTTCCGGCAAGGATTCTCTTGGTGACCGCGAAGGCGCAACGACAAGCTGGTTGAGACATGCATGGGATGCCAGTATTATGCCCGACAACCACATGTTCCTGCTGAAGAACTGCGAACAATACCAATAACTTGGTCATTTGCAGTCTAGGGGCTAGACATGGTGGGACCGTTGCAGACGGCACCTTGTGGGTTTACGCATCTGCTTGTAGTAGTTGACAAATTCAGTAAATGGATAGAAGCTAAACCCATTAGAAATCTTGATGGGGCAACTGCCCTCAGGTTCGTCCGAGATCTAGTGGTGAGATTTGGTCTCCAACATAGCATTATCACCGACAACGGCAACAACTTATCACTCGAAGAAGTGGATGCATATTTCTGGGAGAAAGGCATCCGACTTGACCTTGCATCTGTGGCACATCCACAATCCAACGGTCAGGTTGAGCGAGCCAATGGATTAATTCTGCAGGGAATCAAGCCACGTCTTGAGGCACCGCTACATAGAGCAGCTGGAGCCTGGGCGGAAGAATTGCCATCAGCGTTGTGGAGTTTACGAACTACACCCAACAGATCTACCGGCTACACCCCTTACTTCATGGTATATGGAGCAGAAGCCATCCTGCCTTCCGACATCCTTCACGATGCACCAAGAGTTGCCGCCTACGACGAAGATGACGCTGAAGAATTCAGACGCCTAGATGTGGACCTTCTCGAGGAGGAGCGCGTTTTGGCATGCCAAAGATCTGCCATCTACCAGCAGAAGCTACGCAGCTACCATAGTCGCCGCGTTCGGCATCGCTCATTTAAAGAGGGGGATTTGGTGCTCCGACTTAAGAAGAAGAAGTCACACAAATTATCCCCGCCATGGGAAGGACCGTTCATCATAAGCAAGGCGCTGCTCAATGGGTCTTACTACCTTGTTGACAATCGTGAACTAAAAGATAGACCGAATGAAGATCATAAGCGTAAGCGACGTGACCCGGATGATGACTATCCGGAGCTTGATCGGCCATGGAACATAGCACAACTACGTCCTTTTTACACTTAGCATTTTTTATATAATTGTGTATCTCTTATATGATCAATGAAATAAAGCTCTTTGGTTCACTCATATTCCTGAGTCTTTTACCTCCTTTAGTGTTCATTTTTGGATCATGTAAAACCTTTGTGCACAAGCTTTGCGTTTGCACTTGTGAAAATTCCGCCTACGGGCGTTAGCTTAAGTTTTCTGGTCTACACGTTCTTTGTTGTTTTTATGTGGATTCTGGAGTAGTGACTTTCGGCACTTATTGTCGGTGATTTTGTGCTTAGGTTATTGACGGTGCCATTGGGCATCATCACCTAAGCGCATGGTTCCAACAACGAGTCTTCCGATTCACGAAAAGTCAAGCATAAGAACCAAAGTAATGGATAAGCCAGCACTTGCTTAAAAACATATACATGCTGGGAACTAAGTTCTTAAGTAGCAGGAAATAACAACCATTGTTTTCCGCCTTAAGTTACATCATCAAGTTTTTTCCACGCATACACCAAAGGAGAAACAAATATTACATAGCGTTTTTCACTCTTTGGGCGCAGGAGACTTGGAAGCAGCATCGTCCCCATCCGGAGAATCACCCTCAGCATCGGCACTTTGGTGAGACTCGAAGGAGTCTTGGTTGACGCTGTCGATAGTGTTCATAGGCACGAAGATGTTGATATCCACCAACTCGACAACTCTGGTGTCATAACCCGCGAGTGATGACAGGATGGCTTTGTGATCAATTTCTTTGCTGTCATCGTCAACGTCGGGGATGCCAGAGGTCACCGTGTCGATGTCGGCATCTTCGTAATGTGCCTTCACCATAGACAGCGCCATCCTTGCGCCAGCCCGTGCACATGAAGCTTTCCAGCTTGTGATACGCTCGGGGGCTCGACGCATAATCTCCGAGTACTTCGCCACGGAGTCCGAGGCCTTGATGTGTATCTGTAGGGGCTTGGCGATCTCTTTGGCTTGGGTGATGGCGGTGTTGATAAAGTTGCCGGCAAGAACCATGCACTCCTTGGCCGGAGGAGGCGACCTGGTTAAACCCATAGGAGCTGCAAATTCCGGCAAGGATCACATGAGTTCAATAATTCCAAGTATCCAGACTGCAGAAATACAAGGCGGAGAAATCTTTCTGAAGATGCTGGCATTGGCCTGCCAGAGGGTGTCCGCCAAGGATTCCTTCTCTTGTTGCAGGAGCTTATATGCCTCGTTGTGGCGATGGTTTTGCTCATCAGCAGCTTGCTTCTAATCTTTTAAGATCGCAAGCTCCTTCTTCAAGCGATTGATTTTCGCGGAGGCGGATTCCTGCAGGGCCTTCATGGAATCCTCATGCATTTTCAGCATTTCTTCCCTCTCCTTTTTAAGGATCTTGTTCTCGCTGTCCAGCTGCTGAATGTGCTTGGACTGCTCGACAATGTCCTTGGCCTTGGTAACATGTTCTGCAAAGTCGTAGAAAGCAAAGTACACAGTGAGTACTCGGAGAATGAAGGCATAAAACCAAGACGGAATGCGCAAAAAAGAAAACAGACTCTTGTTTTTGATGATTTATTCCTTCAAGATGACAGTTTTACCCTTTTCGGCTTCAAGATCTGCGCGCATCTTCTGGTACTTGTCGTTGGCCATACCCCTCCGAGCATTCTCATTCTGTGGAAAAAGGAAAAAGTTAAACCGTTGTTTAGTCTACTTGGAGCACCTAGTCGGAATTTTTCCACCTAGACGCTCGGGGGATACGGCGAGAGTTTTTTAACTTAGCAATATGCTTAGCTTTTCTTTAAGCATCTAGTCGGAGCTACTTCAGTTCTCGATTAGAAGCTTGGGGCTACAGTATAAAGTTTTAACTCGGAAAATGCTTAGATTTTCTTTAAGCATCTAGTCGGAACTAATTCAGTTACAACTAGATGCTTGGGGGCTATAGTATTGAAAATTATAAACACTGCGTATGCTACTCTTAAAGCATCTAGTCGGAATAGTTTCTTTCGTCTAAATGCTTGGGGGCTACAGTGAGAGTTCTTTCTAACTTAGTCACTCTTAGAGCATATAGATGCAAAACCTATGGTTTTCCGTCTACATCCTCGGGGGCTACAGTGGGATACTCATATGAAATGCAAAAGGTAAAGTAAAACTAACAAGTGCAATAATCTTGAGGTTTGTAGCACTCTCGGCTAGCAGCTTGCCAAAGGAGATGCTATTTCCTCGCAAGATATCCGCTTGTCGGAGAAGCTCCTCAATACCGCACGTCGGAGACGGCGGTACTCCTCCAGGAACCAGAGTTGTGTTACTCGGCGTGAGCGCCGGGTAAACTATCTTCGGGAACTCGAAGGGCTTCTGGGGAGCGGGGACGCCGCCTTCGGCAGAGGTACCAGCTCCCACTACCGCCTTGCCGCTACCGATGGCATCCTTAGCCGTAGCTTCAGCCATTTGTAGAGCAGTTCTCTCCTGCGTCGCCTGCTCGCCAACAACAGCGAGTTCGGTAGAGGCGCCAGAATCCACTTCCATGGCGGAAGGGCCTGGTGCCTCCTGGGCTTAAGATCTTGTCGGGGCAGAGGAAGGCTTGACGGAAGGAGTAGAAGGGGCGATGACGAGGGAGGCGTCGCGATGCAGCATATCCTTGATATTTCGAGAAGCCCCCAAAGTTTTGGAGGTCTTCTTAAGGCTGGTCGTGGCTTTCTTCCTGAAACGTGCAAAGTGCATAAGTATAGAAACAAAACAGACAGATAGACAATGTCGGATAATGAGAAGCTTACACTAGGGGGTGCTCTTTGGCAAAAATCCCGGTGGCTTTTCTCTTTTCTGCCTCCAGGGCGGCGGTAGTCTTTTTGGAGGCTCCACCCTCCGTCTTCTTCTTCTTGCCTCCGTCGGCAGCATCAGAGGTGGAGCTCTTCCGCTTTCGCGCCAATGGGACATCGTCGTCGGACACGACCGTGACTTCCTTCATCTTTGGATCATAGATTTGGGCAGCCAGGTTGTCCTCATATAGATCGCTAAGCTGTTAAGTAAGAAATCACCGTGTTAGATGAGACGGTGTTGGCAAGACGGAGAAACTAGAGCATATGTCGTACACGGAAAATAAATATCTACCTTTGGGCACTTGTCGTCTACGAACATGTCGTAGGTGATGGTGAAACAACGCTTCTTATCCTTCACCTTGACGATGTCCTTCAGGCGGAGCTTGACGGAGTCGCTCGAGAAGTTATCCACGGAGATCCGGAGGGTATCCCTTCGATCGCTGGTATACTCGTGCATGAACTTCGCGTGGTGCTGCAGAGGTTGGATTCTCCTGATGAACCAGCACATGGCTAGGTCCAAGACAGTTAAACCCGTCTCTACGAACCATTCGATCCGCCTTATTGCGCGAGAAGCGTCGAGGTCGGAGGGAAGGGAGGCATGGGATCTCCATGTGGAAACTTCAGTGGCGGCTCCATCCGCGAAGTCCGGGTACGTTACTTCTCGGCCCGCCAAAGGAATGTCGGGGCCGTAGAAGTACGTCCGCTGCCAGTTTTTGCAGGACTCGTGGCCGACGATGTCAGGGAACCGCCGGCTAGGTCGAATCTTGAAGCTTATGGTGCCATAGTTCCTAAGCTCCTCCTTACTATGTCCGGCTTCACGTTTGACGGTGAAGAAGTACACGAACAAGTCTAACCTAGGCCTAATCCCTAGGTAACCCTCACAAAGTGCTGCGAAGTTGCTAAGCACTAAGATGCTATTGGGGGAGAGGTTATGGGGTTGGACCTTGTAGTGGTTCAAGACGGAGAGAAAGAAGTGGGAGATGGGCAAGGAAACGCCGCGTACCAGCTGAGCCTTAAGGTACACCTTTTATCCGGCTTGGGGAGAAGGTGTCACCTCGCCGGCCGGCGCCGCCCGCTAGGCAAGCCCCTCCGTTGTGGGGAGGGAGCCTTCAGCGACCATCTCTTGGATGTCGCGGTCGGTGATGTCCGAGCCGCGCCAGTCACCCTTGTGCGAGTCTAGCTCTTCTTCTAGTGGCTCTAGCGCCGCCAGATTATGGTCGCCGCCGGTGGTTTCGATCACCGCTGATGCGGGGATGACCAGGCCCTCTGGGGGCACAACGACCGAGCTCGCCGGCTTCGCCGCAGCTTCACTCGACGCCGCCATCGATGGGAAGGAGCTACTGCTGGCCATGGATTGTTGGAAGGATGCGACTGACACAGGTGGAGGCTAGGGTTTTTGAGGCTTCTCGCGGAGAGCTCGAGGAGGCGTGCGGCTGGAGGAAGAAGACGATGAAGTGATAGGAATGAGGTAAAAAGTGGAAAGTGTCCCACGGTTACTATTTATCGTACTCTGCGTCAAGATTCATGCAGCTAATCGTACGGTTGCCGCGTAGACAACGTGTTCGTGAACGTGCGCGGTAATTTCGCCACGTCTCCAACCGCCGCCGCCAACGGTTCATATCGCTCGCGCGGAAAAATCGGATATGATTGCGCTCTCTGCATGTGTGAGTTACGAGGCGTCGCTGACCTAAGCCTACGTCGTCCTAGATGACACGGGTAGATGAGCCATCGCATCGAAGATTCCGGCATGGACGGATTTCATCCGACTACGGAAGAGTACGATGGAAGATTCAGCATTTCTCTGGCTTACAAATCTAAGACGGAGAAAACCTTGCAGGGTTCTTTGGGAGGACTACAAGATATTGCTTGACGATTTGCCAACATCCATCTAGACGGAGCATTCCATGTGAAGAGGCAAGACGGCGCAAGATCTCGGAGTTCTCAGCGGGCTACTGTTGGGGATATGCTATATGGGTATCCTAATAGCATGTCTCTTATCCGACTAACCCGGGTGGCCCATAGTCGGTAGCATGGCCTTTCTTTGGGCGGCCCAGTTAGATGGATCCAGAAGGGAGGCCCATGCCGGATAAAGGAAGGCTACGGTGGAGTCACCAGCATACCCGAAGCCTTGGAGTGCAAGATACACAAGACTAGTAATAGACGGTGTAGGACTCTGTAACCTGTCCGGCTAGGACTTTTCCCTGTAACCCTAGGACCTGGCGAATATATAAATCGGGCCTATGGGAGCCTTTAGGGCATCGATTCATACAACCTCGCACATCGAACCTATCTCTGTAACTCGGCGTATTGCCCTTATAGTGATTTATAGCAGGGGTATGATTCCACCGTTAGGGATCTCGAACTGGTAAGCTGTTACTACCATCAACCGCCTTACCCCACGTCTCTAAACACGCACTGTGAGGACCCCTCCATGGCGTACTTGTCGGCAATACCACGATAGATCCCACCCTTATAAAGGTAAGTATCCTTGTGATTGCAATGCTAGTCCCTGGATCAATTGCTAGCATCTACATTTTAAGATGAAGTACACAGAAACAAAGTTCATTATTACAACGTTATTCCAGAGATAACATAGTCTTTTACAACTCCATATCCATAGGCTAGTACAAGAGTTCAACTTAACAATATAAAATAGAAGTCTTCATCTTCACGTGCCACAGGCAAGCATGTTGAGTGTAGACTCATAACCCTTAATCATCATCAGAGTAACCTGCAACATCACAAGTTACAGCCATAGTGGGTCAATACATTGGAATAGTATTGGCAAGTGATACCTTAGTAGATTATTATCATCTAGTAGCTACATGGATTTGGCAAAGTGTAGCTTAGGCTTGCTTTGCTCAAAATAGGTTTTACCTACTAGTTGAAAACACTAAGTTTTTGTTTTGGCAAAAAACTTACCCAAGGAACCACTAATAGAAATTGGTGAACCTTCACCCTTGTTCAACCACAAGTTTTAACTTAGAAAGTTGGGATGAGGAGATTCTTTATAGCTTCCATTTCTTGATGCTCAAATTGTCCAATACCAGGGACATGGCTAAGTACTTATATTCTTCCATCTGCAGAGGTTGTGCACTTTCACCACAAGACTTGATTTTCACCAAGACAGGACCTTTCAGAAGCCTTCCCTTAGACCAGAATGGACGCGCTCCAACATATCATTCCCCTACCACCAACTGTCCATTTGGCTAAGTTATTGCAACTTATATGATCCAGGCAGAGCCCATAATGCCATGTGGCTGCACTAGAAGCTTCTTAACATTTGGCATCTCAAATCCCTTTGTTCCTGGGTGGCAATCCACAAGTGAGATACACAAGGTAAACCATATAAATGGGCCTTGTGTAACCACTCAACCAAAAACCACCAATTAATTACCATTACACCCAGGTGTTTCATTCACTTAGTTGTTTTATTAAGTAAAACCATAAGTCAAATACTTAGCAATATTTATACATAGCATGAATATATTCCACCCTTGGTTGCTACTAGCTAGGCTAAGCATGGCAATATCAAGTATCTTAACTTAGAGATAATTCTAACAATTCTACAACTACTAGGATTTCCCAAACATTGCATATAGATACTTAGCAAAATATTCATGCAAGCCCTATACAAAATATTTCTAATGGATAGTCAAAATATTGGGACAAAAATATGAATCACCACTTGCCTTGGTAGTTGGGGGAGTAGCAAAAATCTTCACAACCAAAATCACTATTAGCACCAAAATGTACACATAAAATGATAGCACCAAATTCACATATCAAAAATATACAAGCAAAAATATATGAATGCATGCAAATGCCATGTGATGATTTTCTACACCAAACAAGACAAGTATATAGTACTGAATCACAAACAAGACAAATATACAGTAAATAAACTTTATTTAGTGTTTAAATCATTTTTCAAATAATTTCTATACTCAAAATAAGCCTATGAATGTCTCTGCATAAATAACCAATTTTACAGAAGCAAATCATTAAACAAATTGCAAGGTTGGATAGAATTCTTTCTCCTGATTCCAATGATATAAAATTTGCAAAATTTGAATCTGTGGATAAAAAGTTATGAATTTTACAAGTTTGAACAACTAATAGATCTATTTCCATATTTTAAATTTAAAACACAGACACACGGCGCTTTCTGATTCGCTGGTACCGGTTCGCACGGGATCGCGCTCGCGCACCATTAGATCTATTTTAAAACCAGAGGCTCAGATCTGCCCGTACCTCTTCGGCCTGGCTTCTTATCTAAACCACTAGATCTAGATCTAGTGGATCAAATCGCTTTGACCTAAAACCGGCGGCGCACATGGTTGTTGGCGGCGGTGGCGCTGCTGCCGACGATGTTCCGGTGGTTCCAGGGGGTTAGGGGCTAGGCAGAGGCTTACCAGACTCGCGTGAACACGACGGTGCTCAAGGTGTCGTTGGCGTGGGCGGGGGCGTGTTGCAGTGGCTGCTGGGGCTCGTCTGAGTTGGGATGTGTCGGTTTGTTTGCTCTGGCGATTTAACGCGATGTTTCCGGCCACCCTAGCACAAACTGAGGATATCAGCGTGTGCACCACACTCAGGCGAACCTGGAAGGGTAAAAGAGAAGGCACGGGGTGGTCGGGTTTTACCTAAATCCCTCGCCGGAGTTGGAGGTGGCGTCAGATTCCCACGGTGCTCGTCGAAGCCGATGCTCTGGATCACAAGAAGATGCACAAAGGGGATCAGGAGATGCGCAAGGATTAGGGGATCATCCTAGGGTGAACGGGGAGTGGGCGCGAACATGAGACTCACCGGAATCGCACTTCAGAGGTCGTCGGTACCGCGGTGGTTTGAGCTCGAATGCGCGCAGCCTGGTGGCGGAGTGAGAGAGGGAAGTGAGGGGAAATGACCTCGGTGGCGAGGTGATTAAGTATCCAGGAGCGGGGCAAGAATTATGCGCTGATTCAATGGAATTTAAGCGAGGTTTAACGGGTGGTAACGGCGGAGCGGCGTCTGCGCGCGAGAATCTGGGGAATACGCGCTGACGTGGAGAGGGCCCATCGTTCAGTGGCTGCGAGGTAGGTTCCGCGTGGTTGAGAGAGGGGGTAGAGTGGACTGGACCGGGTGGGCTTAGTGTGCTGGATTCTGTGCTGGGCCAAAATGGTAGCGCTGGCCTTTTCCCTATTCTTTTCTCTTTTTCTATTTCTATTTTGATTTTCAGGAACCAAATTCAAATGAGTTTCAAATGAGTTTGAATTCAAACCACTTCTAGATTTTTGTAAAGTGAAACTAGTACTCAATTGGCTGCAGAACAATGTTGTAAACTTGAAAATAATTTGGCACATTGGAATTTTAAAAATAAACCATGCCTTTATCAATTGCTTAGTAAGACATAAAAATGGTTTTAAAATTTATACTTTGTTTTGAAATCCTTGTCCAAGCATTCGAAAACATCAATCAACCATATGATCAAATATCTTTGGTTTAAAACAAACAATCTCATACTAGAGAGTAGCATTGGGCCATTGCCTTGCTTACATAAAATAATAGACATTCAAATGCTTCTTTTTTGAAATGACATTGAAAATGATCCTAAAATGATTATGAATGCATGGATGATATGCAAACTTTGAAATTATGAATTTTGTGATGTTACAAATCTAACCCCCTTAAGGTGAATCTCGCCCTCGAGATTCGGATTGGCTAGCAAATAGGTGAGGGTGGTCTTTCCGAAGGTCATCTTCTCTTTCCCATGTTGCTTCTTCTTCGGAATGATGGTTCCACTAAAATTTGCAGAATTTGATAGTCTTTGTCTGAGTAACTCTTTCTGCAGTCTGAAGAATCTTGATAGGTTTTTCCTCATAAGTGAGATCACTTTCCAATTGGACCTCCTCCAAAGGTATAGTATCCTTCAAAGAAGTCTCTTCCATCTCTGGATGGCATTTCTTTAGCTGACTCACATGAAACACATTGTGAACGGCAGACAATGATTCTGGAAATTCAATCTCATAAGCTACTTCTCCTTTACGACTCAGAATCTTGAATGGTCCAACATATCTTGGGGCCAATTTTCCTTTGACTCCAAATCTCTTCACTCCACGAAGTGGTGACACTCTAAGATAAGCTTTATCACCCACTTCATAGGTGACTTCTCTACGCTTAGGATCTGCATAGATCTTCTGTCGGGACTGTGCTATCTTCAATCTGTCCTTTACTAACTTGACTTTCTCTTCAGCCTCTTTGATTAGTTCTGGTCTGAACAAATTTCTTTCTCCCACACCATTCCATAGCAATGGGGTAGTACACTTTCTCCCATAGAGAAACTCAAACGGTGCCATCTCAATACTAGCTTGATAGCTGTTGTTATAAGAGAATTTTGCGTAAGGCAGACTTTCATCCCAATTAGATCCATAGTCTAGGGCACATGCCGTCAACATACCTTCTAGAATCTGGTTGGTCCTTTATGTCTGTCCATCAGTCTGGGGATGAAAAGCAGTACTGAATTCCAATCGCGTTCCCAATGATTCATGTAGCTGCCTCCAAAAATGAGAAGTGAATTGAGTTCCCCTATCAGACACGATACTCTTGGGTACACCATGCAGACACACAATCCTATTCATATAGATGATGGCCAACTTAGCACTTGTGTAGGTTTTCTTTACCGGTATGAAATGAGCCACTTTAGTGAGGCGATCCACTACTACCCAAATAGAATCATATCCTGACCTGGTCCTTGGCAATCCGGTGATGAAGTCCATGCCAATCTTGTCCCACTTCTAATCAGGAATAGGTAGTGGTTGTAGCAATCCTGCTGGTTTCTGATGTTCCGCTTTCACTCTACTACACACATCACAGAAAGCAATATGTTCGGCTATGTCCTTGAGATTGTTCCACCAAAATCTTTCCTTCATATCCATGTACATTTTGGTGTTACCCGGATGAATGGAATATGGTGAGTTGTGTGCTTCCTGTAAAATCAGTTTCCGAAGCTCTGGATCTTGCGAAACACAGATATGTTTTCCATACCATAAAGTACCTTGTTCGTCTTCATGGAATCCTTTGGCTTTTCCCTTGCCAATATTTTCCTTAATCTCTTCAATTTCCTTGTCCATCTTTTGGGCTTCCTTGATTTTGTCCAACAAAGTGGGTTGAACATCCAAGGACATGAGATGTCCTTCAGGCACAATCTCCAACCCGAGGTCTCTAAATTGGGCACACAGATCATCTGGCAACTCTCCCTTAGTAAGGCCATTCACAAATACCTTACGGCTTAGTGCATCCGCTACAACATTTTCTTTACCGGGATGGTATTGCAAACTCAAGTCATATTCCTTGATGATTTCTAGCCATCTTATTTGTCTCATGTTGATTTCTTTCTGAGTGAAGATATACTTCAAACTTTTGTGATCTGTGAACACTTCACATCGCTTTCTCAAAAGATAATGTCTCCATGTTTTGAGTGCATGGACAACAGAGCCTAACTCTAAATCATGAGTAGGATAATTTACCTCATGAGTTTTGAGTTGTCTCGAGGCATAAGCCACAACTTTCCCTTCTTGCATTAGAACTGCACCTAATCCATGATGAGATGCATCACAATACACTTGGAAATCCTTCTCCAAATCTGGCAGACATAGGACTGGTGCTGCACTAGTCTCTTTTTCAATTCTTGGAAGCTGAGTTCACATCCTTCAGACCAAGCAAACTTCTTGTCTTTCTTTAGTAACTCCGTCATTGGCTTAGCTACCTTGGAGAAATTCTCAATGAATCTTCTGTAGTATCCTGCCAAGCCAAGGAAACTACGAACTTCCTTCACTGACTTAGGAGATTCCCATTCAGTTACAGCTGACACTTTTGCGGGATCAACTGCTACACCATCTCCTGACACAATGTGTCCAAGAAATCCAACTTCATTCAACCAGAATTCACACTTGCTGAATTTGGCATACAACTTATGCTCTCTAAGCTTCTCAAGTATCAAACGCAAATGTCATTCATGCTCTTCTTTGCTCTTGGAGTAGATCAAAATGTCATCGATGAATACGACAACAAACTTGTCAAGGAACTCCATGAACACCTTGTTCATCATATTCATGAAGTAAGCTGGTGCATTGGTCAAACCGAATGGCATCACGGTGTACTCATACAATCCATACCTAGTGGTGAAAGCTGTCTTAGGTATGTCTTGTTCCCTTATCTTAAGCTGAAAATAACCTGACCGGAGATCAATCTTTGAGAACACACAGGCTCCTTCTATCTGATCAAACAAGTCATTGATTCTAGGCAAAGTATATTTGGTCTTGATAGTCACCTCATTGAGTGAACGATAATCTATGCATAACCTTTGACTTCTATCTTTCTTTTCCACAAACAAGACTAGTGCTCCCCAAGATGAAGAACTTGGTTGAATAAATCCTTTCTGCAGCTGTTCTCCAAGTTGTTTCTTGAGTTCTTTCAACTCATCAACTGACATCTTGTAAGGTCTCTTTGCTATTGGTCCTGATCCTAGCAGCAAGTCAATCAGAAATTCCACATCTCTATCTAGTGGCATTCCCGGCAATTCTTCCGGAAACACATCCGGATATTCACTCACAATTGGCACACTGTCTAAGCTAACCCCCTTAAGAGAATTTAGCTTACTCCCTTTTGATTAAAAGTTAGACATGAATCGTATCCGTTTCTTTTCTGGGTAGTGAGTGCGACATTACGATTGACACAATCTAGTATTCCTTCATACTTGGTCATCCAGTCCATTCCCAATATTACATCCAGTCCTTGGGAATCTAGGATTATCAGGCTAACTGGAAACTTATGCTTTCCAAATTCTATCACTAGATCATGACATCCAAGACTTACTTTCATGTCTCCACCGGGAGAACTTACTTTTATTGGACACCCAATATTTTCAGTTGGAAACCCAGTTCTATCAACAAATGCTTTTGATATGAATGAATGTGATGAACAAGCGCTGGAATAGAATTGAGTTTGAACTTACCAGCCACAGCATCGAACTCCTCATAAATCTCTTCCATGTTGATGTGGTTCACTTGTCCCTTCTGGAAAGGGTTGGGCTTGTTGGTTCCTTCAACTTTCTTTTCTGGGCACTCATTTGCATAGTGCCCCAACTTCTTACACTTGAAACATTCAACCTGACTGATATCTCTCTTTGCAGGCTGACTGCCACTTCCACCTCCACTGTGGTGACTCTTGTGTCCACTCTTGTGGTTTTTGTACTTGTCATTATCATGACTACGGTGATGCTTGTTGTCATGATGGCGGTTGTGGTTTTGGTGGCTATTGTACTTTCCATGCTTGTGGGATCCAGAACTCCCACTGTCATCATGATGGGAACGCTTGTGAGACGATCCCGAACTATGCTTGTCAGAGCTGTGCTTCCTCTTTCTGCTTTCAACCTGTTTCATCTTGTTCTCCAAGATGGTAGCCTTGTCACAAAGTGATTGGTAGGTTGGGACATAGGCAACAGATAGCTGCAGATTCAGTTCATCGTTCAGTCCTTTGATGAATTTCTCCTTCCTCTTGGCATCAGTATCAACTTCATCCGGTGCATAACGCGTCAGATTGTTGAACTCATCAATGTATTCAGCCACGCTGTGGTGACGCTATTTCAGTTTATGGAACTCCTTCTTCCAACTCATCACCCCGGATGAGATGTGAGCTGTACGAAAACCATCTTCAAAGATAGCCCATGTCACATCCTCAATGGGAGTGGTGATCTAGAAGTTATCCCACCAAGTGGCTGCTGGTCCTTCCAACAAATGTGCTGCAAACCTGACTTTCTCTTCGTCGGTGAAGCCGACAGTTACCAAATCCTTGTTCACCGAACGTAGCCAATCATTGGCCACCATGGCATCATTAGTTCCTGAGAACTTTGCAGGCCTTAGTCTTAGGAATCTAGTGAGCATGTCAAATCCTGGTGGGTTGTTCTGATTGTTGTTGTTGTTGTTGTTATTGTTGTTGTTGTTGTTGTTATTCTGATTCTGCATAAAAGTGTTCATCATCTGCATCATTTGCTGTTGTCATCATTTCTTGCATCTCGTGACATTGTTGTTGTTTGGGTTGGGGTTGGCACGTCGAGGAGGCATCTATGGTTTTCATAAGGATAATAATGAGATACCCATAGATGCTTAACATGCAAAATACATCACATAGACAATCACCAAAACAAGCATCAAAATAACATAAGGTTCAACGACATAAACAACAAGTTTGAAAAATCAAACACACCATAGCAATCCATCCACATGTTGGATGGTCATTGCGACTCAATAATCATAAGCACGGTAAATGAAAGATAAATGAGTAGTCATCACTACTCCTCTGCATCAACATCCTCATCAACAAGTGTGTGAGACCCTAGCACATGGCTCAATAGGATTGATAGGAAACCCATACCAACAAGTTGCAACTTCTTTTTCGGAGGCTCATTTGAAAAGAACTCTAAGGTTAAGCGTGCTTGGCCTAGAGCAATTCTACGATGGGTGACCGACCGGGAAGTGGGTAACCGGGTGCGCATGAGTGAGGACAAAGTGCGCAGAAAAGACTAGTGTTGGTCTGTGGGGTTAGTCTAGAGATCCTATTGAGCTGCCAGAAGTGACAGCCGTCGGTCCGGAGTGACCAGGGGTGTTACAAAGTGTAAGACCTGCATTCTCCATAGCGGTTTTGTATTCCTCGACATTGGTAGTCAAGGCCTCTATCTTGGCCTTAAGGTCCCTCTTCTGTGAACGAAGTCTCTCAATCACACCCTGCTGATGCTCAAGCTCGAAGTCCTTGGTCTCTATCTCTTCCTTCATCTCCCGGATCTTCTTGTTCCGGTCTTGGACTCTCTTCTCCTGGCTCTTAAACTTCCTGTCCTGGCTCTCAAACTTGGCCTCCATTTCCTTGACTATCTCGTCTTGCTCGGCGAAGAGCTTGTCCTTCTCATGAAGCTGCACCTGGAGCTCGTCATTGCTAAGCATGACGTTGTTCCTATTGGTATCTAGGTGCCTAATGAGAACCTCTAGGTCCTGAAGGTACAGACGAATCGGCTCCACCGTCTCTCTAGAAGCACTCTCGAACTCAATAGCCTCACCCTCCTCGTCACGTCTTCCGAAGGCGTGAAAGTAAAGACCTCTAAGCTCTCTGGAGTGCCTCCCTACCAGAGGCCCAAGTAAATCCTGCATGACTACATCTAAGCCTCTCTCCTTGTCGTCATGCATTATCTTGAAAGTGATAGCCTCCATGGTTGGCTCAGTCTGGCGTCCTGGCTGAGTAACTTTGAAGCCCCAAAGGTCCTTCCTCTCAAACTTGGTGAGGGGAATCGTCATGATGCTAGGGAGCGGAAGGTTGAGCACACTAGTGAGCTCAATAAGACGAGTGCCAAAACGAGTTCCCTTGAACTCTTCGGCCGTGCTGATAGTAACATTAGGCATCTATTTTATAAGATAGAGAAAAGTTAGAATCAACATCAATAGAGAAAAATCACAAGACAAAGTATCACAAGCATATCTTTGGCAACAATCACACAAGTCATGGCATACATAAATCCATTACAAGCATCCAAGGTTCAACATAACTTAGATAAAATTTTTGGAAATAAAACAGTAAGTGTGGTGGTCCAACTAATGAAGTACATTACAATCCCATCTCACTTGCCAAGTTGGCTAATAAGGCATCTCTAGAGGCAATCTGTCGATCCTGATCACATGACTCCATTGCTAAGTCTATGATGTCCTCTCTTAAACGTTGGTTGGTAGCCTCTAACTCTTGGGTATGCTTGTTTTCTTCCCTAAGGTCATTTTGGGTGTTAAGCATTCTGCACTTGAGTCTATCACAAAGCTCCTTGATGGCCTTCCAAGCTGCATTTCTTGCAGAGTCAAAGAATCTGGTGTGCATTACTGAGTTGCTGACCATGCAGAATCTTGATTCCTTGTGGTTGTCTTCCTTGTTTTTGTACAAGTGAAGTTGCACCCACCAGTACTCCACTCCTTCATCCATCACGGGGAAACCTTTGTGCACAGCTGCACCATGTATCCCCATGGCAACCATGAGGTTCTTGAGGGCTTTGGGGAATTCTGTCTCACACTCCAAGGTCATGGTCATGAGTGGTCCCTTCCTCACGGCTTCGTTGATGGAGTTCATCTACAAATAGAGATGAGAAAGAAGATTAGAAAAGTTTACGAGAAGAAAAAGACAAGTGTGGAAATTGTTGAAAAAATTTCCTTAGTGGTTTCTAATCCAATCCTAGGGTCATAATGCTACAGGCAACACAGTGCTCTGATACCATCTGTAAGATCCCACCCTTATAAAGGTAAGGATCCCTGTGATTGCAATGCTAGTCCCTGGATCAATTGCTAGCATCCACAGTTTAAGATGAAGTACACAGAAACAAAGGTCATTATTACAACGTTATTCTAGGATAACATAGTCTTTTACAACTCCATATCCATAGGCTAGTACAAGAGTTCAACTTAACAATATAAAATAGAAGTCTTCATCTTCATGTGCCACATGCAAGCATGTTGAGTGTAGACTCATAACCCTTAATCATCATCAGAGTAACCTGCAACATCACAAGTTACATCCATAGTGGGTCAATACATTGGAATAGTATTGGCAAGTGATACCTTAGTAGATTATTATCATCTAGTTACTACATGGATTTGGCTAAGTGTACATTAGGCTTGCTTTGCTCAAAATAGGTTTTACCTATTAGTTGAAAACACTAAGTTTTTGTTTTGGCAAAAAACTTTCCCAAGGAACCACCAATATAAATTCGTGAACCTTCACCTTTGTTCAACCACAAGTTTTAACTTAGAAAGTTGGGATGAGGAGATTCTTGATAGCTTCCATGTCTTGATGCTCAAATTGTCCAATACCAGGGACATGGCTAAGTACTTAGATTCTTCCATCTGCAGAGGTTATGCACTTTCCCCACAAGACTTGATTTTCACCAAGATAGGACCTTTCAGAAGCCTTCCCTTAGACTAGAATGGACGCGCTCCAACCTATCATTCCCCTACCACCAACTGTCCATTTGGCTAAGTTATTGCAACTTATATGATCCAGGCAGAGCCCATAATGCCATGTGGGTGCACTAGAAGCTTCTTAACATTTGGCATCTCAAATCCCTTTGTTCCTGGGTGGCAATCCACAAGTGAGATACACAAGGTAAACCATAGAAATGGGCCTTGTGTAACCACTCAACCAAAAACCACCAAGCAATTACCATTCCACCCAGGTGTTTCATTCACTTAGTTGTTTTATTAAGTAAAACCATAAGTCAAACACTTAGCAATATTTATACATAGCATGAATATATTCCACCCTTGGTTGCTACTCGCTAGGCTAAGCATGTCAATAGCAAGTATCTTAACTTAGAGATAATTCTAACAATTCTACAACTACTAGGATTTCCCAAGCATTGCATATAGATACTTAGCAAAATATTCATGCAAGCCCTATACAAAATATTTCTAACGCATAGTCAAAATATTGGGGAAAAAATATGAAGCACCACTTGCCTTGGTAGTTGGGGGAGTAGCAACAATCTTCACAACCACAATCACTATTAGCACCAAAATCTACACATAAAATGATAGCACCAAATTCACATATCAAAAATATACAAGCAAAAATATATGAATGCATGCAAATGCCATGTGATGATTTTCTACACCAAACAAGACAAGTATACAATACTGAATCACAAATAATACAAATATACAGTAAATAAACTTTATTTAGTCTTTAAATCATTTTTCAAATAATTTCTATACTCAAAATAAGACTATGAATGTCTCTGCATAAATAACCAATTTTACAGAAGCAAATCATTAAACAAATTGCATGGTTGGATAGAATTCTTTCTCCTGATTCAAATGATATAAAATTTGCAAAATTTGAACGTGTGGATCAAAAGTTATGAATTTTACAAATTTGAATAACTAATAGATCTATTTCTAGATTTTAAATTTTAAACACAGACACGCGGCGCTTTCTGATTCGCTGGTACCGGTTCGCACGGGATCACGCTCGCGCACCGTTAGATCTAATTTAAAACCAGCGGCTCAGATCTGCCCATACCTCTTCGGCCTGGCTTCTAATCTAAACCACTGGATCTAGATCCAGTGGATCAAATCGCTTTGACCTAAAATCAGCGGCGCACATGGTTGCTGGCGGCGGTGGCGCTGCTGCCGACGATTTCTGGTGGTTCCAGGGGGGTTAGGGGCTAGGAAGAGGCTTACCAGACTCGTGTGAACATGACGGTGCTCAAGGTGTCGTTTGCGTGGGCGGGGGCGTGCTGCAGTGGCTGCTGGGGCTCGTCGGAGTTGGGGACAGTGTCGGGTTTGCTCAGACGGCGACGAAGGCGATGTTTCCGGCCACCCTAGCACAAACAGAGGATATCAGCGTGTGCACCACACTCAAGCGAACCTGTCAGGGTCAAAGAGAAGGCACGGGGTGGTCGGGTTTTACCTAAATCCCTCGCCGGAGGTGGAGGTGGCGTCAGATTCCCACGGTGCTCGTCGAAGCCAACGCTCTGGATCACAAGCATATGCACAAAGGGGATCAGGAGATGCGCAAGGATCAGGGGATCATCCTAGGGTGAACGGGGAGTGGGCGCGAACACGAGACTCACCGGAATCGCACGTCGGAAGTCGCCGGTACCGCGGTGGTTTGAGCTCGAATGCGCGCAGCCTGGTGGCGGAGTGAGCGAGGGAAGTGAGGGGAAATGACCGCGATGGCGAGGTGATTAATTAGCCAGGAGCGCGGCGAGAATTATGCGCTGATTCAATGGAATTTAAGAGAGGTTTAACACGGTGTCACTGTGCGGTGGTAACGGCGGAGCGGCGTCTGCGCGAGAATCTGGGGAAGACGACGCTGACATGGAGAGGGCCCATCGTTCAGTGGCTGTGGGGTAGGTTCCGCGGGGGTGAGAGAGGGGGTAGAGGGGACTGGCCTGGTGGGCTTACTTGGATGGATTCTGTGCTGGGCAAAAATGGCAGCGCTGGCCTTTTCCCTATTCTTTTTTCTTTTTCTATTTCTATTTTGATTTTCAGGAACCAAATTCAAATGAGTTTCAAATGAGTTTGAATTCAAACCACTTCTGGATTTTTGTAAAGTGAAACTAGTACTCAATTGGCTGCAGAACAATGTTGTACACTTGAAAATAACTTGGCACATTGGAATTTTAAAAATAAACCATGCCTTTATCAATTGCTTAGTAAGACATAAAAATAGTTTTAAAATTTATACTTTGTTTTGAAATCCTTTTCCAAGCTTTGGAAAACATCAATCAACCATAGGATCAAATATCTTTGGTTTAAAACAAACAATCTCATACTAGAGAGTACCATTGGGTCATTGCCTTGCTTACATAAAATAATAGACATTCAAATGCTTCTGTTTTGAAATGACATTGAAAATGATCCTAAAATGATTATGAATGCATGGATGATATCAAACTTTGAAATCATGATTTCTGGGATGTTACAAGTTAACGTTGGTCTATTCCAATTAAGAAATAAAGCATCTCAAGTCCAAGCTAATCAATCACACACCAAAAGACATTGAACACATCCTATTAACAATAAAGATTGTTTAAACCTTAGAAAGGAAATGTTTTCTTGAAATTTTATTCTTTTTGCCACTTCAAATAACAATCTCATAATAAGTTCTACAACTCCTAACAACTCAACCCAAAGACTTTTATCATAGTCACCAAGTGACAGTTAACCATAATCACATTATTTTATACTTTACTTGTATACTTAGGATTGATAGCACATAAATTATTTATAAGTGACATTACTTGTAAAGTAAAATTTGAAGATAAACAATTATAATGTAAGTAATCTTGAATAGCATTCCATATATGTGTACCTTATTATTGTATAAATATGTGTTGTTCACACACACTCACAAGCCTTAATAAGAAGCACAAGTATGAAACTTATCTAAAAGGACAACACATTCTAAAGAAACCATTTCCAGTTTCCAAACCCTAGATCAACGTTATCCCCGGGATTCGAGTTTATGAAATTGCATTACATTACTTATGCATAATAACGTCTTGCTTCTTTAAACACTAGTCCTTACCAGACCAATGATGCTGATTTCAGATATTGGATCTTATATTGTCTTGAAGACCATGAGTGCATAATCTTGCAATCACAAAAGGCAAGTTCACACATGCTCATGTCCTTTGATTATTTTCTATAAAGTATTTTGCAAATCCAGTGTTGTCATCACCTGCATTTGAAAAAGGTCAGAAAACACTATTTTCATAATAATATGATTATAGGTTAATTACCATCAGCTAATAACCTACTATGAAAGTTCCAGTGGTAAAGGAACATATTATTTAGGACTTAACAACCAATGTCTCCAGTGATTCTTGCGCCGTATATCACGCGTTAACCATGAGATTTGGAATGGGACGGAAAATTTAGTTGTATCCTTCTCCCTTCGTATGGAGGCAAGACTATCTTAACGTGACGTTGTGATTCCTTGCATGGATCCAACATATGGGTGGGCACCCTTAGGCCCCGCGTTTTTGATGTCTAGATTATCTATGAGTGGTTGCGAGGGTTTTAGCCTGCCCGAAAGGGGGCTTAACGGAGGTGAGCCAGCCCCGAAGGATCGTGCAGACATATGGGGTCACGGAGAGGGCAGTGATTGGCTTGTATCATCTACCTGGCCCCACACCATAGGAAGTGTGGACAGGAAAGATTGCCCGGTTATGAAACAAGGATTTGATCTCTCATGGGTAAAGTAACGCACCTCTACAGAGTGTAAGAACTGTAACTTGTTACTCCCTGTTCTGGGAAGGAGCGGCGAACGCGGCGGGAAAGGAACTCCATGAAAGTTCTGGTAAACCCGTGAAGGCTGACGGACATAGCTTTTTAGAATAAAAGCAACCTTTGAAGAAATGTTTACGAAAACCTGCATTGCCTACGACCTATGGTCTCTGGCTGTAGATATAGTGCATCAAACACTCATTTCTAGTAAACTTGCTGAGTACGCTCGTACTCAACGTATCTTCTTAACCCTTGCTAGATTCTGAAGCCATTAAGACGACGTCTACCTCAAGTTATGCTCCAGGAATCATCATCAAAAGCTCAAGCTCTTCAATGAATTCAAGGAAATCAATATATACATCAACTAAAGTGAAGACGAAGTTACTGATTAGATAGGAATAAAATCTCTAGCCATAGGACCTATTTCTGTAAGAGTATTGCAATAGCAGCAATGCACGCCCCAATAGTCAGATACTGGACTTGATATTGTAATAGATTTGAGTTGTTAATCTTTGATTCTTCCTTGTAAGAAGTTTATTTCTCTCTCTTTAACCTAGAGTGTTCTCTGGATCTTATGTAAAGAGTCAAGTTGTAACCTATTGTCATGTCTTGGACCTGCTGTGTTTCTGTTGTACCACTCTGAGGGATGTAATACTAGTGAACAGTGTTTCATTGGTGTTATGTCAACGACTATAGTGTACTACATCATGCAGTGGTATGCTGGGTCGCCGCAGTTGGTATCAGAGCATATGCTTTGACCTTAGGATTAGAACCCTTTTAGGAAGATCTGTAGGTTGGATAGTGACTATAGGAGCCATCTTATCTAAACCAAATATTCATATGACTTGTGATTAGTATCCACTTGAGGATAACCTTGTCACACCTAAGTCAGATGCTTAAGTCATTCTTTCTTAGGAGTAATTATTTTATCTTTTCTCAAGTATAGTGCTCTTTAGTGTCTTCCGAGGGAGACATAAATTATCAAGATATTGTAGGAAAGTCAATTGGCCATAGTAGATTAGGATTGTGTTTAAGACATCAATTGAAATGGTCTTAATGGTGTAGCCTAACCCTAGAATTCATGTAAGATAGTGGAATCTTATGGTTAACTGATAACCAAAGACAACATGATGAATAACATTAGGATAAATGTTGATGTAAAGAGTAGTAATCAGGTAGGATTCACTTGGGAATTCTACGTGATGAAGTGAAGTTATGTTAAGACTTAATAATAATGTAGTAACAAACAAAGTCATCATGGTTAGATTAATTCTTGAATCATGTAATTAGGTAAAACATAACAAAATCATGGTGAGATTAGCTTTGAAACCATGATGTAGGTGTAAATATGACAAGAAATTAGTAAATCATTCTAAATTAGTAGTAAGAAAATAGCATGATAGAACTATGATAGAAGTCATAGGTGCTAGAAAAGTTCTAATAATCTTTGGTTTAAGTTAGAAATAGAATCGTGTTAGTCATTTGGAGAGATCATGTGAGGTTATTTACTAAATAAGAAAGGTTGGTTATAGTTAATCCTTTCAAAAGTGAGACCAAAGGTTAGTCAAAACCAAAATTGAGACCACTTTGCTTAAAATTATCCTATTGAAGTTGAGAAATTTGGGTAAATTATGAGGCAAAGATTAGTTTGACCCTAAGTGCTAAGTATCACAATGTAAACCTATATGAGGAGGTGTCATATACTACACAACTAAGCCTGAATTCTAGAGATACTATACTCAACTACTATCTTTCGAGCTTAGAATATTGTGTGTTATATGTACCACATTTGGATTTATTTGTTTTTCTTGGATCTTCTTGATTGACTAGATCTGTACATGATGTTTGACTTGGTGTGCAAATGCGTGTTGCAACATCCAGTTACTACTTGATGTTATAGACCTAGATAGAGTAAGGGAATTCGTGTAAGGGAGTGACGAGTTACAAAGAACAAGATGGAGACTTACATGAAGAATGAAGCAAAGAATAAGGAGTATCAACGTAATTTGAAAGATGGATCAAGTTCAGATCATTACTAAACAGAAATAAGAAGAAAGTCTAGTGTAGAAGATGTATGGAGCAACAATAAGTAATAAACTTAAAGTTCATTCAAAGTAGGTAATGTTGCTAAGAAGTTAATAAAGTAATTGTACCAAGTTCATGGAAGCATCATGAATAAATGCAAATACGAAGTTTTGGAACCAAAGTGGTATTCAAGGTCTGACATTTCAGAGAGAATGCCATAAGGATGTTGGAAGTCATAGGGTAATACCTACAACCTAGGATGATCCACAGCTAGTATTTGATCCATAGTCGGTATTCTGATACACAGTTGGTATCTTGTCCGTAGCCGGTGTTGGTTGACATAGTTAACCAGAACATCTTAATGATTGCATAAAGAGCATAAAACTTGGCCTAAGCTAAGTAAGATCTAAAGGAGTATAAAATGTAAGCGACGGTCTTTCGAGTTGCTTCGCGAAGTCAGATCTATCAAAGCAAAAATGTCCAAATAGTAAGTAAGACAAATAATGCAAAAAAGAAAATTCACTTCGGAGATCCACAATTGTGTGGATACACCGTACAATCTTTCATAAGACCCTAACTAGGTAGAGTATAAGATGGATAGAGACCAATATTCTAACTATAAAGCCAATAAATACTATATATACAGTTTGAAGACTATTAGTAAACCCTAAGGGGGAGAGTAAACATTAGAAATGAAAGTATTATTATCTGAATTTCCGAATAAAGGTTGGAGAAAAAGGACTAACCTATAACAACAGCAAGCCTTATTTTCATAAGGTTAAAAGAAACCATTAATATAAAAGTATTTTTCAGAAGTATGTCTGGATGAAAGATTGAAGCTAAAATTCAAGATAGTAGTGCTTAGACCTATAGATAGTTAATAATTGGAAGTTGAAGAAGTACTTAAGAAAATAACAAAAGAGTTTCTTAATCTTGATAAGGTAAAAGCTTGAAGTAATAAAATGGAATAGTCCTAACAGACTTATTCTAAAAGAAATAACTCTTAAGCTATCATTAAGAGGGAACAAAGCACCTCCAATTGGACAAGTATGGAGGAACAAGAAATTCCAATGGGTATGGACTAAATGAGTTCAAATCCAACATTCGGAAGGACCACCAGTATAAATCATAAAATGACAATACAAAAATTTAGTCTTTTGGCCTCAACTATGGACTAAATTAAAACCCTGTCTTAGTGGGACTTCCTAGACTTTATATAACATAGTAAGAAATTTAAATGATTAGGTGAAAGAATTGGATTAGGATACCTAATCAGGATATGGAACTAAAGAAGAGACCCCAAAATAAAGGAGTTAGAATAAGTACATATCTCTCAAGGAGAATTGTAAAAGAAACTTTGAAGGATTGAGACAACAAATTGGAGATTCCAAGTATACAAAGAATACAAGAAAACTATCTGGATATGGAATACTACAATTATTTCCATTTAAGGTTACCATGGAGTTGAGAAATACTGTAACCAACACAAGTCAATTCCTAACTCTAAAACATGAGAGTTTGAGAACTTCGAGGACGAAGTTTATTTTAAGGGGGAGAGTCTGTAACATCCCAGGATTAGCACCTCGAAATAGACAGGACACATGTTTGTGCATTGCATTCATGCATAAGAAAAATCGGGGAATTTTCGCGCAAAACTAAAGAAGTTGTAGAGGGATCGAGATCTCTCTTGTTCTGATGGAAACACCAGGACAGGTGCGATGGATTTCTACATGACCTCTATTGTACTTTTATGTTTGAGGGGAAGACAATTCAAATTCGAATATTTAATTGATGAATTTGAATACAAAAAGAGTTTGAAATATATTAATAATTGTAGATTAAATTGTAATAAGAGATACTAGGTGAACTCTTATTTATGAAAAGATACAATAATTGCAAGTCTTAATTAATAAACAAAATTGAATGAAATGAATTATAATAATAAGTAACAATGGAATGCTTATTTATAAGAAAGATATAAATATTTAATTAGTTCCAAGAATAATGGAACACTTTATTGTAGAATACAATGTTTCATTGTTATTACAATAAAAGAATAAAAGTAAATTATTATAAATCAGATAATTATAAAAATGAATTACATAAATAAATAACTAAAAGGATTATTTATTACAAGCATATATAAATATTACATTATCTTTGCAAATGCATTATAAAAGGAAAATAAAACTAGTACACTTTATTGAATAAAATAAAGAATACAATATTTCTTTTAAAAAGAAGAATGAATAAATAAAATAGAATTCATTTATTACAATTATACAATGCTTATTACTTTACAAAATAAAAAGTGAATTACAAAAGAATAAAGTGAAATTTAAAACTAAAGTCATCTTCATTTTCTTCATATTCTAAATCCACTCTTTATATTCCTGATTCTTGATCCCTGCAAAACAACACAAAAGATAACAAAAAACAATAAAGAATAAAAGAAGGGTTAGTATATTATTTTTACTCTCAGATTTGGCATACAAATGATATGCTTTGACTCATCATTGAGTAGTATTCAAAAAAGGGGCCAATGTAAAATCTTCTTATCCGAATGTTAGCCTCCCCGATGCATCATAGGGAGGGGCAAATTTCACCAAGTAAGGAGAGAGGCAAGTTTCACCATGGATAAAGAAGAGGATCCAGACAAACAGTAAAGCTCACTTTTACTTGATCATATCCACCAGAAAATATCTACACCATTGAAACTTGGACCTTAGGTCCCACTTATAAGCCGCTTGCACATCGACCTTGAGATAATCACTTGTCAACATGCAGAAATCCTGAAGGAGACAAGAAAGCAATCCATGTACACAAGGGTGAACCAGCCGTAGCAATCAAGCTACCATTCCACCTCCACACTTGAGCACATTCTCCATCTTACCATCCTATCATCACCAAGAATACATAGATCATCCCAATTAAAACCTCATCTAACTTATGGTTGCTTCAAGAAGCCATCCAATAGTTAGGACAAGGAGGAGTAGATCACAAGCAGCCAAAGGAGCTAGGAGATGAAGGTTACAAGAACAAGTTATAGCGGTGATCCAAGCAACACCAAAACTACCACAAGATCATTAGCAACCCATTACAAGCACAAGCTGTAGAAGATCAAGGAGCAATAGTAATAAACCCAGATCTCCAGCAGGCCCTAGAGAACTCACCAACAGTAGGTAACAATCATCTGTAATACACCTTAGATTATGTAGAATATATTCTTAAATCATGCATACAGATCTGGGAGTACTAGAGAAATAATACACACCCACTTGGTCCATCTACCCTTTAACTAGATTTTCATCTAGGAGGATTGGATGGCAAAATTCTCTCAGACTAGCATGCAAGTGGCATGTCTAGATCATCACTGAGTCCAAAGAGGATGCAACAATAAAAATCTGTTCTAAATCCAATAATTATCCTCAGCCTTTGCATCACTGGCAACCAACTGTCAATTTTTTTTCAGATACTACAGTAGTAGATCATGTCTGCACTCTTTGGAGACACCATGATAGGGTTATAAAGCAAAGAACAACCACTACTTCAGTTATCTACATAATTCTCCACTTAATATAGTATAGCACATCAGTATCACTATAACCTATTAATGTGTACACTCCAAATAGGCATCACCGTAATAGGCACACAACAATAAAAGCCATCAAAGTATACTAGCAGCAGCAACTTAGGTTTTCAAACAATTAGAAGCTTTCTTAAATCATTTCTCTAGTTAAAATCAACTAGAGATCATTTAAGCTTTACTTCTGTCATCCTAGACAGATAAAAATTCAATCAAGATCATTACTAAACCATAGGTCCAGTTCAACATATAAACAAAAGTTCCACACATAGAGACAAACGTCTGGTTATTCAACAATAAAAGGCACCACTAAGCTCAGCATACATTTTTCATGCCTGGCCAATTCAATGTCCAACAACCAGGGGAAATCACAAAATAATTAAGCCTCTGGTAATCAGATTCCCTAATAGTAATCAAGTCTGCTATTTAAGCACCGTCAAGTTAATGACAGAAGCTTTGCCAACAACATCCTGAACCAAAAGGTTCAGAGTTCAGTGATTTTAATCCATAAGCAAGATATCCATTCTAAGTAAATTAACAACCACAACAACTTTCTAAGGTTATCAAATATACATCAGAGAACCGTTTCTAGAATATATGAAATCAAGTAGGCTACAAGTGGGCTGTAACACTACCTTCAGCAGCATAGAATCAAACTACCACAATTGAACATCTTTCTAAGTGCATTAATAATGTGTATTTCTTAAGCATTCCATATACCACTAGCATCACGAGCACTCAATCAAGCTAAGGGTCACATGCTCACAATTGTTCACCAAACAAACCACTGTGAAGCATCAAGAATCCAAAATAAGGAGGAAAATGAACCTAGTTACGGATGTATACTAAGATAGAGAGAGGTTTGTGAGAGGGGGAAGGTGGTACCAACCTGTTGGCAAGATGGTAATCCTTCTCCTCGAGTAAAAACGGGGAGCATCATCGCGCTGCACTGCATCAACCACACCACCAACAAGGCCCCAGCATCCTAAATCCCACGCCATACCACTGGGGTTGTAGAGAACCTCGCCGTCCTGCCGGAGTAACAGCAAAAGAGGAATTAGGGTTTGGGGATGGTGGTGAGAATGTTGGGGCATGGGACACGAATCGAATTGGGTAGGCTAGTGAAGCTTTGATAGGTGCGTCGAGGAGGGCCATCGGCACCGGCTGAAGTGGCCAAGTCACGAATCGGCAAAGACCAGCTGAAGCACATCGCGCCAGGAGAGGCTGGTCGAGGGGAAGATTTGGATCGAGCGAGTCGGTTTGACCGGCTCGGTTCATCGATCGGGTTGGTCAAGCCCAACCATGGGCGAGACTGACTAGTGGGTCCAGGGTCTTATTTAAAAATAAAAATTACCAAAACACCCCAAAGATTGTTTCACCTCTAGAAAATATAGAAAAGTCCTAAAAATAAATATAATATATCAAAATGTTCACAAAAATAATATCTACCTAATAAAAATATAACTTTATTTATTTAAAATAAATACAAATATAACTTTATTTATTTAAAATAAATACAAAGCAAATAAATATTAACACCATTAAGTCCCAAGTGAAGTCTCATAAAAGAAGGAAAAATCCTAAAAATTGATAAAAATCATTTTTGTGTATAAAAATAAATATAATATTTTATAAAAATACTAGCCTAATTTTTTAGAAATAAAATATCAAATAAATATTCAAATACATTTAATCCTTGATGAAATTTTATAAACATAAGAATAATACTTAAAAATAAATAAAAATCATTTTTAAAGTCTTAAAAATATATATTACACTAGAAAGTTATTAAATATAATATTAGAAAGGTTTTTAATATTTTAAAGTAATAAATCCTTGTCTATTATATATTTTGAAAATTCTTTAAAAACATTTCTTAAATAAGAAATAGTTATATTTCTTTAGAAATATCAAAACCTTAAAATCTAATTACTAAAGTTCTAAACCATAACTAAGATTTATAATAAAACTTAAGCATAAATCATTAACTTTATAATACTCTTTTAAACGCTAAACCAAAATTCAAAACCACAATCTTTAAGATAATTTTATATATCATTCACTTATATGAAGAGGGAATGATCTTAACATCTAAATCATAATTAACATGACTTTAAAACTAACACCTTAACAACACCATACAAATTATACTTTCTTTGATAGTTGCATGTTATTCTCATACTAGCAAAACAAATTTAATCTAATCATTCACTTAAATGTAAAGTGAATAATCCCACACTTCAATCATACTTATCATAAATCCAATGCTTGAGAATAATTAACACGAATTACACCTTAAGTTTATTTGCCCTTTTAAAGTTAACTTTAGCCTCAAGGCTTATAAACATTATGTCTAATAAAATACTTATGTTTTTATAGTTAACTTTGGTCTATTCCAATTAAGACATAAAGCATCTCAAGTCCAAACTAATCAATCACACACCAAAAGACATTGAACACATCCTATTAACAATAAAGATTGTTTAAACCTTAGAAAGGAAATATTTTCTTCAAATGTTATTATTTTTGCCACTTCAAATAACAATCTCATAATAAGTTCTACAACTCCTAACAACTCAACCCAAAGACTTTTATCATAGTCACCAAATTACAGTTAACCATAATCACATTATTTTATACTTTACTTGTATACTTAGGATTGATAACACTTAAGTTCTTTATAAGTGACATTACTTGTAAAGTAAAATTTGAAGATAAACAATTATAATGTAAGCAATATTGAATAGCATTCCATATGTGTGTATCTTATTATTGTATAAATTTATGTTGTTCACACACTCACAAGCCTTAATAAGAAGCACAAGTATGAAACTTATCTAAAAGGACAACACATTCTAAAGAAACCATTTCCAGTTTCCAAACCCTAGATCAATGTTATCCCCGGGATTCGAGTTTACTAAATTGCATTACATTACTTATGCATAATAACATCTTGCTTCCTTAAACACTAGTCCTTACCATACCAATGATGCTGATTTCATATATTGGATCTTACATTGTCTTGAAGACCGTGAGTGCATAATCTTGCAATCACAAAAGGCAAGTTCACACTTGCTCATGTCCTTTGATTATTTTCTATAAAGTATTTTGCAAATACAGTGTTGTCATCACCTGCATTTGAAAAAGGTCAGAAAAAACTATTTTCATAATAATATGATTATAGGTTAATTACCATCAGGTAATAACCTACTATGAAAGTTCCGGTGGTAAAGGAACATATTATTTAGGACTTAACAACCAATGTCGCCAGTGATTCTTGCGCCATATATCACGCGTTAAACATGAGATTTGGAATGGGACGGAGAAGTTAGTTGTATCCTTTTCCCTTCGTATGGAGGCAAGACTATCTTAACCTGACGTTGTGATTCCTTGTGTGGATCCAACATATGGGTGGGCACCCTTAGGCCACGCGTTTTTGATGTCTAGATTATCTATGAGTGGCTGTGAGGGGTTTAGCCGGATCTATAAGGTACTTACCTAGGCATCACCAGCTCATAGAGTCTTCGGGACTCATCAGGGTTTTAGCCTGCCCGAAAGGGGGCTTAACATAGGTGAGCCAGCCCCGAAGGATCGTGCAGACATATAGGGTCGCGGAGAGGGCAGTGATTGGCTTGTATCATCTACCTGGCCCCACACCATAGGAAGTGTGGACGGGAAAGATCGCCCGGTTGTGCAACAAAGATTTGATCTCTCATGGGTAAAGTAACGCACCTCTGCAGAGTGTAAGAACTGTAACTTGTTACTCCCTGTTCCAGAAAGGAGCGGCGAATGCGGCGGGAAAGGAACTCCATGAAAGTTCTGGTAAACCCGTGAAGGCTGACGGATATAGCTTTTCAGAATAAAAGCAACCTTTGAAGAAATGCTTACGAAAACCTGCATTGCCTATGACCTATTGTCTCTGGCTGTAGATATAGTGCATCAAACACTCCTTTCTAGTGAACTTGCTAAGTACGCTCATACTCAACGTATCTTCTTAACCCTTGCTAGATTCTGAAGCCATTAAGACGACGTCTACCTCAAGTTATGATCCAGGAATCATCATCAAAAGCTCAAGCTCTTCAATGAATTCAAGGAAATCAATATATACATCAACTAAAGTGAAGACGAAGTTACTGATTAGATAGGAATAAAATCTCTAGCCATAGGACCTAATTCTGTAAGAGTATTGCAATAGCAGCAATGCAAGCCCCAATAGTCAGATACTAGACTTGATAGTATAATAGATTTGAGTTGTTAATCTTTATTCTTGCTTGTAATAAGTTTATTTATCTCTGTTTAACCTAGAGTGTTCTCTTGATCTTATGTAAAGAGTCGAGTTGTAATCTATTGTCATGTCTTGGACCTGCTGTGTTTCTGCTATACCACTCTGAGGGATGTAATACTAGTGAATAGTGTTTCATTGGTGTTATGTCAACGACTATAGTGTACTACATTATGCAGTGGTATGCTGGGTCGCCGCACTGATGGATACAGAAAGGAAGCTTAAAACAGTTGGATGTAATGATGAGGAGAAGTTACATTATGCAACATTTATACTATCAGGACCTGCCGCAAATTGGTGGGAAAATCAATTAGCCATGCTCACACCAGAAGAGATATTCACTTGGGAAGAATTCAAGCGGAAGTTTCGTGAGTATCATGTTACAGAGAGCATTATGGAATTTAAGAGGAGAGAATTCAAGGACCTAAGACAAAATCATGAAACAGTGATGAAATATATTAGCAAGTTTAGTCAATTATCTCGTTATGTAGTTGATGAGGTAAATACGGAGGAGAAGCGCAAGAGAAGGTTCTTGGAAGGATTAAACCCTTATATGAAGATGAAAATACGAGGGGCTACAACACGAAGTTTCCAAGAGTTGTTTGATGTAGCAATTACTTTCGAGGATGATTACAAGATGCTAGTGGAAGAGAGGAAGAAATTACCCAAGAAAAGAGCTCTAAGGGAACCAAAGAAGATTCAATCTCCAGAGTCAACATTAAACTTATGTTTTATTCCCAGATTCATATCCACAAGTGGTACATCAAAGCATGAGGCATCAAAACTAAAGAAACAAATCATATGCAATAAGTGTGGAACTTTAGGTCACCTAAGCAGGAATTGTTGGAAGACCGATAAGGTGTGTTATAGGTGTGGTCTGGACGGACATAAGAGATCTGAATGTCCCAACATGTTGGTTACTCGAGGAGAAGGATTACCATCAAGAGGTGGAGACTTCGGATGGAACAACACCGACAAGGCTATAATAGGTATGTTTAGCATCAGTAGTCCTTCGTCAATAAAATTGTTTAGGGTTAAAAGTAATCTCATGAAGCTTCGGGAGGAAGTATAAATTATCATTAGGAATTAACAATAACCGAATCAAGGTTGAGAGTAAACTCAAGGAGTGCTGAGTTTATTAAAAACATTACTTTGGAAAGACAAGAAACTGGGAGGAGAGAAGAAAACTCAGGACGAGACTATCGGAAACCTTCTTGAACAAGAAACCACAAACTTCGGGACGAAGTTTAATTTAAGGGGGGAAGTTTGTAACATCCCAACATTTAGGACTAAACGAAGGGTGGATTTAGGATTTTGTGCATCTGCATGCATGCATGCATCTGAAAATCAGGGAAAATTTTTCGCCAAATTAAAAGACTAGAGTGATCAGAATTCTCACTCCGATGAATTAGGTCTAGTGTCATCAGAAGGGGAGTGAGATGAATTTTGACATGACCTCTATTATTTTCTGGAGATATGAGGGGAGAAATTTGACTTATAAATAATTATTCACAATAATACAAATGCAAGTATTATGAATAAAAGTATAAAGATTATTAAAATCCAACTTTACTGTTAGACCCCTCCTTTATAAAGGAAAGGATCCCTGTGATTGCAATGCTAGTCCTTGGATCAATGCTAGCATCCACAGTTTAAGATGAAGTACACAGATACAAAGGTCGTTTATTACATTCATTCCAGAGATAAAACATAGTCTTTTACAACTCAGGGCCAAAGGTCTAGTACAAGAGTTTATGGAATAAGTAAATAAACATAAGTCTTCATCTTCATGTGCCACAGGCAATCATGTTGAGTGTAGACTCATGACTCCTATTCATCGTCGGAGTAACCTGCAACATCACAAGTTACAGCCACAGAGGGTCAATACTTTGGAATAGTATTGGCAAGTGATACCTTAGTATATTTTAAGTGGACTATATTACTATATGCATTTTCGCTAAGTGTAGCTTGGCTTGCTTTGCTGGAAAATAAGTTTTTCCTATTAGTTGAAATCACTAAGTTTTCTTTGTCAAAACATTCCCAAGAAACCACCAATAGACATTGGGGTCCTTCACCCTTGTTCACCCACAAATTTATACTTAGAAGTTGGAGTGATGAGATTCTTGTAGCTTCCATGTCTTGATGCTCAAATTGTCCATTGCCTTGGACTAGGCTAAGTACTTAGGTTTTCCATCTGCAGAGGTTGTGCACTTTCCCCACCAGACTTGGTTTCCCAAGACAGGACCTTTCAGAGGCCTTTCCTTAGTCAAATGGACGCGTTCCAACCTATCATCCCAACTACCACCAACTGTCCAAATGACTAAGTTCTAGCAACCTATATGATCAAGGCAGAGCCCATATTGCCAAGTGGTTGCACTGTAAGCTTTCTCAACACTTGGCCTCCAAATCCCTTTGTGCCTTTATTGCCAAGTGAGATACACAACCCAAGTCCATGGCCTTGTGTAACCACTCAACATAACCCAATCTTTCCATTCCACCCAGGAGGTTCATTTTACTTAGTTGTTTTATTAGAAAAGCATAAGTCTCATGACTTAGAAATATTTTTATCATAGTATGTATAGATTCCCACCAACCCTTGTTTACTAAATAGCTAGGCTAAGCATGGTAAGATAACCTAACTTAGGAGAATTCCTTTAGCATTTCTACAATTCTACACTACTTAGGATTTCCCAACTTAGCATTAGGCAAAATAGCATGCAATACTTAGCAAAATATCTAATGCTAGTACAAAACATAGGATAGAAATATTCATGAAAATATCACTTGCCTTGGTAGTGGGGAGAGTAGCACTCTTCACAATCACAATCACTAGCAAAATCTACAAGAAAAATTATAGCATTCAATTTCACACAATTTATTCAATCAAAAATAATATGAATGCGTGCATGCAAGAATTTTACTAAGTGGTGATTTTGGAAATTTTACCAAGCATGTGCATGATACTGAAACATAACAGGACACAAAAAAATGCCATAACAAACTTATTTAACAATAAAACTAATTATCAAAACAAATCTATACTCAAAATAGCTTTAAAATGATTCCACAAATAAAGTCATTTTAATGGTTACTATTTGTTAAACAAATTGGACATTCAGAAAGGTCTGGTTTCACTGAATCCAACGGTATAAAATTTGTAAAAATATAACGTGGCATTCAAAAGTTATAGCGGTTTAAAGTTTGGATCAAAATCTGGTTTTAAATTCTGTTTTTGAATTAAACAATGCCACGCGTCGCAACCTTACTGGTGCGTATCGCTGATCGGATCGGCAGTCAGAGGTAGGATCTAACTTAGATCTAACGATCCAGACGAGCGTACCTCTTCGCCTAGATCTATCCTAGCCCCACGATGCGATCCAACGGACCAAACCATCAAGCATGAACCATGAGCAGGCGTGGCGGCGTTGACTAGCGGCGGCGTCGGCGGCCGGCGTTCTACATCGTTCATGAGAGGAGAGGGTCTTACCAGGTTTCGCCAGAGGTCTGAAGCTCGTGGTACTGGCTTGCGGAGGGGCGCTCGGAGATGGGCTCTAGATCTCGTCGGAGTTGCGTCTGGCGTCGGGTGGGTGTTGTCGGAGTCGTTGCCGAGGTTCTGTGTCACCCTAACACGAACCAATGGGTTTAGGAGATGCGCAGGACAATTGCGAACACGCTCGGGTGAATAAGAAAGCAAGGGGCGCTTGGGACTTACTGAGATTACTCGCTGGAGTTGGGGTGGTCGTCGGGTGCTTACGGCGTCAAGCGAACACGGCGACCTGGGGCAGTACAAGATGCTCTGTTGTGGTTAGAAGGTGCGCAAGAGGATTACTAAGTGTCTCAAACAATCCAGAGGGGAAGGGGCGCACGGGGCTCACCTGAATCGGTCGCCGGAGTTGGCTCTATCTGCGGCGGTCTCGAGCGAGTCGTGGGCAGCCTGGTGGCGTGAGTGTGAGATTGACTGGGGGAAAATGATCGTGGGGATGTGGGGATCTTATAGCCGGTGCCTCGACAGGAAACGCCTGTGTTTAATTGCCCAATTAAGCCGCACCATCACCGGCAACATCGCACTGCGACGTGGTCGCGGGCGGGTTTGGGAAGACGGCGACAGGATGTGGCCCGCCGTCGCGATGTGTGCAAAATGGGTGGGGTCCGTTAAGGATCGGTGCTGTGCGTCAGCGTGAGAGAAGGGAAGAAATTCCCCGGGTGGGCTAGTTGGGCTCGATCCTCTGTTGGGCCAGAAACCTGGCGCTCGACCCTTTTCCTTTGTCTAGTCCTTTTTCTTTTCTAATTCGATTTTCTGGTTAGATTTAGATACGAATTCAAATCCTTTTTGAATTCAAATGATTCTGGTGATTTTTGCAGGGTACTGTGGTTTCAAAATCAGTTATTTGACCATGTGGTTAATCTATAAGAGCTTTGGTCAAGTTTGGACTTAAATCAATCAGAGACATTGCCTCTGGTTTGCAATGTTTTTGAAATTAGGGTTTTGAATTCATTTTCCAAATTGAAAACTTTGATCAAATTTTTTACTCCTAAACTTTCCAATAATGGAGGTAAGCAAACAAGTTCCTAATCATTCAAGTTTTCAAAATGGTGTTGGTCTTTTGAGTTAAATCTGTCCACATAAAATCATAACACCAAAGCTTATGTTTTTCTGAAGTGATTTTGAGAAAAATCCCTAAATGATGATGCATGCAAGGATGATATGAATGAGTTTTGGAATTTGAATTTAGGGATGTTACATTTACAATGTTCTTTTACAATAAAAGAATAAAGGAATATTACAATGAAGCAAATAAGAGAATAAAGAAAATGGAAAATGAATTACAATAATTAAACAAATAGGAGAATTCTTTATTAAAAGAATATATATTACATTATTCTTTGAGAATAAAGGAGTAATAAGAACGGTTACAATAATAAGATAAACTAATGTATTACAACGACTTTACATTAATTCTTGACAGAAAAGGAAATTACAAAAATTGGATAAAAAGAAAATCCTAAAACTAATCTTCATCTTCACATCTTTCCAAATCCTGATCTTGTTCCTGTAGAAGTATAAACTAAAGAAGATATAGTATAAAGAAGTTTGGGGGGTTAGAATTACTCTCAGTAATGCAATGAGGTGCATTGCTTGTCACATCATTGAGTTTTAGAGAAGAAAACTAGTCAAGTGTAAATCTGTTCTTATCAAATTTGTCTCAGCACAACATCATTGACACAAATGGAGCAAGTTTCACCAATTTAGTAAAATGTAAGGTCAAATAGTAGAACCATCAGCAAATATCAAGATATTTTAACTTGATCTAATCCATAACATCACAGAAAGAAACCACACAGCTCACACACACATGCAACTATGTGTGCTGTCAACACCATAGGAGAGCAGCACATGGAGAAACAACACCAGCCGTAGCAGGGCTGCTAGCATATCTTTCACATACACACCACCAACCCATAGTCCTCCACTAGTTCTAGAGCACTACAAAGAACATCACCTATTCTTATTAGATTTCCCAATAACACAAAGATCAAACCACATCACTAGCAACCTGGTTGCTTGAAGAAGCCATCCAAGGACACTAGGAGGAGGTCAGGAGCACAAGGAGTAGGACAAAAGCACAAGAATCAAGCCAACAGAAGATCAAGGAGGATCAGCTTAAGCACAGTGTCGTGGTGGTGGCACGGCAGATGCCATGGGTAGGCTAAAGTATGGGGCCAATGGATGCTAGTGGGATCTGGGGAGGGAAGATGCAACTGTCTTTACACTCAAGCTGCCAAAGTGATGAACTTTATTTCTCTCTCGATGTGTTACAAGTGCTCCTAGAGCTGTTTACAGGGGAACTATGTGAATCTCCCCAGCCTAACGTTGCTCAAAAGACCCTCCTCTTCCCTCAGGGTCCAGACTTCCCCTTATAAAGGGGTGCCTTGGGTGCCCTTAGGTCGACGGGCAAGCATATTCGAGGAATATGCTTGTCCCAAAGTAGTAATTCGGCCTCCTTTCCTGCTCCCTTCTAATGACGGCAAAGCTCCAGCCCCCCTTCACAGTGCCTCGGGCAAAGACTGTCACCTCCGTGACCTCCTTACGCCTCCGCCTGCGCCTCCTTGTCTCTTGCGCTTGGCTGTTCAGATTCCTTTTAGCTCGCAGCTATGGTTTGACCCTAAGCTTCTCCTTCTCCCGCAAGCTTCGCTTAACCCGGCCTTACCTCATGTTATTCGCTGCCTCCTTACCGCATGAAGATCATCTGGGTAATCCGCCGAGTTTCATTAACTCGCCAGATAACCACTTGATACTGTATATGTGCTTCTTGCCTCCATTCATCGGCCGACATATCAACGATTCGCCGACCTAGGCCGTAGTTTCGAACTTGACGGGGCAGTACCTCTGTTTTCCCGCCTCGACCTACCCGAGGTTAACCCCGACATTAGTCCCCGTCGGTGTGGCCTCACAATTACTTTGGCCGGGTTATATCGGCTTCAACACCTTCTTTAGTCTTGTTTCGTATACGGCCTTGTCCGAGGTTCTCGCCCTTCCTCCATACGCTAAGTCCTACGTGTTACCCCATCATTGCTCTCCTAGTTTTTAGGTCCTTTTCAGATGCATTTCGACAAGCCACGTTGAACCTCGTGCTCGCCGCGCCGCCACTGACGCCTCGTGTTCCGCTCCTCTTGGGATCGTAATAACTTTTCTTTGTATGTGGCCGTTGGTGTGGCTCCATTCACCGTCGTATTCGTGTTACCCACGATCCACACGGGTAATCGCCACACCCACGATCCCACTCCCTGTTCATTGCTTGTTTATAAAGTGGGAAACGCCGCTGGTTCACCTTTCCTTATCGCCGGCCCGCTCTCCTTCCTCCCTTCGTCATGTGCTCTTCGCCGCTCCGCCGCCGCCGCCATCCAGAGCTTCCGGGCGAGATTCCACGGCGTCGTTCGCCTTTTCCCCGGCTCTACCATGTGTCCCCGCCGGTGAGTCCTTTCTGGTCATCTTGCCCTGTCCTTGCTCTAGATCGATCCGCATAATTTCCGTACTCAGCGACGGTTTCCTTTTTCGCCATTGTTTTCTTGCAAAGTTCCGACGGGGCCTCAGAGCTCTAAGCCCTCCTCCGCCGCTAGTTTTTCCTCCGGCGATCTCCGCGGAACTATGTCTAGTTCATTTAGCGGTGCTCTAGTTGAGGACGGCGACGCTCCGCCCGAGCGTGGATCGTGGTGGCTCTTCGCCTCGCCGCGAGATTGAATGGCTCATCCGAACGGCGGATTCTCGCCGAGGTTTCTGTCGTTACCGGCGAATCCTCTCCAGTTCTCAGAGAGGGTGAGTATGTGGTCTTCATGTCCCACTTCGCCCGCGGCTTCGGTCTTCCTCTTAGCGATTTTGCTAGAGAATTTCTCGATTACTTCGGCCTTCAGCCGCATCATCTTCCCGCGAACGCCATAGCTTCTCTTTCCGCTTTTATCTCGGCTTCGGAGGGTTACTTCGGCCTGTGGCCATCAGTACATGTCTGGTCGAAGTTCTTCCAGATCCGCTCCAACGTTGTTCCCGACAAATCTCTGCATCCTTCCGAGAAGCTGCTCACCCAATGTGGGGCGGCGTCTATTACACCTCGGAGGAAATCCGTGTTCCCTCGTGTCACCGGATTGGAGTCGTGCAAGAAATGGCACAAGTCATTCTTCTACGTCAAGAATGAGGGCGGAAGACAAGATTCGCCCCAGCGTTCTCAATTGGCCCCTTCCAAAGTGAATTGGCTATATAATCCGAAGAAGACTCATGCCCCAGCCGAGGCCTTGAGATTCGCTGAAGGAGTTGATTCGAGCCGGGTTATGCGGAGAGGACTTGATGGCCACTTTTATTAGTAGCCGGATCTGCCCTTCCAACAAAGGACCCACAAGTTGTGCTACATGAGCGGTCCCTCGACCCTAACCGAGTCTCGACCGTGGAGTTGGACAGCTACCTCATCCGTAAGCGTCCGAGCTATTTTCAAGACGGAGATGCACGATGACTGGACCTGGGGTTGAAACCGTTCACCGCGACAATCCTCCTCCCGAGGTAAGCCCAATCCTCATCACTGCTTTCCTCGCTTTTATAGTCCGTTTTCATGATTCTCTCTTTGTCATGCAGAGGTTTACCGAGCAGAAAACGAGGATGCCGGGTTCTGCAGCCCCTGGCCCGCAGATAGAGTACCGGATACGTGAGCCGGACTCGAGGAGTTCGTCCCTAAATCAGATCCTGCTCCCGCCGAGCTCGGCAAAACCTCGGCAGGAGGAGGAAGGTGATTGACGAGGTCCAAATTCTTGAGGTAGTTGCCATGCCTATTTCTTATGCATTTCGCTTCGCTTTCCCAGCTAATCCGGCCAGTTCATGACGCCGAACCTATTGCTTCTCGGCCTCCCGTTATCTCGGAAACGCGGGCTCCGCCAGTGCCTCGGATGCGTTCCTAAGAAGCGAGTAAAGAAATCGCTCGAATCCTCCCAGCGCAAGACTATGCCCGGGTTGCCGGGTAAGTTCCTCGCCTATATTTCTTGTTTCTCTTTTCATCTCTCATTCTAACGAATCTTCTTTCGTATTTTTGCAAAGGCTCCTCTGTTAAACCCGGGCGGTCCTAGTATGACTAGCCGTCCGACTCGCCGCCATCTCTCCTCCTCCGTGATGACACGAGAGTTCCTAGTCCTATTCGCCTGCTTCTCCCCGAGCACCGCCTGCTCGCCGTGATGCCCCGAGGTTTCTCCCATTGATCCGGATCCGATCCGCCTCCGATGTTTTCGTGAGCCAGCCCCTCTATGGGCCCCAGTTACAATTGAGCTTCCATCTACTCCAGCTCCTATGGTCGCACCGACCTGCCGAGAAGATCGCTACCCGGCGCCTCGCGAGCTTAACCTCTATTGATCCTAAGGATTCCGTCCTACCTCGAGACGCAACGCCCGCCGTGCTTCTTCTAAGGAGAAGCGTGTTATCGCCACAAGACCTCTTCTCGGAAAAGTCTTGCGGCACCTCTCACCAAGTATTGCAGAGGCATCACAAAGGAGTCAGATTCCGCCAAAGGCACTGTTATTCGCCACCGGCATCGGCTTGCTCTTCATAAGAGTCCTGCGATCGTCGGTTGGACCGCCTGCCGGGTAAAGTTTTAACCCGGACAACTAGCGGAATAGCCTGAGCGCTGGTTGAATCGCCAATAACCGGAATGCCGATCGGTTTGAGGGCAATCCAGGTTAATCAACCCTTCCACTTTTCGACATCGGGGCTTTAACCAAGCCGCCCAGGTTTATCGTTGATACTAACAAGATGAATGCGGTAATTGTTTTATCTCCGGTCTTAAATTATTTTCCACATGTTATCATACTCTCTAGTCCCGAAACTTGCAAGGAAATAACTTGTTGTATGCTTGGAAGTTTGACGATTTTATTTCTAAGGTTCCATTAGTTCGCCACCTAGTTCATAGTTTGTTTAGCTTTGACGTAGCTTTGAATTTCCTTCTCATAGAGCCAAGTTGAGTCCTTCTTGACTCGGATCTGCCTAGTTTTGAATCTCTAGCCACCTAGATCTGAACTAAGTCTTGCTTGATTCGATCTAGTTTAGCTTTGAATATCCGACCACCTAGAGCCGAATTAAGCTTTGCTTGATTCGGATCTTATAGCTTTGAATATCAGCCACCTAGATCCGAATTAAGTTTTACTTGATTCGGATCTGTATAGCTTTGAATATCCACCACCTAGAGCGAATTAAGCTTTGCTTGATTCGGATCTATAGCTTTGAATTATCCAGCCACCTAGATCGAATTAAGTTTTACTTGATTCGATCTGGTATAGCTTTGAATATCCAAATACCTAGAGTCAAGTAAGCTTAGCTTGATTTGGATCTGTTATAGCTTTGAATATCCAGCCACCTAGATCTGAATTAAGTTTTACTTGATTCGGATCTGTTATAGCTTTGAACATCCGACCTAGAGCCTAATTAAGCTTTGCTTGATTCGGATCTGTTATAGCTTTGAATATCCACCACCTAGATCGAATTAAGTTTTACTTGATTCGGATCTGGTATAGCTTTGAATATCCAAATACCTAGAGCCGAATTAAGCTTTGCTTGATTCGGATCTTATAGCTTTGAATATCCAGCCACCTAGATCTGAATTAAGTTTTACTTGATTCGGATCTGGTATAGCTTTGAATATCCAGCCACCTAGAGCCGAAGTAAGCTTAGCTTGATTCGGATCTGTTATAGTTTCTAACTTTTGTTTTATCATTGTGCTCCATTTCTTAGGTTGCCCATGATCGACGGAAGTTCCAGAGGTTGCTCTTCTTGCACATAAGTTGGAAGAGAAGTATGAGAAAGTTCTCGTGTGAAGAAAGTCGGTAAGTTGATGCTTTTCATTATTCCCAACTTTCTTATATACTTGTCCCAGGAGCGCCGGCTTACTTCTTGCTGAATAGGTAATATCAATAATCTCAAAATCCGCCTTGAAAAGAAGGTCAAGTCCTTGGAAGGTTAGTTTCCTTTCCCCCTTGCTCCTTCCTCTTTTAGTATCTATGAAGTTTCCTTATTGGGTTGTGGTAAAGCCGAGTTGCAAGGCTTTGCAGCGTCATAACGAGATTGCCCATGCCCGACGTGATGCTTCATTTTTAGAACAAAGCGCAGTTCATTCGCGCAACTACAAGAGAAGGATGATGAGATAACCCTTTGAGATCCGAGGTGAATTCACTCAAGCTCTCTCGGAGATCCGAGCTAGAAAAGGTTGATCAAGAATTCTCTTTGGAAAAGAGCCACGACTGGATCCGAGAAGAGCAAGGAACTCCTCAAAGCTGCCGAGCTTAAAACTCGCGGTTTGAGCGAGGAAATTGCTCGCTTCGAGAAGAGTAAAGCTATTTGGGCTAAGGATCTTCAAATAATGATGAGCTATATCCATCGTAAGTTATTTGGCCCGGCCAATCGTATTTTTCTTTGTCGCTACTATCCTTTGACATGTCCATGTTTTGCGAGGTCACTTCCCGAGTCCAAACCCGTGAGTACTAGAGCTGTTCTTGCGCTCGCTCGCATCGAGGTGAAGCTAATCTTGACTTTGAATACTCGATGGAGGATTTCTTGGTTGTCTTGGTGCAGCTTGGTCCGATGAAAATCATGGGTCGGGACTTGGTGGAGGCTGCTATCAAAGCTTATCATGCACTCCGAATTCCTCGTGGTCTCCGATATCGACGAGGTCAAGTTATTGGCCAGCCGAAAGCATCCGAGAGGCGATTGAGTCTTTGAGGGAATCTGCGGCGTCTTTGGTGCCGACATGGCTTTCCGTAATCATGTCATGGTATGAAGATATCTCCTTGACATTCGATGAATCTAAGACGGCTCCGGTGGGTTGAAGATCCCACCTTTGTTGCTCTTCGCAAGCTCGGGCTTTCCATTTCGTCGAGTATGCCGATGTGCACACTTGGAATGAAGGGCCGAGTTTTCTCCCGGACTCGGATGAAGAGGCCGTGAAGATGCTTTGGGTGATGATTCCGCTGAGCACGGGAAGGTGAAGATGATTCGCCACATCCAATAGCTCTAGCTCAAGCTCGATAGCAATGGTGATGCACGATCTTCCTCCAAAGGCACCGGCATTCTACGCACTGACGACGCTCTGAACAACCCGTGATACCGCGAAGTCACTCCTGGTGGGCGAGGCAACCTCCGAAGTTCCTCCTACTGGAGTGCCCGCACCGATCAAGTGGTTCCTCCTCCAACGAACGATGCCTAAGTTATTCGCGATCCCTGGTATGGGTGTTCAATGTAAACGAAAAATTTATCAACTCGTATGATTCGAGGTTCTTTTGCTATGCGCCTTTGAGACTCTTAGTTAAGTGAATGCTCGTCCAATTCTTGCCTTGTTGGCTCATAATTTCTTCGCCCTTCAGATTTACTTTTTGCCTTGTTGGCTCACAGTTTCCGAGTTGTTGGTTTAAGTGCTAAAGTTTATGTGTTCATGAATTTGACAACCCTATGATAATTCCTGAGTCAATGCTTTGGGCACCAAGATGCATATTCGTAACACGAAAAGGAAATAACATGTTGCACTCTCCGAGTTACTGCTCTGATCGCCAATGTTCAAGTGTGTAACGCGAAAGAGATAAGTATAAGATACGGCAGTCCCCGAGTAACTGCTCTGGGTGCCGAGATTTAAACATCAAACATGAGATAACATCACATATGGCAGTCCCCGAGTAACTGCTCAGGGCGCCGAGGTTTACATACACGATATGAAATAAATATAACATTCGGCGTCCCAGTCACCGCCTGGGTGTCGAGGTGCAAGTACATCATTGGTGACCTTGAGACATAATCCTTGAGTAAAATGGCCAAGTAAAGCCACATTCCGTATGCTTGCTTTCTTTTGTTTGCCTTGCCTTGCCTTCTCCGGTGATTGGGCCAATCGATAGTATGCATCGTTGTGCAATGCTTTGCTCACGATAAATGGTCCTTCCCATGGGGTGACAATTTGTGCATGCCGTAGTCGTTGCACCAGCCGGAGTACCAAATCTCCTTCTTTGAATACTCTTGGATTCACTTTCCTGCTGTGATACCGCCGTAAGTTCTGTTGATAAATGGCTGATCGTGATAATGTCAATTCTCGGGCTTCTTCCAACAGGTCTACGGCATCTTGCCGAGCTACTTCATTCACCTCTGAAGATGTATATTGAGTAACTCTTGGCGAGTCATGTATTATGTCGATTGGAAGCACGGCCTCTGCCCCATATACCAAAAAGAATGGTGTGTAACCTGTTGATCTGTTCGGAGTAGTCCTGAGGCTCCATAATACTGCTGGTAATTCCTCAATCCAACATCCTGCCGACCTTTGCAATGGTTCGACTAGCCGTGGTTTTATTCCCGATAAAACCAGCCCATTAGATCTTCGACTTGCCCATTGGATCTGGGTGAGCCACGAGGCAACATCTAGTCTTATGTGTTTCTCTTGGCAAAATCTAGCGAAAGCTCCCTCGCAAAGTTCGTGCCATTATCCGTAATAATGCTTGTGTGGGTATCCGATCTCAAGATGATATCCTTGAGGAATTTCACCTTGTATGCCCATCACACTTTTTGATTGGTTTTACCTCAATCCATTTTGTGAACTTGTCGACCATGACCAAGATGTGGGTCATTCCTCCTCTTGCCGCTTAAAAGGTCCTACCATGTCTAAACCCCACACGAAAATGGCCAAGTAATGGGTATTGTTTTAACTCGGCCGACGGCATATGTATTCGGTTGCATATCTCGACACCCATTGCATTTCTTGACTAACTCTTACGCCTCTTAACGTCACAAGAAAAATCCATGCCCGAATGCCTTGGCTACTAAAGCGCGAGACGAGGCATGGTGCCCACATTCTCCTTGGTGTATATCTAGAAGGATCTCGACCTTCTGCGGGACTCACGACTTCGCAATATGTTCATACGCTTCTCTTATATAACTCATTGTTTATGATTGTATAAGCCTTTGCTCTTCCGGACGGTTTGTCCGCTAATACTTCATTACTCGGCAATATCTGCGTCTCTTAGGTACGAAAATATGGGTTGCGCCCATGTCGGCGTTTTTCTCGCATTGATTTCACCGCTCATCTCCATGCTCTCTGCCGACATACATACCTCGGCCCTTTCCATGATCGCTATTACTTGGCCGTCCCCTCTTTAGGGGTTCAATTTTTCATGGATCTATCTCCATTGGTGTATGATTCTCTGCAGAACCTTCGGATAAAGATTGATTCGGATTCGTGATGGGTTTATTGACGGTTTCGAGGTGCTCAAGGGCTATACCGGGCGGAATCGATTGCCGAGTTGATCCTAATTTTGACAATGTGTCAAGAAGGCCATTTTCGCTCGTGGTATGTGGTGGAATTCACATCCTTCAAAATATCCACCGATCTTACGCACATGGAATCAGATAAAGCCATGTTAGCATCTAATGCATCCCAAGTGCCCGACACTTGTCAGACTACCAGATCCGAGTCACCGTAGCATAGGATTCTGCGATTCCCATTTCTTTTGACTTTTAATCCATGGACTAGTGCTTCATATTCGCTACATTGTTGGACGGCAAAATGTATTTGCAGACATACTTCAATTGATCTTTTTAGGCGAGGTCAAGACTATTCCTCGCTTCAAACCGTTCCTTAGTTTGGAACCATCAAAGTGCATTGTCCAGAATTTGGATCTCGCAAGGGTGGCTCATATTGCACCGGCCCAATCTACAAGAAAGTCGGCGACACCTGAGATTTGATCGCATCTCCTATCAAATTGTGGAGCATACGGTGATAACTTCGATTGCCCATTTTGCTATTCGCCACTTATGCCTTGTTGTTCAATATGTCGGCTATGGGTGCCTCACATATTACTCTGATTGGATGCTCTTCAAAGTAATGCTTAAGCTTTTTTGCCGACATATATACTCCATAGGCCATCTTCTGATAATGTGGATAATTTTGCTTTGAAGTGGATAATACTTCGCTTAAATAATATACTGGCCTCTGAACTGACTTACCCTCTTCAAGCCGTTCTACTACAACCACATGACTAACTACTCGATTGGTAGCCGCTATATAAAGTAGCATAGGTTCTTTCGATAACGGAGAAGCTAAAATGGGTGCCGAACTAGCATCTTTTTCAACTCGTGGAACGCAATGTCGGCTCGGGAGTCTATGAATTTGTCCGACTTTCTCATCACCGATAGAGTGGCAATGCCTTTTCTCTAGCCGACATACAAATCGACTAAGCGAGGCGAGGCAACCCGTGAATTTTTGTACATCATTCAAACACCTCGGCAATTCCATTTTTCTATTGCTCGTATCTTCGTCGGGTTAGCCTCGATACCTCGGACACAAGGAACCGAGTAGTTTTCCGCCGACGCCAAATGTGCATTTCTCGGTTGAGTTTCATTGAACCTTCTCGTGTTCGCGAAAGTTTGCCGTATATCTTCTAGCAAGGTTCTCGCTTTCCTTAGTTTTGATGACTACATCATCCACATATACTTGTACATTTTTCCTATCGATCATGTAAACATTTTTGCATGCACCTTTGATACGTTGTTCTCGCATTTCTCGGGCGAATGGCATCGATGCGATAACAATAAGCCCGTGCACGGGTAATAAATGCATCTTTATTTGATCGGCGATTTAACGGATTCGGTGGAAACGAATACGCGTCTACAAATGATAACAACTCACAACCAGCGGTCGAGTCAATGACTTGGTCTATTCTTGGCAATGGAAAAGGATCTTTCGGACACGCATTGTTTAGGTTTGTGTAGTCGATACACATTCGCCACACAATGGCTACATTAGGGTCATCTTTCTTCTTTTCTACTAGCACCGGATTTGATAACCAATCCGGATAAAGCACCTCCATGATAAACCCGGCGGCGAGAAGCCGAGCAATCTCATCTCCTATCACTTTTCTCCTTCTTGACGGCGGAGAGAGGTTGCTTCACCGGCCGTGCTCGGCACGACGTTTAAAGAGTGCTCACCCAACTCCTCGGACACCTTGCAGATCTTGAGTGGACCATGCAAATATGTCCCGATTCTCACGGAGGAAGTTGGTGAGCTCGCCTTCCTATTTGGCGTCGAGACCGCACCGATAGTGACAAGGCGCTCTGGGAATTGCTCATCAATCTGAATTTTCTTCGTCTCCTTGGTTGGTTGGAAAGAAACGCTGCCATGAGGGTTGGCCAATGCCGCAGATGCTTAATTGGCCGATTGCGAGGGCTGCTACCTCTTGAATCCTTTTCTTTTCTCGCTATGACCAATGATTCGCCAAATTTGACCCGAGGCACACTCCATTGACTTCTTGTAATCCCCCGAATCGTATCACCCCTTGTGGTCCGGGTAATTTCATCTTTAGATAACCTATATGACAATCGCTCATGAATTTGGCCATCGTCCGTCCGAGTAGAGCATGATAACAGCTTTCGGATCAACCACCTCAAATTCCAAGTTTTACGCTCTGCTATCTCTTGTGCCGAATAGGACGTCCACTCGGACTTTACCAATGGGCTCACATGAAAGCCCTGGCACTATCCCATGGAAAATTGTCCTTGTGGATTGCAGCATGTTCTGTGATATACCGAGCTTGTGCATGGTATCTTTGTACATGATATTGATACTGCTTCCATTATCAATGAGTACTTTTGAGAATTTCACATTGATGCTTGGTCCCACAAATGTCGGATCCAACACAAGTGCGTATGATCCTGGACTCGGCATTATTCTGGGGTGATCTTTTATACTCCAAGTTATCTCCTGGTCTGACCATGGCTGGTATCTTGGCACTGCTGGTACAACTGCATTTACTTCCATATGTCGGCGCTGCACGCTCTGTTTGTCCTGCTGTTCTGTTGTGAACACGCAGTAAGACTGGTGATGTTCTCTGTAATCATTGCGTCCAGCATTTGCCGGATTTATCCTTCCGTCCTGCCCCTGGTTCATTACTTGATGCACCGCATCCCTCCGATCCGAGTTATCATACCTCGGAGGAGGGGGCGGCAGCATCAGTTGTTGCGTATTTGCTCCAGTTAACTGCGGCTGATGTTGTTGTTGCATCTGATGGGGAGCTTGAACTCCTGCCGGGTTACCCATCGCATTTTTCATCCAAGCACATTGCCGGGTTGTGTGATTGGCTGGTCTAGATGGGTTTGATGTGAAATTTACACGGCTGGTCCAACATGGATTCAAATGTATACTTCGGCTTCTCTTGCCATTGCTTCTTTTGCTCTGGGGTCCATTGCCTTTTTCCGTCATTTCTTGCGGTCCACTGTTGAGGTCCATTTTTCTGCCGCTGAGTTACTCCGTGACTCGGCTGTTCTTGGGCCACAGCCGCCACCTGGGCCGAATTATATCTATAATCCGGCCTCTCCTCTCTTCTTCTTCCTCTAAAATCACGCCTAGATGATCCGGCCAATTCTCTCGTGTATTGGTCTTGCTGCTCACGATGATCTGCCGACATTAACTCTGGTTGGGTTGGATCACCCAAAGCATAGGAGTCCGCTATTCGATAGTTTACGCCATGTGGTTGGCATATCTCTGCAGCGTTGCAAGACACCTTGCCATAACGGCAGCCTTGCGCGAACCAAGCGATCGCTTGCGATTCAATGACTCCTTCACATGAATTTCTTAGGTTACACCACCGAGTTAAAACTCTATCTGTTTCATTCGCCTCTGCTTGCACATGGCTAGTTCTGTGGTCTATTCGGTCTCTTGTATGTGCTTTGGTAAAGTTGTCGACAAACATCTCTTCAAAATCTAACCAGCGGTTGATCTCGCTGGTTGGTTATTCAACCATACCGGCTGGTCCTTCCAACATCTGGGACATACCTCACCGCCCATCTCAAGTTGCCACCTGCTATTTTCACTGCAGTAGCATAATCAATTAACCAGTCTTGCGGCTTGGTACTTCCATTGTACGTTTTTGTGCCTCTTGCCAACTGAAAATTTGGTACCGGTGGTTCGCCCATGATCCGTGGTCCAAAACACGGACCGTGGACCTTGCTCTTCCAACAGCTCGGACCGATATAACCGATCTAACTTTACCCTTGCATCACTTGTCGGCAAGTCTCTGACATGATTCTATCACGCATCCCATAGTGATTGTCTCCTCCCGGTTTACGATTCTAGCTCGGAATATCCATCATTATACCTTTCATTCACTGATTGTAGCGAGCTGGCCTCACTTCTCTTTCTTGCCGAGGCTCGGTCTTGGTTGAGGGTTGAGCACTTCTCTCCTTATTTCGCCGGGCTTGGTTTTCGTGATTGTCTCTTGCGGTTCTTTCTGCCGTGTTCCCCATTACCTCGCCGCCGCCCCTTTCCACACGGCCGTGGTTTCTCTCTCCACTATTACCTCGGCTGCATTGCCTCTGTTCTCATTTGCCTTTCCGCTATTGCTTTGGTCGTATGGACAATTTGTTTGTTCCTCTTCCCGAGGTTACGCTCTTTCTTTTCTAGCGTTGTTTCGGTGAAGATGCTTTGCACTTGAGATAAAGCAGAGTCTTGCCCTGCCGAATGAACCATTCGTGAAGCCCCTGGTCTTGCCGGGTTAGCTCTGAGCATTTCCTCATTTTGCTGGTTCGCGATGCGCACCAGCTCATTCACTCTTTCTTGTTGCTTCTGCCGAGCTTCCCCTGTTAACCCCTCTAGTTCCAATGCCGCGGCATTCGCCGCTCTTAGGTTTTTCGCCGGGGTACTATACCTCGGCAAACCCAATTCGCCCGATTCGGCTCTGTGAGCTTCATGCTCTTTGTTAATATCACTCATGAGGTTCTTTCCTCTTAATCTCAGTTCACCCGCCGGTGCGATATCGCTTATTAGCTTTTGCATATTCTCTCGTGGTCTGTTCAAGGACTCGCAGGGCCGATACTTTTTGGGCCTCTACCAGACTTTCGCACTGGTTTCTAACTCTGCTGAGCATTTGCGGATCAAGTATCGCGCTACAGTGTAGTTAAGTTATCTATAGTTGCTTGAAGAATGTTCTCTGGTCTCTCAGAGGTGGTCCTCTCACTCTTGGTGCCTTTGGGGTGGTGTCGTGTAGTTCGCCGGGTTTGTCACGGCGGAATTATCTCAGCGGTTTGCGTGTAATCTGCTTTGGCGGACCACTGCACTGCGGGCTCTCGCTTGACCCGCCAAGCCTTGCTCCCGGTGCTCCTGCTGCGACCATCACCTCGACGCCGCTGTCCGGACGTTCTCCTGACGGACAGCTCGCTGCGCTTCGTGGTGGTTCCCCTGCAACAACAACCTGGTGAGGATAAACGTCGGAGACGTCGACGCCGATGTAGACCACTGCTCGCCAGCCGATGAAGATCCCGTGCGCGGGGAGTTTTCCTGAAGCTCCTGCATTGTCTCGACATAGTCACAGAGACCAAATCTCTGGACCACACCAGAAACAACGCGCTCGCCGGTGTTGATGAAGTTTCCCGTCCGGATCACAACTCCAGCTAGCACCGCTGCCCCACTGATGGCGCCAACTGTCGTGGTGGTGGCACGGCAGATGCCATGGGTAGGCTAAAGTATGGGGCCAATGGATGCTAGTGGGATCTGGGGAGGGAAGATGCAACTGTCTTTTCACTCAAGCTGCCAAAGTGATGAACTTTATTTCTCTCTCGATGTGTTACAAGTGCTCCTAGAGCTGTTTACAGGGGAACTACGTGAATCTCCCCAGCCTAACGTTGCTCAAAGGACCCTCCTCCCTTTCCCTCAGGGTCCAGACTTCCCCTTATAAAGGGGTGCCTTGGGTGCCCTTAGGGCTGACGGGGCAAGCATATTCGAGGAATATGCTTGTCCCAAAGTAGTAATTCGGCGGCCTCCTTTCCCTGTCTCCCTTCTAATGGCTAAAAGCTCCAGCCCCTTCTGCGTGCCTCGGGCTTCAAGACTGCCACCTCCGTGACCTCCTACGCCCCTCGTCCTGCGCCTCCTTGTCTCTTGCGCTTGGCCTGTTCAGATTCCTTTTAGCTGCAGCTATGGTTTGACCCTAAGCTTCTCCTTCTCGCAAGCTTCGCTTAACCCGCCTTACCTCATGTTATTCGGCTCGTTCCTTACTGCATGAAGATCATCTGGGTAATCCGCCGAGTTTCATTAACTCGCCGATAACCACTTGATACTGTATATGTGCTTCTTGCCTCCATTCATCGGCCGACATATCAACGATTCGCCCGACCCTAGGCGTAGCTTCAAGAACACAAGCGGGGGCAGTACCTCTGTTTTTCCCCGTCTCTGACCTACCCGAGGTTAACCCCCCGACACACAGGAATAAGAAGAGCCAGCTGACAAGCATACATCTTAGGAACAACATCATCAATCTTCCATACTAGGTTGTTATTCATCTCTAAGGCAGCCAAAATATTCAATATCAATTATTCTCCTATTTTATTTTCCCAAGATGGATTTTGGGTAAGAGGGAGCTATCAGTATAGTGTAGAAGTGCTACACTAAGTTCATCCTAGAGCTGTTAAAAGCCAACCAGTATCTGTTCTTATCTTAGAAAGAATTGGCCTCAGCCTATTGCATCATGGGCTTGGATAAAATCTTTAGGAAACCAATCATGCTACTAGTCACTGTTGTGCACACTCCAGGTATGGAGGCACCATAGCAGCAAAGGCAGCAGACACCAACCATAATAATTGAATTAGACACTTGATCCATATATCATAGGCCAAGAAAGCTCTTAAAGCAAAACAACAACTATTGTGGCCTAGGATTTCGCCACTCTGCACAATCCAGGGAGGCACCACAATATCCAAATCCTATGTGGTAAAAGACCACCATTTTCATCCAGTTCTAAGACCACCCAGTCAGCTAGCTAGAGGCAACGAAACCATATCTCAAATCATTTTCCTAGTTCATAAACTAGGAATCATTTATTATACTGTAGCAAAGCTACAATAATCATTCTATAATCAAACATCATATGAATCTGATGTAAGGAGCATATTAAGCTATTGTATCATCTGACCACCAGGTCAAGAGCACATATACAAGCCAAAGAAAACTACCATCCTTTTTATAATCCATCTGCTAGCCAGCAAGGCATATTTTTCCAATCATTTTCCCAATCAACACAACCATAATTAAGCTAAGTCATTAGCTGAATATATTCTATACAAAGCACAGGCATCAGTTGGGAATCTATAAAAAGCATAGCTTCAAACCAACATCATTAGCTTATGACCTAGTTTTTACTAGATAAACTTATACCACAGCTGCTAGGCTACAGGGCACATTCCTAGAGGGTAGCACCTCTATACCAACAAGCTTATCTATATCTATTAAAAATCAGATAATCATCTTCCTATATGAATTTTGGAATCATATTATATAATTGATTCAGAGAAGACAGTGAATATAATACTATCTATTACTAAACCACACTTGACAGAGTCCATTAAGTAAATCATTTTCCTATAGAATAAAAAGGTAGGAACCAATCATCTTCTAAATCATCACTGCATAAATTGCTTCCTAAAAAATCACAGACTCGGTTTAGCTTTAGGAACTTAAGATTTACACAGTAGAAGGAGTAAATCCTAAGGCTAAGCACATCAGTGCTTCACAAGCAAACATCACCTGAACAAAAGGCATCCTTATTTATTATCACAGTGAGTCACAACTCAACAAAATGAACTCACATCCACTATTGTATAAGCATCCACATATACATGAAGTACACATTCACAGAAGGTTCTCTGACTAAGAACATAGTAACAACAACATATCTAGCAAATCTATAAAAAATCCTTTTATCCCCATATGTCACTGTCATAACCATAGCATGAATATTTGATCATTTTCTTAAGGCAGTACCAACAGAGATCATCTCTGTTTATTCAAGATGGAATTCCAACTACTGATAATATTCAAATCAGAGGCATAGTAGAATATTATTTAACAACTCAATCATTAATAGCCAACAATGGGCATCCATCCATCACCATGTATATGAACCAGCGTAGAATAATGAGAAGAGAGGAGAGGCAAGGAAAGAATGCCTACCTTTGGCAAGCTACTGCTCACCGAAGAGGAGGCAGACTGGACCAAGCAGCGACACAGAGAGCACCAAGTGCTAACCCTGCGCCGAGCTGCAACCTGCGGCGATCAGCACCACCAGCTCGTCCCCGCAAGCAACTGTGGCCAGCGACCACGAACACACCACCACCAGACCCTCTCTGCATCACCAGGACACCACCATAAACCAACGAGGTCACCATCAATCTCTAGAGCCATGGGAAGCAAGAACCCTAGAACCAGATAATTGAACGGGGCGAGATCAATAGGGCGTCATTCACAAATCGTATTGGAGGGATGAGTAGGTCTGTGATGGGCGGAGCTAGGGTGGCTGGCGGCGGTTGTTGGAATTATGCCCTAGAGGCAATAATAAAGATGTTATTATTATAATTCTTGTTCATGATAAAGTTTATATTCCATGCTAGAATTGTGTTAAGCGGAAACTTTAATACTTGTGTGGTTTGTAAACAACATCGTGTCCCTAGTACGCCTCTATGGACTAGCTCATTGATTAATGATGGTTAAGGTTTCCTAACCATAGACATGAGTTGTCGATTAATAATGAGATCATATCTGTTAGGGTCCCAACCTGATAAGGTAGAGTCCTCCTGTGTTTTACAATGCTAGTCCCTGGATCAATAGCTAGCATCCACAGTTAAGATGTAATATCAAGATACAAAGGTCATATTATAACTTTATAACCAGGAATAACATAATTTTATTACATCATACATAGCTCATATGGCTATTACATTACATTGCAGCGGAATAACAATAAGTATGGGTCCATCATCTTCAAAGTGCCACAGGCAGATGTTGGTTGTAGACTTTGTAATCCTAAACAATCAATCTTCACTAAACAATCAACCTGCAACATACAAGTTACAGCCACAAAGGGTCAATACATTTGAATTGTATTGGCAAGTGATACTATGGTAGTATAGTGGAGTCTATCATCTATATGCATTTGGCTAAGTGGAGTTGAGGCTTGCATTGCTCAAAATAGATTTTTCTTATCATTTTGAAAATAAATAGTTTTGTCAAAAGCTTTTCCAATGCATCTCTCAATCAAAGACTGAAGTGCTTGGTAAAATCATTTTCCTCAATCCAAGATTTCAAGATCCTTATATCAAGCCATCTTTCCATCAAAGATTGAAGAATACACACAATCCCTTGTTCACCCACAAGTTTTTATTTAGAAATTGGAATGATGAGATTCTTGATTGCTTCCATGTCTTGATGCTCAAATTGTCCTTTACCAGGGACATGGCTAAGTACTTAGGTTTTACACTCTGCAGAGGTGGTGCACTTTACCCACAAGACTTGGTTTCCCAAGACAAAATCTTTCAGAAGCCTTCCCTTAGACCAATATGGACGCGCTCCAACCTATCAAACACTACCACCCACTGTCCATATGGCTAAGTTCTTGCAACCTATATGATCATGGCAGAGCCCATATTGCCAAGTGGTTGCACTTGAAGCTTCTCAACATTTGACATCTCAAATCTCTTTGTTTCCTGGGTGGCCATCCACAAGTGAGATACACAAGGTTTCCTGGCCTTGTGTAACCACTCAACATAACCCAATCCTTCCATTCCACCCAGGTGATTTATTAACTTAGTTGTTTTATTAAACAAAAACATAAGTCCTTAGACTTAGAATATTTTTCCATAGTGTGAATATATATTCCACCCATGTTTTCTATTAGCTAGGCTAAGCTTGGTAGTAGTAGGAATCTCTAACTTAGGATAATCCTACTAAGGATTCATCTACAAAGTTTTCCTATAGCAAGATCTATACTTAACAAAATCCATGCAAGTTTTACTTAACAAAATCACTAATGCATAGAAAAAAGTAATAGGGCAAAAAGTATGAAGCATCACTTGCCTTTTTGGTAGAGTTTAGGTTCACCTCTTGATCTTTGCAATAATCACACTCTTCAAGTCACTACAAATCAATCGAGCAAGGCACAAACTCAATCTACCAATCAAGCAAAACAACACACATAAATAACAAGGTCAAAGAAGTGCATGCAAGCATGCCAAGCTTTGTTTTGTTTGAAAAAGTGGTTCCTAGTGGGTCATAGTCATTTGGGTACATCTAATGGTTATTTCCTAAAGTGACTAAGTCATTTGTAAAAGGTTTCGCTTTAAAAACCATTTTCAAAACAAAGTGTTATTTTATGTGGTGTAGAAATATTTTTTACTAAGGCATTAGCCCATAGGGTTCACCAAATGAGTTGCTATTGCAAAACTTGGTGTTTTTGGGTCAGTAGGTTTGGTCCAACTATTTTCTCAAAGTTTCTTTTCCATAAACATTTTTATAATAAAAACTATTCCTTTTATTTGGCTAGAAAATGACTAAGTTAAATAATTCAACTTAAATTTCACCAAAATCATTTTTAATACTATGGGTTGGTTCCTAGGGTCAGTAGGGTCACAACAAACCAATTGTCAAAGGTTTGATCTCAAAATTCATTTTTAAATGATTTTTATAATGTTAGCAAGCACACAAAAGAATCTGCAAATTCAAACAAGCTACCAGTTACTATTTGCTAAACTAAGGCTAGGGCTGGCTAGGTCTTGTTCTCCTGAATCTTTTGATATAAAGTTTGTCAAATTTGGACGTGGTTTGAAAGTTATAGGGTTTTCAAATTGCTGCTCAAATTTGGTTTCAAATTTCGCTTTTAATCGGAACAGGGACACGTCGTCTGTGATTGGGCGATACCGATTAAATGCGGATCGCGTGCCGCAGCGTTGGATTAAGTCATATCGCGGCGTACGATCGCGTACCCTTCGCGTTTAAGTGAATCTTCGCAACCAATGGATCTACATCTAACGGTTTTGCGGCGTTTGACCTAAAGGAGCGGCCTAACGGGTAAGGCGGCGATGGGCAGACGGCGGCGGCGTTGGCGAGGCAGGAAGCGAGGAAGAGGGGAAAGATGCTCACTGTGATCGTCGTGGCACGGGGATGCTCAACCTGCCACTTGTTGATGAAGGGGCGCACTATGCTGGCTTGAATCTCTCGCCGGAGTTGTTACTGGCGACGGCGGCTCTGGTTGAGGTTGAGGACAACACTGCGGATCACAAGGGAGCAAACCAATGGTACGGTTAGATGCGCACGGTCGAGGCAAGTGAGGGTGTATGAACGGGGAGGCGCGGGGCGGTCTGGTTTACACGGAAGACGTCGCCGGGGAAGAGACAGACGGCGGCGATGCTGGAGGTTGTCGAGGCGAGGATAGGGAGCTCCTTAAGACAAACGAAAAGTGCGGTTAGGTTCGTATGATAGTGGAGATCATCATCGTGTCCACAGGGAGGAGAGAGGAGGTCAGGTACTACCTGTGGACGTCGCCGGAGATGAACTAGTCGCGGCGGCGTTCAGAAGCTTGTCATTGCCGAAGCTCCGGTGTGCCCGCGGTCGAATGGAAGGTGTAGGGAGATACTGCAGGGAGTGGGAAAGCTGCTAGGATGCTCGAGAAGGTAGGGGGTGGAGTGTGTTGGCCGGAATCGGCGAGAACGGTCGTCAGAGACAGAGGAAGTATCTGGCAAAATTCTTCGGCCTGGGGGCGTGCTCGGGGGAGAAGGAAGAGGGGAAACGTAGAGGAGAGGGAGACGATTAAACGTGCGTGATCACTGCCGGTTTAATTCGTCGCATTAAGGTGAATTACGCTGGGAAATTTAATGGCAGAACGGGGAAGAACAGGTCGCGGGGTGAGTGAGAAAGATGAACAGTGGCGTGGGGTCGTTGTGTCAGTGGGAAAGGGGAAAAGAACGGGGTCCACTTGTCATAGGCTATGTGGGTTGATCATGCGGTGAGGAAAAACGGTTCGGGGAAGAGGGCAGATGGGTTGTTGGGCTGTTTGGGCTGGGCCTTGTTGGGTTGTCCTTTTCCATATTTTTTTTCTGCCTGTTTGTTTTATTCTTTTCTATTTCTATTTTCTGATTTGAATTTCAAACAATTATTCACACATTCAAACAACACTCAAATCAATTCAGACAAACACTCAACTTTATATTTTGAATTTGGTTCTGTTTATTAACATAATCCAAATCTCAAAATAAAATAGTATTTTTATTTATTTTAGGATCCATTTAATAATTAAATAAAATGTACCTTTAGTTATTTATTTAAATAGGGTTTGATTTATTTGATAAAATCACCATTTTAAATCCAAGTGTTTTCAAACCCAAATCAGTAGGTTTTATTTGTTAATAAAGAATGTTTTGAAAACTTGTTTTAAAGTAATATAATCCTTTTACTTTAGGGACCATTAATAATTAAATAAAATGGGTCTTAGTTATTAAATCAATTAGAGTTTGATTTTATTATTAAAATCTTTATTTGAAACCTAAATATTTATAAAATCAAATTAGTAGGTTTAATTTGGGAAATATATAATATTTGGAAATTTGTTTTAAAACAAAATAACCTTTTATTAATTATTATAATAGACTTTCATTATTAAATCCAATAGGATTTGTTTTATTAAAACTTTTATTTTGAAATCTAAATTAAAGCCAAAACACTTTAGTAGGTTTTATTAGAGAGAATATAAAATACTTGGAAAACCTATTTTAAACAATTTAATAAGTCTTGATGTTTTAATTAAAGTAGTAAAACCTTTCATAATAAATTTTGATATTAATTCCTTATTATTTTATTTTAAATAAACCTTTGTTATTTCTATTCAAACTAAATGTTTTTTATTCCCAAAGTTTGGTCAAGGTTTAAATTGGCCTTTATTAAATAATCTTTATTTATAAAACTTCTATTTCATTTGAAAACAAATCTTTTCATTTAATTGTTTCAAAATAGTATTTCCCAAATGTTTTCATTTTCCTTTTATTAAATGTTTATCTTTTTAAATCTCTTGAGGTTTATTTTAATTCAAATGGGTTTGAAGTTCCAATTGTATTCAAAAGTTTCTTCAGTTACGAAAATCAACAAAGTTTTATTTTATTAATTTATTTTCACATTACAAGATTTGGAAAATCTTGGGATGTGACAGGCTACCACCCTTAAAATAAATCTCGTCCCGAGATTTGGGAAAGGTAGGGTTGCAAACAAGTTCAAACAACTAGGGTACTACCACCCTTAAAATATTTCAGACAAAAATTACATATTGGCCTTCTTGGGTCCTGGAAATTTCTCTAAGCAAACTTTTGCATTGAGTCCTTGGTTTCCATTCTTGACTCATGAAGTTCATGGGCCAAGGTTGAGTTTCTCCATAGACTTGTTTAACTTGTTTTTCATCTTCTCTGGACAATTGCTTGCATAGTGGCCTAGTTCTTTGCATTTGAAACACATCACTTGGCTGATATCTTTCTTTTCCTTTGGTATCATTACCTTTTGTTTGTTTCTTTGGTTCTTCTTCTTTTCTGGGCATTCATTGGCATAGTGTCCCATCTCTTTGCAAGTGTAACATTGTTCTTGAGTAATATCCTTCTTGCTAGTGTTGGGAAATTTCTTTTTCTTCTTGGGTCTCCAAAGCTAGGAGTTCTTCTAGTTCATGTTCTTCATGAGTGGGAGATCTTTCTCTCTTCTTGAGGCATTGATCTTCATGTTCCTTGGATGCATGATCCTTGTCTCCACAAATATTGTTAGCTTGGGTTCCTTCTAGATTAGCTTCTTTGTCATCCTTGTTGTCATTAGCTCCTTGGGAAAAGTTTTCTCTCATGTTGATCATTTGAGTAACTAATCCTTGCAACAATTGGGATTGAAGTTTCAAAATCCTTTGTATGGATGGGTCTAGTCCATTGTTGTTGGCTAAAAGCTGAGTTGTCATTTGGCTCAACTGGTTTTGATTTGCTATCAGTTCTCTCATGTTGTCTTCTTGGTTGTTGTTGTTGTTGTCATCAATCTTGATGTCTTTTGGAGTAGTCATCTGTTTGGGTTGAATTGGGATTAGAATAGGCAAGACATTTCTAAAGAACTACTTCTAATCACACACATCACAATTCACACAAGCAATATGCATGCCATCACAAACCAAACATTCACAAACAACTTTGCACTCAAACAACAGGGTTCAAGCACATACTTAGGCAACAAAATATTTTTGTTACACCACATAAGTTGGTGGGTTTGACTTAACTAAAATATGGTGGTCTATCTATATGGTTTACTTGTGATCTTTCTTCCCTTTGTATGAGATCATGGCTTCCTTAAGATAAACTCTTGGTCACAATACTTCAAAGTTGTTGATGGTTCCTTCTTATTTTGCATTCCCTCAGTCTCTAAATCTTGAGTAGGATTTCCTTGTTTCACTTGTAGTCCTTAGTGGTATCCAAGTTGGAAGTCCTTGGTGAACATGCTGAAGATGTTGAAGTCATTAGAGTTGAAGAAGTCCTTTGCACATGGTGTAGTCTTTGGTCATGGGGTAGGTTTTTCCATCAAGTTGAAATAGAGGAGATGTAGAGTTGAAACCAAAATGTTTGAGGAAAGAGTTTACAAGTTTTTGTAAATAAGTTTTGGATCAAAACATAACTCCTATTCTTCTAAGGGTTTTTGTCCAATCCTAGGGTTTATAAATCCTACAGGCAACACAATGCTCTGATACCATCTGTTAGGGTCCCAACCTGATAAGGTAGAGTCCTCCTGTGTTTTACAATGCTAGTCCCTGGATCAATAGCTAGCATCCACAGTTAAGATGTAATATCAAGATACAAAGGTCATATTATAACTTTATAACCAGGAATAACATAATTTTATTACATCATACATAGCTCATATGGCTATTACATTACATTGCAGCGGAATAACAATAAGTATGGGTCCATCATCTTCAAAGTGCCACAGGCAGATGTTGGTTGTAGACTTTGTAATCCTAAACAATCAATCTTCACTAAACAATCAACCTGCAACATACAAGTTACAGCCACAAAGGGTCAATACATTTGAATTGTATTGGCAAGTGATACTATGGTAGTATAGTGGAGTCTATCATCTATATGCATTTGGCTAAGTGGAGTTGAGGCTTGCATTGCTCAAAATAGATTTTTCTTATCATTTTGAAAATAAATAGTTTTGTCAAAAGCTTTTCCAATGCATCTCTCAATCAAAGACTGAAGTGCTTGGTAAAATCATTTTCCTCAATCCAAGATTTCAAGATCCTTATATCAAGCCATCTTTCCATCAAAGATTGAAGAATACACACAATCCCTTGTTCACCCACAAGTTTTTATTTAGAAATTGGAATGATGAGATTCTTGATTGCTTCCATGTCTTGATGCTCAAATTGTCCTTTACCAGGGACATGGCTAAGTACTTAGGTTTTACACTCTGCAGAGGTGGTGCACTTTACCCACAAGACTTGGTTTCCCAAGACAAAATCTTTCAGAAGCCTTCCCTTAGACCAATATGGACGCGCTCCAACCTATCAAACACTACCACCCACTGTCCATATGGCTAAGTTCTTGCAACCTATATGATCATGGCAGAGCCCATATTGCCAAGTGGTTGCACTTGAAGCTTCTCAACATTTGACATCTCAAATCTCTTTGTTTCCTGGGTGGCCATCCACAAGTGAGATACACAAGGTTTCCTGGCCTTGTGTAACCACTCAACATAACCCAATCCTTCCATTCCACCCAGGTGATTTATTAACTTAGTTGTTTTATTAAACAAAAACATAAGTCCTTAGACTTAGAATATTTTTCCATAGTGTGAATATATATTCCACCCATGTTTTCTATTAGCTAGGCTAAGCTTGGTAGTAGTAGGAATCTCTAACTTAGGATAATCCTACTAAGGATTCATCTACAAAGTTTTCCTATAGCAAGATCTATACTTAACAAAATCCATGCAAGTTTTACTTAACAAAATCACTAATGCATAGAAAAAAGTAATAGGGCAAAAAGTATGAAGCATCACTTGCCTTTTTGGTAGAGTTTAGGTTCACCTCTTGATCTTTGCAATAATCACACTCTTCAAGTCACTACAAATCAATCGAGCAAGGCACAAACTCAATCTACCAATCAAGCAAAACAACACACATAAATAACAAGGTCAAAGAAGTGCATGCAAGCATGCCAAGCTTTGTTTTGTTTGAAAAAGTGGTTCCTAGTGGGTCATAGTCATTTGGGTACATCTAATGGTTATTTCCTAAAGTGACTAAGTCATTTGTAAAAGGTTTCGCTTTAAAAACCATTTTCAAAACAAAGTGTTATTTTATGTGGTGTAGAAATATTTTTTACTAAGGCATTAGCCCATAGGGTTCACCAAATGAGTTGCTATTGCAAAACTTGGTGTTTTTGGGTCAGTAGGTTTGGTCCAACTATTTTCTCAAAGTTTCTTTTCCATAAACATTTTTATAATAAAAACTATTCCTTTTATTTGGCTAGAAAATGACTAAGTTAAATAATTCAACTTAAATTTCACCAAAATCATTTTTAATACTATGGGTTGGTTCCTAGGGTCAGTAGGGTCACAACAAACCAATTGTCAAAGGTTTGATCTCAAAATTCATTTTTAAATGATTTTTATAATGTTAGCAAGCACACAAAAGAATCTGCAAATTCAAACAAGCTACCAGTTACTATTTGCTAAACTAAGGCTAGGGCTGGCTAGGTCTTGTTCTCCTGAATCTTTTGATATAAAGTTTGTCAAATTTGGACGTGTGGTTTGAAAGTTATAGGGTTTTCAAATTGCTGCTCAAATTTGGTTTCAAATTTCTGTTTTAATCGGAAGCGAGGACACGTCGAGCTGTGATTGGCGATACCGATTAAATGCGGATCGCGTCTTTGCAGCGTTGGATTAAGTCATATCGTGCGGCCCTGATCGCGTACCCTTTCGCGTTTAAGTGAATCTTTCGCAACCAATGGATCTACATCTAACGGTCGCTGCGCGTTTGACCTAAAAGGAGCGGCGCTAACGGGCGTTGTCTTGGCGGCGGCGGCGGGCGGCGTTGGCGGAAGCGAGGAAGAGGGGAAAGATGCTCACTGTGATCGTCGTGGCACGGGGATGCTCAACCTGCCACTTGTTGATGAAGGGGCGCACTATGCTGGCTTGAATCTCTCGCCGGAGTTGTTACTGGCGACGGCGGCTCTGGTTGAGGTTGAGGACAACACTGCGGATCACAAGGGAGCAAACCAATGGTACGGTTAGATGCGCACGGTCGAGGCAAGTGAGGGTGTATGAACGGGGAGGCGCGGGGCGGTCTGGTTTACACGGAAGACGTCGCCGGGGAAGAGACAGACGGCGGCGATGCTGGAGGTTGTCGAGGATAGGAGCTCCTTAAGACAAACGAAAAGTGCGGTTAGGTTCGTATGATAGTGGAGATCATCATCGTGTCCACAGGGAGGAGAGAGGAGGTCAGGTACTACCTGTGGACGTCGCCGGAGATGAACTAGTCGCGGCGGCGTTCAGAAGCTTGTCATTGCCGAAGCTCCGGTGTGCCCGCGGTCGAATGGAAGGTGTAGGGAGATACTGCAGGGAGTGGGAAAGCTGCTAGGATGCTCGAGAAGGTAGGGGGTGGAGTGTGTTGGCCGGAATCGGCGAGAACGGTCGTCAGAGACAGAGGAAGTATCTGGCAAAATTCTTGACTGCTGGGCGTGCTCGGGGAGAAGGAAGAGGGAAGCGTAGAGAGGGAGCGATTAAGCGTGCGTGATCACCGGTTTAATTAAATCGCATTAAGGTGAATTACTGGAAATTTAATGGCGAACGGGAAGAACAGTCGCGGTGAGTGAGAAAGATGAACGATGGCGTGGAATCGTTGTGTCGATGGGAAAGGGAAAGAACGGGTCCACTTGTCATAGGCTATGGGTTGATCATGCGGTGAGGAAAACAGTTCGGGAAGAGGCGATGGGTTGTTGGGCTGTTTGGCTGGCCTTGTTGGGTTGTCCTTTTCCATATTTTTTTCTTTGTTTGTTTTATTCTTTTCTATTTCTATTTTCTGATTTGAATTTCAAACAATTATTCACATTCAAACAACACTCAAATCAATTCACAAACACTCAACTTTATATTTTGAATTTGGTTCTGTTTATTAACATAATCCAAATCTCAAAATAAAATAGTATTTTTATTTATTTTAGGATCCATTTAATAATTAAATAAAATGTACCTTTAGTTATTTATTTAAATAGGGTTTGATTTATTTGATAAAATCACCATTTTAAATCCAAGTGTTTTCAAACCCAAATCAGTAGGTTTTATTTGTTAATAAAGAATGTTTTGAAAACTTGTTTTAAAGTAATATAATCCTTTTACTTTAGGGACCATTAATAATTAAATAAAATGGGTCTTAGTTATTAAATCAATTAGAGTTTGATTTTATTATTAAAATCTTTATTTGAAACCTAAATATTTATAAAATCAAATTAGTAGGTTTAATTTGGGAAATATATAATATTTGGAAATTTGTTTTAAAACAAAATAACCTTTTATTAATTATTATAATAGACTTTCATTATTAAATCCAATAGGATTTGTTTTATTAAAACTTTTATTTTGAAATCTAAATTAAAGCCAAAACACTTTAGTAGGTTTTATTAGAGAGAATATAAAATACTTGGAAAACCTATTTTAAACAATTTAATAAGTCTTGATGTTTTAATTAAAGTAGTAAAACCTTTCATAATAAATTTTGATATTAATTCCTTATTATTTTATTTTAAATAAACCTTTGTTATTTCTATTCAAACTAAATGTTTTTAATTCCCAAAGTTTGGTCAAGGTTTAAATTGGCCTTTATTAAATAATCTTTATTTATAAAACTTCTATTTCATTTGAAAACAAATCTTTTCATTTAATTGTTTCAAAATAGTATTTCCAAATGTTTTTATTTTCCTTTTATTAAATGTTTATCTTTTTAAATCTCTTGAGGTTTATTTTAATTCAAATGGGTTTGAAGTTCCAATTGAATTCAAAAAGTTTCTTCTGGTTCTGAAAATCAACAAAGTTTTATTTTATTAATTTATTTTCACATTACAAGATTTGGAAAATCTTGGGATGTGACAATATCATTGGGAGAATTATATGATGGACAGACCCAAATTAAGCGGAGCAATTAGATCGTGTCATCGTTTTCATCTTTGCGAAGCTTTTATTATGTCAAATATTGTATTCCTTAGACCATGAGATAATGCAACTCCCTGGTATAGGAAGAAAGCTTTGAGGTCATCAAACGTCATCCTATGAGAGGGTGATCATAAAGGTGTCTCTCAGGTGATCGGAAAGTACCTGTTGGGTTGTATGTATCGAGATGGGATTTGTCCCTCCCAAGTCGGAGAGATATACTTTGGGCCCACTCGGTAATCGATATCAACACCGCTTGCAAGCACGTGGTTAAGGAGTTAATCACAAATGTAAGATCCCTCCTTTGTAAAGGAAAAGGATCTCTATGATTGCAATGCTAGTCCCTGGATCATTGCTAGCATCCACAGTTTAAGATGAAGTACACAGATGCAAAGGTCATTTATTACATCCATTCCAAAGATAAAACATAGTCTTTTACAACTCATGGCCACAGGCCTAATACAAGAGTTTTGGAATAAGTAAATAAACACAAGTCTTCATCTTCATGTGCCACAGGCAAGCATGTTGAGTGTAGACTCATGACTCCTAATCATCATCGGAGTAACCTGCAACATCACAAGTTACAGCCACAGTGGGTCTATACTTTGGAATAGTATTGGCAAGTGATACCTTAGTAAATTTTAAGTGGACTATATTACTATATGCATTTTGGCTAAGTGTAGCTTGGCTTGCTTTGCTTGAAAATAGGTTTTCCCTATTTGTTGAAATCACTAAGTTTTTCTTTGTCAAAACTTTCCCAAGAAACCACCAATAGACATTGGGGTCCTTCAACCTTGTTCACCCACAAGTTTTACTTTAGAAGTTGGAGTGATGAGATTCTTGTAGCTTCCATGTCTTGATGCTCAATTTGTCCATTGCCATGCACTTGGCTAAGTACTTAGATTTTCCATCTGCAGAGGTTGTGCACTTTCCCCACCAGACTTGGTTTCCCAAGACAGGACCTTTCAGAAGCCTTTCCTTAGTCAAATGGACGCGCTCCAACCTATCATTCCCACTACCACCAACTGTCCAAGTGACTAAGTTCTAGCAACCTATATGATCATGGCAGAGCCCATATTGCCAAGTGGTTGCACTGTAAGATTTCTCAACACTTGTCCTCCAAACCCCTTTGTTACTGGGTGGCATACCACAAGTGAGATACACAAGCCATATCCATGGCCTCGTGTAACCACTCAACCAAAACCCACCAATTCAAGTCCCATTCCACCCAGGGGGTTCACTACTAGGAAAACGGCTATAGGTAATCAGCACATCCGTGGCTCACATGGTTGAAGTGCCCCACGGCTAAAACAGGCGTGGCTCACCTGTGGGCAGTGCCCTACTAATAACTATAACAACCGTGGCGCACATGACTATAGTGCTCCACAGATGTGTGTGGGAGGCCACTTGGCCACGCCAAACATCTGCCGCACTATAGTCATGCACCACTGTTAGGGTCATCTGTGGCGCACGTGTGCACAGTGCGCCACGCATGAGCGCATGCCCACCTCTGCGGCCACAAGCGGCCACACATGGCGCACTCGCCTAGTGCGCCAGGGGACTAAAACATCTGTGGCGCACTCGGCCTAGTTCGCCACGCAGTTTGTACTCCTGTGGCGCCTTTGTGTGCGCCACGGATGTGTCGATTCTTTTAGGACAGCACTTTATGTGCACATGTGTGCCCACATCCACCACCCACACTTCACTTTCCCTTCTTCTTCCTCCTTAGATCTAGTCGGGATCTTCTCCTTCCCACCTTAATTTCTCCATACATTCACCATTTTTAGCATGTAAAACTTGCTTTGGATGTTACATAAGTAATAGAGGAGGTCTCCGGTCTCTCTCATCTATCCGTCTTGTCCGACGCGCACCTCTCCTTTCCATCTTTCTCGCGATCGGTCTCTCATCTCGGTAAATTGTCCATGTAAGGATGTGTTCATGTGTATATGGATGATGCATGTGCTCATATGTATGTAGATGATCGATGCTCATGATGTGTGTATGTGTGTGGAGAGGATCGATGGTCATATGTGTGTGTATATGGAGAGTATCGATGATGCTCATGCATGTGTGTATGGAGAGTATAATGATATGTTCATGTGTGTATGGATCGGTCTCTCTCTTGTGTTTGTATGTGAACAAGTTGCCATTTGTTTTGCCAAAATGTTGATTCATTTCCATTTTGGCAAGACTTTGGCATTTCGCAAAGGTCCTAATTTTAGGATAGGTCATGCCGAAATTTCCTATCGACCATTGCATGCATGCATTCATTATGTGGTTCTAATAGACTTCAAAATTGTACCGTACATCGTGCGAGCAAAATGGTCTGCATAATGAGCGAAGGCATTGTGGCTAGATTTTTGAAATGTGCGACGACCGACATGATACGAAATAACAAGACAGATATAAGATGTCCGTGCAGAAGATGCAAACTCAACTGGGTGATCGACCCAGATTCCGGGAATCTGCGCACTGCTCGCCATGGTTTCATGGATGGATACACTCGTTGGATAAGCGATGGCGTAGATGATGGAGACGGTGAAGAAGGTGGCCAACATGATGATCATCATCACGGCGAACGGGCGAGATGATGAAGAGGCTCTGGAGATGGTGAAGGTGCGAAGGCATCGGGATGATGATGATCTAGATGCCGAGGAGCGCATTTACGATGGAACAACGTCGGGTGCGGACCTTATGTGCAAGAGCTGCTTCTCAAGCGAGTAACGCCAGGCTGCTAGAGAGAAAGCCAAGTTTGCGCAACTTGAGAAAGACGCGTTACTCCATTGTATGAAGGATGCAGCCCGATGATACCGGTTGAATGTAATGCTCAAGGCTATGGAGATGAAGGCAAAGCACAAATTGAGCGACGCAAGCTTGACGATATGATGGCATTCGCACGATCGCTCTGAGGGGAACACATGTCCAACTAGTATCGAGGATGCCAAGAAAATCGCTCCTCTCGATCTAACGCACGTTAGATATCACGTATGCATCAACGATTGCATCATTTATCGGGCGAGGACGCGGAGAAAACCACATGTCCGGTGCTGGCGTGAGTCGATACAAGAAAGGGAAGAAAGCACCTCGAAAAGTGGTATGGTACTTTCCTATCACCCCTCGTCTGCGGCTATTTCGCGGACCCTAAGGAAGCGAAGCTCATGCGATGGCATGCGGAAAGGAAGAAGCCGAGATGATGATGACCCGAAAGGATGAGCTGGCGACGCACCTTCGGATGCTAGCTGCTGAAAGCATTGGACCTCGAATTCCCGAATCGGTGGAGATTCGAGGAACATCGGGCTTGGTGCAAGCACCGATGGACTCAATCCGTTCGGTAGCGAGCACGCACAACACTTGGCCCGTGTTTGTATGGATGTACAACCTCCTCCATGGTTGTGCATGAAGAAGAAGTACATACAAATGAGTATGCTAATTCAAGGGCGAAACAACGGTAATCGACATCAACTGTATCTCGGCTGTTGAAAGAGGAGCTAGCAACGTTATGGGAATCGGAGCCAATACTTACGACACCGCACAAGATTATTTCACTATGAGAGCCGCGTTGGTCACTACGGTGCAAGACTATCCAGTTGCGGGTATATCTCGGGCAGGTTATCCAAGGATTCTGCGCATGCGTTAGGTGCATGGATAACACAAGCTATCTCCAACTAGAGAAAGATCCAGGGTCATCGAAAACCGTATTCATGGCGCCGGAGGTGGCTCGCAAGAATGATCCATGGAGAAAACGTGGAGACCTTTTCTATGGCAAATCGAGACCGAGGAATCCCAGGCGTAGGAGCAGCGAAGAAGTGGAAGAGTTGAAAAGCTGGAAAGATTGTCCTAAGCACGAAAGAAGCGAAGAGGCAGCAACAAGACAAGCTGATGAAGTTATGGAAAACAAGGTCATTTTTCGAGTTGCCATCTTGGAAGTTTCTCCGCACGCCTCATAGCCTCGACATCATGCATATGACGAAAAACGTGCGAGTCCGGTCGCCACCATAATCAACATGCCGATAGGACGAAGATGGTCGAAAGCAAGGCACGACCTGATATGCTTGGGTATCCGGAAGGAGCTTCACGGAGGACGCACTACTCCGATGATCGGGAAGATGACGATGATCATGAGTCGGAGGCGACACAAGGTCGGAAGGGTAAAAGTTCAAGAAGAACGAATATTCGCCCTCCTTCTTTCTTCACTCTAAGCCGGATGAGATCAAACAGTTTTCAAGTGCCTTCTAGGAGTCAAATTTCCTTACGGCCACGCTGGCAAGATAAGCGTATACCTAGACGAGGCGAAGAAGAGGTTCGATGGCATGAAGTCTCACGATCGTGCGCTAATGACGCAGTACTTCCGGTCGCACTAAGAGGGATAATGGACGAGCACGTCCGTGAAACGTTATTTGGCCTATGCAAGTTTTTCGACGTCATCTCTAGGAAGTCGATTGGCTTGAATCAGCTCGGAAGGCTACATGAGGAGATCGTGGTGATACTATGTGAGCTTGAGGTCTACTTCCCACCCGCATTTTTCGACATTATGGTGCATCTGCTGGTCCATGTCGTGGAGGACATCGTACAACTCGGGCTGATGTTTCTCCGCAGCATGATGGCATTCGAAAGGATGAACGGACACATCAAAGGATACGTTCGCAATGGTCCCGTCCGGATGGAAGCATAGCCAAGGGCTTTACGGCGAAGAGTGCATCTCTTTCGCACGAATTATCTGAACATCGAGAACCGCCGGTCTTCCGTCAATGACACCTTGGCAAGCTCGACGGATCTGGTCACCGAGAGGGTCGTCGCATCGCATGCGAACCGATTTTCGACGCGCAGACTTTGATCGAGCAAACCTCGTCGCGCTACAGCATTTAGAACTGGTCGATCCTTGGGTACAGAAGCACAAAAGGTTAATCGAGAAGATGTACAGTGATCGGGGCATACAGAGGACGTAGGGAGAAATAGTCAAAGAGCACAACTCAGATTTCACGCGTTGGTTTAGGCGACGCTTGATAATCCCCCGCTCGCATTCTTCCGACACGGAAAAGATCATATTCACCTTGTCGCAGGGACCGATGCAAAACCTGGTGACCTATCAGGCGTATGATATCAACGGCTACACATTCTACACGGAGGAAAAGGACAACAAGGGTGATTATCAGAACTCAGGCGTAACGTCGGAATTCTACACCGATGACAACGTGAAGGAAAGATTCTACGGAAGAATCGAGGAGATCTGGGAGCTCGACTACTGTGGAGAAAAGGTGCCGATGTTCCGTGTCAGATGGGCAAAGAGCCGAAAGAGAAGACCGGTATTTCACAACCATGGTTATACCCGTAGCCAAATCCAAGGCCACGGTGCAAACGTGGCGAAAAATGAACCGGGTACGCTACCAAAGTGGACCAATGTTTTTCATTACCGACCCGACAAAGCCTAGCCGTGTTGTCGTGAGGAGAGGAAAAGAAACATCATCGAATGGATGGAGTCGCCAACGAGCAAGACTTGACCAATGGGCGATCCAAAGATTGAAGATGGCGGCGACTACGATGCAAAGAACATACATCACAAGAAGAAAAGGACAACCCTACCCAAAAAGGTAGCCCGCTCGAAAGAAGAAACATTAAAGTGCCGGGCTAAATTATTCAACCGCGACAAAGAAGGGAAAAAGATTGTAAAACCCTAGCTCAAAAAATATTGTAAAACGCATTGGTCGAAAAAAGATTGTAATATTCATGGACAAAGTATTATGAAATTTAGTTATACTTTGAATCATATTTGTAACACTTTTATGACATATATTATCACTTTTGGGCATTTTTGGAATATTTAAAAGTATTTTAAAATCAAAACAAAATTTGTATGGCATGTATCACCACTTTTGGAACATTTTAAAGTATTTTTTGGAACATTTTAAAGTATTTTTAAAGTAAAAATAGAAAAGTGGAGCACCAGGATTCGAACCTGGGTGCTCATCGTTTAGAATAGAGCTAAGGGCAGAACCAGTGGGGTAAGACAGTACTAGTGTTAACTAGTGGGACCAAGTGCTTATTCGAGTCCAGCCCACACGCAAGCGCCACTGCCATCCGTAGCGCACTTGGTTGTCAGTGGCGCACGGCGTGTGGGTTGGACTAGTCAACTGCACGCGTGAGCCAGCCTCCCATCGTCGTCCTCAGACACATCGTCCCCATCCCGGCCCATCCCCATCCCCGCATCGAGGCGCCGCCGCCGCCACGCCAGGAGGAGGCCGCCGCCACGCCAGGAGGAGGCCGCCACGCCACGCCAAGAGGAGGAGGAGGCCGCCACGCCACGCCAAGAGGAGGAGGCCTCCACGCTAGGAGGAGGAGGAGGCCGCCTTGCCAGCTCGTTAAAGTGGAGGAGGAGGTCGGTGGCGAGGTTCCTGCAGTCGGCTCCGCCTCCGACAAGGCGCTCTGCCGCTCCCTCCTCGTTACCTCCGCCACTGACCCTCGTCGTCGTCATCTCCCCTCTCTCTCTCGAGCAATCTCGGAGGTGAGCTCGCCCCCTCTATCCTTCTCCCTCTCTCTCTCCCGGAGGGTTAGGGTTAGGCTATTGTACTTTGGTGTTTGCATCTGGTTAGGGTTAGGCTATTTTCTTCCTGAATCCATTGCATCTGGTTAGGGTTAGGCTATTGTACTTTGGTGTTTGCAGAATGTTAGACAAAAATGTGCTAGTGCTTGCAGAATGTTAGACAAAAATGTGCTAGTTTGGTGCTTGCAGGCTGCCTCGAGAAAGCATCTGTAATTATTGACAAAGATGGCATGTATATATTTCTATATACATACTGCTAGTGACCTGATGAGCGATGCTAGTTAAGTGAAGATGGCATGTATATCTTTATATGTGTAAGACAGAGAAACCAAATGGACCGTTGATGTGCCAATTTGGTCGTTTTTTTGCGAGTAATTTGGTCATTTAGTCCATGCACAATGCAAATGCTTAGCAAAACACAATGCAATGCTGAATTGATGCCACCTCTTTTAATCTCTGTTGCACTGCTTGCTCTTCTGAACATATAGTATGTGGATTTAGTAATGTTGTGCTTGCAGTTTGCATATATACTATATGTCCACCCTATAAATCCACATACTGTTCAGCATACTATAGATCAATCACTCATAGGGTGGCATCAATTCAGCATTCAGAATCTATAGGGTTGATTCAGTATATATGTCACATACTGATTAATGCCACATATAGTATGTTGATCTATAGGGTTCAGAATATATAGAATGATTTGATACTTTTGTTAGGTTTGTTACTATGATAGTTCATCAGTAAAAAATATTCACATTATTTTACTTATTTGCATATGGAAGGACTAAAAGCATGTGATGGTCTTGGGCCTCTTAGTGCTCAAGAGTTCATTATCATCGGTTTAGAAGCATATGGTTTAGAAGCCTCTTAGTGCTCAAGACTAAAAGCATATGGTTTAGAAGCCCTGAGATACTATAACAGTCCCATTTTTCCTTAGCCTAGCTTGGAATATCTAGGTTTAGTATTGCCCCTATCTCATAACTTGAGATAGTTGTTGAGTAAGTGACAGATGTAAAATATTTTGCGGCTAATATTATCTGTACTTGGAAGTATTGTTCGTTTTGGGACCCTACTCTCACCTTCATGAATCTGGAATCATAATAGAGGTATCATGGATAGCAGGGGGTTGTTCAGTGATCACTAATTTAATCTGTACTTGCAAGTATTACTTGCTTGTTTAAGGTGCTGCTCTCGGCTTCACAAATCTGGATTGTTAATAGATTGTTCAGTGATCATTCTTGTGGTTACCATTTATGCTTGATGTATTGTTTGTGTGTTCGCCATTTATTCTAGTTGTGCTCCATTTTTGCATGAAACAGATTTATTGTGTGCTGGTTGTGCAGTTGTGCTGGCTATAGGTTGCTCTGGCTACTACTATCTGTGGTTGTGCTGGCATTATATCCATCCTAGTGTTGCTGGCTACTACTATACGTGGTGCTACTCATGTGCTTCTACTACTATACGTCTGGGACAACAGACCTTGAAATTGTGCTTGTGCTTGTATATGAAGCACTTTATTATGTGTGTATGCAGGTTCTTGTATGAAATGAGTCCCGATTTTGCGGAATGTTGATTAACTTCCGTTCGCGTAAATCGGGCACTCTAGTTTAAGAAAATTAGCAAAGGTCATGCCGGATTTTTCCGCATTTAACCAATTATTTGTTTTTATTAGTGCAAAGATGTGTGACAACGACGAGGCTGGATGTTCTAAGCGCATCGGTGAAGGAGAACTCGACCTCGAATAAATAATTGACATTCGGGAGGCCCAGCCTAGAAGCCGATGAAGAATACCATCCTTCGGAGGCGAGGATGATGAGATGGAAGACGCGAGGAAGAAGCCAAGGAACGACGGACGATGAAACCACCGATGGCGGCGAGGGCACGGGAGTGGTAGCAACCCTCCTAAGAAGAAGAAGAAGGACCGGCGCCCGAACACGGTCGGCACGGTCAGGGAGGAAATTACCGAAGTGAGCCCATCAGGGGTTCCTTTGGAGCCCGCCCTTGTCGTCAAAGGGTACGGTGGGCAAGTGGCGGCGATCACCCGGACAACCATCTCGATCAACACCGAGAATCTCCGGCATAAAGATAATGGCCACTTGTGCACACTCCTCTTCGAGAAGCTGCACGCAAGATACAAGTTCCCCGCTAAGTATCAGAACACAAATTATCATGGGAACGAAGTAAACAAATCCGCCCTCACAAAGATGAGCACCGCCCTGGCCAGCTGGAGAACCCGGATAAAGAAGAAGATCTATAAAGAAGGCAAAAGTCTCGAGGAGATCCAGAAGATTGACCCGCAGATCACCGAAGATCAGTTCTGGGAGTTCAAGGAGAGGTGTGAATCCGAAAGAGCCCTGGCCAATAGTAATCAGGAAATGTGCTGCAGGCGATGAATATAGGTCATCACCATCTCGGATCTGGTGGATACATAACCGCGGAGGCCAAATGGAATAAGGAGGACGAAGAGTATAGATCCATGGGGATAGAAAACCCCTTTGCTAAATTCGAACCCGGCAGGTTGAAACTTCATCGAGGCCGTTACCATGTGGACCCAAAACCAAACAACTCACCGCGGATCCTGCGGTGAAGGAATTCGAGGAAATTTTGGTAAGTATAATCTAATTACCGGATCAACACGATTGCAATCTAATCGATGATCTAAATGATTCAACATTACTTCTTCCGCAGGAGGAGGAAATTGTTGCTAGTCATGGATCCCAGGGTTCCTCATCCTGGGTCGACGGGCCACCGGTGGGATAACCCTTTAAGAGGCGATGAACCGGCCAAGAAAATAGAGCGATTCTGAAGAAGCCGTTGCCGGCTGGCCGTCTGCCGCCTTGGGGTAAGAATTGGGTGGATCATTTTGGTCCACCGCCGAGGACATGTGGCGCCGTCGGGAAGGAGCGAGGAGGAAAGCAGAGAGGTTCAAGAACTTAAGGCACAAGTGGCGCGGATCCCGCAGATCGTCCAAGACAACTGGCAATCACCCTTACGCCCTTCCCGCCTACCTTGGTGGAGTCAATAGCGAACTGGAGTGCGGTGGTCGAGTAGGGCCATGCCCGATTCCAAGCATGGTCGAGAGCCACTCGAACAAAGCGGCCGAAATCAGGCGAACCACGTGTTCGTGACTCCGCCAGCACCGCGCGCCGCAAGTGTTGGTGACTCCCTGCCATCACCGCGCACCGAGTACATGTTGGTGCCCCCGCCATCGCCGCGCGCACCGGAGCTCCAAGCACCCGTCGGTAGGGAGAATACACCGCGCCAGCACCGCGCCATCAAGCAGCCCTTTCCGTCTCTTGCACGCCTGCGTCGTATGCGGTGCGTCGACATTAGCCGATCTCGACGCCATCACGGTAAACAAATTGCTTTAATTACCGCCTTTCATGCCATCTATATATTACTCTTGTGGCATCTCGCTCTCGACGCCGTACATGTTTTCCGCAGACGGATGTTCCTTGCACTCTCTTATGCTACGTGAATAACGAAATGAGGATGTTGCCAAGGGTACCATCGTTCAACCCTTGCGATGCACGCCCACTCAAACCGATGCCGATAGCGTGCATGGGGTTAAAATTAGTCGGTGCTAAGGGGCTGCGACGAACCTCCCATTCAACCCCGGAGCGGATGAAGAAGAGTAAATGCGTCTCGAAGTTGCTTCGGCTTGTTCTTGCTATGGCCAAAGAGCATGATCCGTTTGGGGACGGCGGGCCATCACGCCCAGAACAACACCGCTGTCGTGTTGGCCGACAAGCGGTGGCAAAACCTCACGCCGTCAACTCCACGCGGTGGGTCGGATGATCATGTTGATGATATGCAGATGGCGCAGGATCCGGCCGAGGACGACGAAGACTGGAATGATCACTTCTTCAGCACTTAGTTTGGCAACGAAGAAGACCTAGCTAGTGGCCCCACAGAAAGCCACTATCACCAAGCGTCTGCTTTGGTTCTCGGAGACGCCTCGACTTGCGCCTTCTGAGCCGGTGATACAACCAACCGCCCTTTATTCTAAGACCTGACACACTACATAGGGCGGTGCTCATATGCGGTGCCTGCCCGCTCTCCAAAAGGAAAAAGGGCAGGAAAAGAAAATCTAGCAGCTCGAGCAGTAGGTGGCGTCAACAATCGCGAATCCGATCAGGTTGGGACGGGCCACCAAGACCCGAGGGTATTATGTGGAGGATTCATGGCGGGTGAGCCCATGCTACCTAAGAATTTGGAAGCTCGCCAGTTCGAACTGCAGAGTGTGCATGGCGTCTTGACGATAGAGAGACGCCTTCTATCGGAGAAAGATCCCTCGCACGGTATTCGTGGTTAAGGTGCCACCAGCTTGGGCTTCGTCGACACGCCTCGGATCTGTTCTTCCGCGTTCGAGGACATCTCAATATGTTCCACCTATACCCGCTGCACTATACCATGGTCCGTCTTTTCTCTTAGCCCGCCACGCAGATCATTAGAGAGAACACACCGGCATCGCTATAGTGGACCCCTACTACATGCGTGACGCTTGGGTTCCCCGCCGAACGACGTATCATGGCCTCGTACCAAAAAGAATCCTCGTGGCGAACAAGACAAAGGAATACATTCTCGTGCCTTACTTTCCCGAGTAAGTCGTTATTCATCGCCACCGTCGATTGGCTTTATTAGATCATCATCATTCTTTTTCAACACATTCCATTTGAATTTTTTGCGCATAGATGAACACGACGCTCATCTCCTTATCGCCAAGCATTCCCGCCACGTATTTCGACTCGGGAGTCTAGAAAAGAAGAAAAACTACGACAAGATCAAGGAAGTTCGATGATGCTCTCCGGCTTTGCCTCGACGGAAGGCACCAGCCGTGCGTAAGAAGGTCAAGTTCGCAGCACGTCTTCAACCACGTAATGAGTTCCCTGCGTGAAGCAGCCGGAAAAAGAAGAAGGAAGCCTACGCACTCCATCACATGAGGGCGTTCCTTGACCAGCGAATTCACGCTGCGATCATCTCAAGCAAGGTGGGCGAAGCAAAGGCCAAGATCAATGATTCGGATATTAGACAAGAGATGTATCGCATCCAGCAGCTTGGGGCAATCATCTTCGTGATGTCATGACTTGGGGATCTTCTACGGAGGAAATATCGAATAACCGTGACATAGAATATCGCCTAGAGATGCGGGTGACTATAGGAAGTTCATGACGACAGAGGCGTCCTCCCGTTCCCTAAGCCGAGCTGTAAGGCTTGATGTTGGCCTAGTTGTAGTTGCAAACTATAGATGACCTTTGTGTGTGTGTGGACGACAAGTGTACTTATCTTATTAGGTTTATGAATCACCGCTTACTTATTTTGCTTATTATTATTATATATCAATCAATGCTTGGTTTTTGCTTACTCTTTGGTTTTTGCTTACTCTTTGGTTCTCGGACGACAAGTGTGAGTTATTTTGTCTTTTTCGAATATGCCGATGATTGAAATGTCGTGGCACAATATATATGTGAATGTGCTATGACGGATTGTTATTGTGATATGCACAAGTCCAGAATTGTGCATCCTACTTGGCTAACAATCCGTCATAAGCATATTCTCGTGTCCAACGACCTAGATAGTTATATATGAGGCATTCTTTTCGAGTTATTTTTGTCTTTTTCGAGAATATGCCGATGATTGAAATGTCGTGGCACAATATATGTGAATGTGCTATGACGGGATTGTTAGCCTTGTGATATGCACAAGTCCGTGAATTGTGCATCCTACTTGGCTAACAATTCCGATCATAAGCATATTCCTGTGTCCAACAACCTAGCTAGTTATATATGAGGCATTCTTTTCGAGTTATTTTTGTCTTTTTCGAGAATATGCCGATGATTGAAATGTCGTGGCACAATATATATGTGAATGTGCTATGACGGGATTGTTAGCCTTGTGATATGCACAAGTCTAGGAATTGTGCATCCTACTTGGCTAACAGTCCCGTCATAAGCATATTCCTGTGTCCAACAACCTAGTTATATATGAGGCATGCTTTTTGAGTTATTTTTGTCTTTTTCGATAATATGCCGATGATTGAAATGTCGTGGCACAATATATATGTGAATGTGCTATGACGGGATTGTTAGCCTTGTGATATGCACAAGTCCAGGAATTGGGCATCCTACTTGGCTAACGGTCCCGTCATAAGCATATTCCTGTGTCCAACGACCTAGCTAGTTATATATGAGGCATTCTTTTCGAGTTATTTTTGTCTTTTTCGAGAATATGCCGATGATTGAAATGTCGTGGCACAATATATATGTGAATGTGCTATGACGGGATTGTTAGCCTTGTGATATGCACAAGTCCGTGAATTGTGCATCCTACTTGGCTAACGGTCCGTCATAAGCATATTCTGTGTCCAACAACCTAGCTAGTTATATATGAGGCATTCTTTTCGAGTTATTTTGTCTTTTCGAGAATATGCCGATGATTGAAATGTCGTGGCACAATATATATGTGAATGTGCTATGACGGGATTGTTAGCCTTGTGATATGCACAAGTCCAGAATTGTGCATCCTACTTGGCTACAAAGTCCGTCATAAGCATATTCCTGTGTCCAACAACCTAGTTATAAAAGAGGCATGCTTTTTGAGTTATTTTTGTCTTTTTCGAGAATATGCCGATGATTGAAATGTCGTGGCACAATATATATGTGAATATGCTATGACGGGATTGTTAGCCTTGTGATATGCACAAGTCCAGGAATTGTGCATCCTACTTGGCTAACGGTCCCGTCATAAGCATATTCCTGTGTCCAACGACCTAGCTAGTTATATATGAGGCATTCTTTTCGAGTTATTTTTGTCTTTTTCGAGAATATGCCGATGATTGAAATGTCGTGGCACAATATATATGTGAATGTGCTATGACGGTATTGTTAGCCTTGTGATATGCACAAGTCCAGGAATTGTGCATCCTACTTGGCTAAATTCCCGTCATAAGCATATTCTGTGTCCAACAACCTAGTTATATATGAGGCATGCTTTTCGAGTTATTTTATCTTTTCGAGAATATGCCGATGATTGAAATGTCGTGGCACAATATATATGTGAATGTGCTATGACGGGATTGTTAGCCTTGTGATATGCACAAGTCCAGAATTGTGCATCCTACTTGGCTAACGGTCCGTCATAAGCATATTCTGTGTCCAACAACCTAGTTATATATGAGGCATGCTTTTGAGTTTGCTCTTTTGATTTAAGATTACTTTCTATAAGTGTATCTTCATATGCGACTTTAATTATACATGTTTTTTCAATCACGGTTAGTTATTATTGTCAACTTGTAGATGACGTGTACGTCGTGTACAAGGGACGGAGTTCGAGTCTACGATGATTGGGAAGACGCCGAGACAGTGCACCGTTCAGCAATAGCTACAAAGGGTACAACACTATGGCGGAGGCGGAAGATAGATACACGCTATCTAGCGGGAGTTAGGACAAGGAACCGGATGAAGACCTACACCTTCGTCGCGGCGGTGATCATGCTTATCTTCTTTGGTTATTTATCCCGCGGTTGTGTCTAGCTAGCTAGTTTAGATGTCTAGGCGAGCTTCCGAGCTCTAACTTGTTCGATCGACACATGTATTCGCATGTCACCAACTACTACTTTGTAACATGATCAAAACAATGTAACTTGGACTATGTATTCATGTATGAGACTTATCTATATGTATTTGTTTCAATATTGTTTTTCATATTGAGTATTTATATATATAATTGTATATCTTGTATCTGTGTGTGTATATCTGCTGTAATATTGTATATAATCTGTATTGCATATAATCTGGCTTGGAAATTAAAAAAAAACAAAAAATACATTTGTGGCGCACATGGTCTACCTTCTGTGGCGCACTACACCTAAAGCGCACCATGGATGTTTAGTGGCGCACTAGTGCGCCAGAAGATCCAAGGGTAGCGCATGCCAAACTTCATGGCGCACGAGGTGCGCTACGCCTATCTCTACACAACCGTCGCGCACTAGGCAGTGCGCCACGGCTGAGAGATAGCCGTAGTGCAAGGCCCGTGGCGCACTACAAGTGCGCCACGGATGGGCCTTTTAGGTGCGCCACGGACGACCATTTTCCTAGTAGTGGTTCATTGACTTAGTTGTTTTATTAAGAAAAGCATAAGTCCAAAAGACTTAGAATTATTTTCATCATAGCATGTACATACTTTACCAACCCTTGGTTTGCTACTAGCTAGGCTAATCATGGCATAGTAACTTAATTTAGGAAATTCCCTAGCAATTCTACAATACTACAACTACTTAGGATTTCCCAACATAGCATTTGGCAAAAGTAGCATGCAAGACTTAGCAAAAATAATTCTAATGCTTATTCAAAATAAAGGGGTGGAAATATAATGAAGTATCACTTTCCTTGGTAATGGGGAGACCAGCACTCTTCACAATCACAGTCACTAGCAAAATCTACACAAAGTTTGTAGCACAAAATTACACACAATTCATATACAAACAAAAATATGAATGCATGCATGCAAGAAAATGCTAAGTGATGATTTTTGAAAACTCCACCAAGCAAGTGCATGATACAGAAACATAACCAAGTCAAATACTTGCTAACTAAACTTATTTAGCACTAAAACCATTTGCTAAACAAAATCTATACTCAAAAAGGACCTAAATATGTTTATGCATTCAAAGTCATTTTAACAAAAACTTTTTGTTAAACACATTGCAGATTCAGAAAGGGCTCGACTCACTGATTCCAACGGTATAAAATTTGCAAAAATCTAACGTGGGAATCTCAAGTTATAGCCATTTGAAAATTGGATCTAAATCTGATTTGAATTCTAATTTTAAATCCAACCCTAGACACGCATCACGATTTTACTGGTGCGTACCGGTTCGCACCGGATCACCCTTCCGCGCCGTTGCATCTAACTATCGCTGCATGGCTCAGATCTATCCATACCCCTTTGTTAAGTGAACTATTTCTACGCGCTGGATCTGGATCTGACGGCTAAGAATCTTCTAACCAGAAACGAGTGGTGCTAGCGGCGGTGGCTGGCGGCGGCGCGTCAGTTAGCGGCGGTGGCTGGCGCTCTAGGTCGCCCGGGGAAGAAAGGAGGCGCTTACCAGAATCGCAGGATGCTGCCGATGCTCAAGGTGGCGATGGTTCGTCGAGGGGCGCGCGGACACGGCGAGGATTTCTCGTCGGAGTTGAGACACACGTCAGGCACGGTCAGTCGTCGACGTTGGCGAGGTTACTCGTCGCGCTAAGCCAAAATAGGGGTACTGTTAGATACGCACAACGATGTAGATTCTAGGTGTACCAGTCAGAGGGCAAGGGGCGGTGGCTACTTACGGAGGGAGGTCGCCGGAGTTCGTGCAGAGAACGGTGGCGGCCGGTCGTCGATGTTGCTGGAGCTACGGATCATGCGAGGGCAAATGGGGAGTGTCAGTAGGTGCGCAAAGACTCGCTGAAGTTGATATCATGAACTAGAGACATAGGGGAACACGGAGCTCACCGGAATTCGCCGGCGCAGTCGTCGGAACAGCGGCGGCATCGTGCGATTTGTGGGCAGCCTGGTGGCGTGAAGGCGACTTTGTTTGGGGGGAAATGGTCGCTAGGATGTGGGGTTTTATAGCCAGAGGCTCGACAAGAAACGCTTGCTGCATCAATGCCAATTAAGCTCGCGAAATCAGTGCGACAGCAACAAGTGAGGTCGCGGCGGAATCGGGAAGACGGTCAAGCGTGGAGAGGGCCCGCTTCGTCAAGCGTCTTGAAGGGAGGTGGGGTCTGGTTGTTAGCGGCTGTAGGGGTACCAATCTTTAATAATATAGAGCCCTCTGTGTTTTACAATGCTAGTCCCTGGATCAATAACTAGCATCCACAGTTAAGATGTAATATCAAGAAACAAAGGTCATAATATAACTTTATAACCAGGAATAACATAATTTTATTACATCATACATAGCTTATTTGGCTATTACATTACATTGAAGCGGAATAACTATAAGCATGGGGTCCTTCATCTTCAAGGTGCCACAGGCAGATGTTGGTTGTAGACTTTGTAATCCTAATCAATCAATCTTCACTAAAGACAATCAAACCTGCAACATTACAAGTTACAGCCACAAGGGTCAATACATTTGAATTGTATTGGCAAGTGATACTATGGCTGTATAGTGGAGTCTATTATCTATATGCATTTGGCTAAGTGGAGTTGAGGCTTGCATTGCTCAAAATAGATTTTTCTTATCATTTTGAAAATACTAAGTTTTTGCTTGACAAAATCATTTTTCTCAATCAAAGGTTGAAGATCCTTTCCAAGGCATCTATCAACCAAAGATTGAAGATTTCAAACAACCCTTGTTCAATCCACAAGTTTTAACTTTAGAAATTTGAATTATGAGATTCTTGATTGCTTCCATGTCTTGATGCTCAAATTGTCCTTTACCAGGGACATGGCTAAGTACTTAGATTTTACACTCTGCAGAGGTGGTGCACTTTCCCCACAAGACTTGGTTTCCCAAGACAAGATCTTTCAGAAGCCTTCCCTTAGACCAAAATGGACGCGCTCCAACCTATCAAAAACTACCACCCACTGTCCATATGGCTAAGTTCTTGCAACCTATATGATCATGGCAGAGCCCATATTGACAAGTGGTTGCACTTGAAGCTTCTCAACATTTGACATCTCAAATCTCTTTGTTCCTGGGTGGCCATCCACAAGTGAGATACACAAGCCAAGTCCATGGCCTTGTGAACCACTCAACCATACACCACCAAGCCATCCCATTCCACCCAGGTGATTCATTAACTTAGTTGTTTTATTAGACAAAATCACAAGTCCTCAGACTTAGAATATTTTTCCATAGTGTGAATATATATTCCACCCATGTTTTCTATTAGCTAGGCTAAGATTGGTAGTAATAGGAATATTTAACTTAGGAAAATCCTACTAAGGATTCATCTACTAGGTTTTCCTATAACAAGGTTCATACTTAGCAAAATCCATGCAAGTTTTACTTAGCAAAATCACTAATGCATAGAGAAAGTAATGGGACAAAAAGTATGAAGCATCACTTGCATTTTTGGTAGAGAATGGTGGTTCACTCCTTGATCTTGCCAGTCTCACACTTCTCTACAAGTCAATCAAGCAAACACAATTTCAATTCACATTCCAAACCCAAAGTCAAACAAACAATTTTTCACACACACAAAGTAATGGAATCCAAGTCATGCATAAGTATGCAAAGGTTGGTTCTATTGCAAGGATGGTCTCCACTAGGCTTCTAAACTTTGTAAGATCCAAATTGGCCATTTACCAAAGTGGCAAAGTCATTAGCAAATGGGTTTTATCCATAAACCATTTTCAAATCCATTCATCATTTTATTTGGTGAAAAGTGTTTTTATCAAAACAAATCTTTTGAGTTTTTCACCAAATGAGTTGCTATTGCAAAACTTGGTGTTTTTGGGTCAGTAAGTTTGGTCCAAAACTATTTTCCCAAAGTTTCCTTTCCATAAACATTTTCATAATAAAATCAATAATTTTATTTGGCTAGAAATTGGCTAAGTCAAATAATTCAACCTAAATTTTACCAAAATCATTTTTAACACCAAGGGTTGGTTCCTAGGGTCAGTAAGGTCACATCAAACCATTTTGCAAAGGATTTACCCCTAAATTTAATTTTAAACAATTTTTCTACTCTAAACAAGCTCACAAAAGAATCTGCAAAATCAAGCAAACTAACAGATAATATTGGCTAAACTAATTCCACAGTTGGCTAGGGCTTGCTCTCCTGAATCCATTGATATAAAATTTATAATTTTTGGACGTGTGGTTTGAAAGTTACAAAGGTTTGAAGTTTGCAACTAAATCTGATTCAAAAATCTGTTTTAACTCAAACACTGGCCACGCGTCGAGCCGTGATTGGCCGGTACCGCTTCGTGCGGATCGCACAGCTGCAGCCGTTGGATCCAGTCAGATCGTGCGACACGGTTCGCTTGATACCCCTTCGCTCACTTTCTTTCCTAGCCGCTGGATGATGATCTAACGGTTCATAGGAGGTTGACCAATAGCTGGCAGCGCCGGCGGCGACGACTGGCGGCGCACGCTCTGTCCGAGGTGGTCTGGCCGTTCTAGGAAGCGAGAGAAGAGAAGGAGAGGATCACCATGATCGCAGGGTCGTGGGGAAGCTCGACGTGGTTTTGAGGAGGCGAGGGGTGCACTGGGGCGGTACTAATCGCTCGCCGGAGTTTGCTCGGCGTCGAGCGCGTTCAGGCGTCGCTGGGGATGTTGCTATAGAGAACGGGAGAGGGAACAGAGATTGTGGTTAGCTTCTTACGCGGTTCCCTGACAAGTGAGCATCAACGAGAGGAAAGGGGGTGGTCTAGCTTACCGGGGAAGAGTTCGTCGGAGAAACCAGATGGTGGCGACGGCGGTTGTCGTCGTTGCCGACGTTCTGGGGCGCCCGCGGGTGAGTGGAAAGCGCTGGGAGAAGCACCAAGGCTAGGAGAGTGTGTGAGTGTGCTTAGGGAGGCAAGGGGTGGCAGGACACGGCCGGAATTCTCGCCGGAGCGTCGTCGTACAGTGGCGGTGGTTGAGCGTAATTAGACAGCTGAGGCGTGCGAGAAAGGGTTTCGGGGAATAAGAGGAAGGCGGCGATTTATCCTGCGTGGTCAAGGGGCTGATTCAACGCGCAATTAAGACGAATTACGTCGGAGTTATTCCGTCTGCAACGGCCGGCGAGGGGTGGGCGTAGTCTGCGGGTGAGGAAGATGGTGAGGTGGCAGTGGGGTCCCTCAGTGGGAAAGGAAGTGTGAGGAGGTCCACCGTCATTGCTATGGTGCAAGGCCCGAGTGAGAAAAACGGTTCGGGAAATAAGAGGAGGTGGGCTGCGAGTGGGCTGTTGGGCTAGTTGGGCCAGATGGTGGGCTGTTCTATTTTTTTCTGTCTGAAACTTTTTCCTTTTCTATTTTCAATTTACTGATTTGAAATTCAAACAAATGATTGATTCAACTAAATCAACTCAAACAAACACCACACTTCACAATTTTGAACTTGGTTCTGTTTATCAGTATAAACCCAAATTCCAAAATAAAATAATATTTTTATTCTTTTTAAGATCCATCCTTTAATTAAATCAAATGGGTCTTTAGTCATTTAATAAAATAGGGTTTAATTTAATTAATAAAATTTCCATTTGACATCCAAAAATTTTCAAAACCAAATCAGTAGGTTTTATTTAGAAATAAATAATACTTGAAAACTTGTTTAAAACAAAATAACTTTTTATTTTAGGGTTCATTAATAATTAAATAGAAGGGACCTTAGTTATTAAACAACTAGGATTCATTTTATTTAAAATATTTATTTTGGAATCTAAAATAGAGTCAAAACACTTAGTAGGTTTTATTAGAGAATATCAAATATTTGGAAAACTTATTTTAAATAATTTAATAAGTTTTGATGTTTTAAATAAAAAAATGGTAAAACCTTTTATTTAAATAAAGTTGGATATTAAATCCTTATTAACTTATTTAAATAAACCTTTTCTAATTTTATTAAAAATAAAATGTTTTTAATTCCAAAGCTTGGCCAAGGTTTAATTTGGCTTTATAAAATATTCTTTATTTATAAACTTCTATTTCATTTGAAAACAAATCTTTTCATTTAATTGTTTCAAAATAGTATTTCCAAATGTTTTTTTTATTATTTTTCCTTTTATTAAATGTTTATCTTTTTAAATCCCTTTAGTTTTTATTTAATTCAAATGGGTTTGAAGTTCCAATTGAATTCAAAAAGTTTCTTCTGGCTCTGAAAATCAAACAAAGTTTTATTTTATTCATTTATTTTCACATTACAAGATTTGGAAAATCTTGGGATGTGACAATTACCTTAAAATAAATCTCGTCCCGAGATTTGGGGAGGCTAGGGTTACAAGCAAGTTCAAAACAACTAGGGTATTACCACCCATAAAAATTTTCAAACAAAAATTACACATTTTCCTTCTTGGGATCATGAGAAATACTTTCTCTAAGCAAACAGTTGCATTTATGTCCTTAATTTCCATGCTTGACTCATGGGCCAAGGTTGAGATCCTTCATAGACTTGTTTAACTTGTTCTCCATCCTTTCTGGACAATTGTTTGCATAGTGGCCTAGTTCCCTGCATTTGAAACATGTGACAAGGCTGAGATCCCTCATAGGCTGGTTTATCTTATGCTTCATCTTTTCTGGACAGTTGTTTGCATAATGTCCTAAGTCTTTGCAGTGTTTGAACATCACTTGGTTAATATCCTTCCTCATCTTGGGTTTCACTAGCCTTTGTTTGTCTTCTTGGATCTTCTCCTTTTCTGGGCATTCATTGGCATAGTGTCCCATCTCTTTGCATTTGAAACATTGCACTTGTGTAATATCCCTCTTGCTAGTGTTGGGGCATTTATGTTTCTTCTTTTTGGGTCTCTCCAAAGCTAGGAGTTCTTCTAGTTCATGTTCTTCATGAGTGGGAGATCTTTCTCTCTTCTTGGGGCATTGATCTTCATGCTCCTTGGATGCATGATCCTTGTCTCTAAAAATATTGCTAGCTTGGGTTCCTTCTAGTTTAGTATCTTTGTCATCCCTGTTGTCATTAGCTCCTTGGGAAAAGTTTTCTCTCATGTTGATCACTTGAGTAACCAATCCTTGCAACAATTGGGATTGAAGTTTCAAAATCCTTTGTATGGCTGGGTCTAGTCCATTGTTGTTGGCTAAAAGCTGAGTTGTCTCTTGGCTCAACTGGTTTTGGGTTGCTATAAGCTCTCTTATGTTGTTCTCTTGGTTGTTGTTGATGTCATCAACCTTGGAGTCTCTTGGGGTAGTCATCTGTTTGGGTTGAATGAGGATTAGAATGGGCAAGATATTTCTAAGGAAATACTTCTATTCACACACATCACAATTCACACAAGCAATGTGCAAGCAATCACAACAAACAATTCACTCAAACAACAAAGTTCAAGCACATACTTAGTCAACAAAATATTTTTGTTACACCACATAAGTTGGTGTGTTTTGACTTACTAAAATATGGTGGTCCATCTATATGGTTCACTTGTGGTCTTCCTTCTTTCTTGGTTTCTTCTTCTTACTTGGGATCATGGTTTCCTTGAAAAAAACTCTTGGTCACAATACTTCAAAGTTGTTGATGGTTCCTTCTTACTTTTTGCATTCCCTCAGTCTCTAAATCTTGAGCAAGATTTCCTTGTCTTACTTGTAATCCTTAGTGGTATCCAAGTTGGAAGTCCTTGGTGAATATGCTGAAGATGTTGAAGTCATTAGAGCTGAAGATGTTGAAGAAGTCTTTTGCACATAGTGTAGTCCTTGGTCATGGGTAGGTTTTCCATCAAGTTGAAGTAGAAGAGAAGTAGAGTTGAAACCAAAATGGTTGAGGAAAGAGCTTACAAGTTTTTGTAAATAAGTTTTTGGAACAAAACAACTCCTATTTTTCTAAGGGTTTTTGTCCAATCCTAGGTTTACAAATCCTACAGGCAACACAATGGCTCTGATACCATCTGTAGAGGGAGTGTCCCAACCTTTAAACAATATAAGGTGGAGTCCCCTGTGTTTACAATGCTAGTCCCTGGATCAATAGGGGTCCCAATCTTTAATAAGATAGAGCCCTCTGTGTTTTACAATGCTAGTCCCTGGATCAATAGCTAGCATCCACAGTTAAGATGTAATATCAAGAAACAAAGGTCATAATATAACTTTATAACCAGGAATAACATAATTTTATTACATCATACATAACTCATTTGGCTATTACATTACATTGCAGCGGAATAACTATAAGCATGGGGTCCTTCATCTTCAAGGTGCCACAGGCAGATGTTGGTTGTAGACTTTGTAATCCTAATCAATCAATCTTCACTAAAGACAATCAAACCTGCAACATTACAAGTTACAGCCACAAGGGTCAATACATTTGAATTGTATTGGCAAGTGATACTATGGCTGTATAGTGGAGTCTATTATCTATATGCATTTGGCTAAGTGGAGTTGAGGCTTGCATTGCTCAAAATAGATTTTTCTTATCATTTTGAAAATACTAAGTTTTTGCTTGACAAAATCATTTTTCTCAATCAAAGGTTGAAGATCCTTTCCAAGGCATCTATCAACCAAAGATTGAAGATTTCAAACAACCCTTGTTCAATCCATAAGTTTTAACTTTAGAAATTTGAATGATGAGATTCTTGATTGCTTCCATGTCTTGATGCTCAAATTTTCCTTTATCAGGGACATGGCTAAGTACTTAGATTTTACACTCTGCAGAGGTGGTGCACTTTCCCCACAAGACTTGGTTTCCCAAGACAATATCTTTCAGAAGCCTTCCCTTAGACCAAAATGGACGCGCTCCAACCTATCAAACACTACCACCCACTGTCCATATGGCTAAGTTCTTGCAACCTATATGATCATGGCAGAGCCCATATTGCCTAGTGGTTGCACTTGAAGCTTCTCAACATTTGACATCTCAAATCTCTTTGTTCCTGGGTGGCCATCCACAAGTGAGATACACAAGCCAAGTCCATGGCCTTGTGAACCACTCAACCATACACCACCAAGCCATCCCATTCCACCCAGGTGATTCATTAACTTAGTTGTTTTATTAGACAAAATCACAAGTCCTCAGACTTAGAATATTTTTCCATAGTGTGAATATATATTCCACCCATGTTTTCAATTAGCTAGGCTAAGCTTGGTAGTAATAGGAATCTTTAACTTAGGAAAATCCTACTAAGGATTCATCTACTAGGTTTTCCTATAACAAGGTTCATACTTAGCAAAATCCATGCAAGTTTTACTTAGCAAAATCACTAATGCATAGAGAAAGTAATGGGACAAAAAGTATGAAGCATCACTTGCCTTTTTGGTAGAGAATGGTGGTTCACTCCTTGATCTTGCCAGTCTCACACTTCTCTACAAGTCAATCAAGAAAACACAATTTCAATTCACATTCCAAACCCAAAGTCAAACAAACAATTTTTCACACACACAAAGTAATGGAATCCAAGTCATGCATAAGTATGCAAAGGTTGGTTCTATTGCAAGGATGGTCTCCACTAGGCTTCTAAACTTTGTAAGATCCAAATTGGCCATTTACCAAAGTGGCAAAGTCATTAGCAAATGGGTTTTATCCATACACCATTTTCAAATCCATTCATCATTTTATTTGGTGAAAAGTGTTTTTATCAAAACAAATCTTTTGAGTTTTTCACCAAATGAGTTGCTATTGCAAAACTTGGTGTTTTTGGGTCAGTAAGTTTGGTCCAAAACTATTTTCCCAAAGTTTCCTTTCCACAAACATTTTCATAATAAAATCAATAATTTTATTTGGCTAGAAATTGGCTAAGTCAAATAATTCAACCTAAATTTTACCAAAATCATTTTTAACACCAAGGGTTGGTTCCTAGGGTCAGTAAGGTCACATCAAACCATTTTGCAAAGGATTTACCCCTAAATTTAATTTTAAACAATTTTTCTACTCTAAACAAGCTCACAAAAGAATCTGCAAAATCAAGCAAACTAACAGATAATATTGGCTAAACTAATTCCACAGTTGGCTAGGGCTTGCTCTCCTGAATCCATTGATATAAAATTTATAATTTTTGGACGTGTGGTTTGAAAGTTACAAAGGTTTGAAGTTTGCAACTAAATCTGATTCAAAAATCTGTTTTAACTCAAACACTGGCCACGCGTCGAGCCGTGATTGGCCGGTACGCCGTCGGATCGCATTGCGACGCCGTTGGATCCAGTCAGATCGTGCGACACAGTTCGCTTGATACCCCTTCGCTCACTTTCTTTCCTAGCCGCTGGATGATGATCTAACGGTTCACAGGAGGTTGACAAATAGCTGGCGGCGCCGGCGGCGACGTTGCGGCGCACTTCTGTCGAGGTGGTCGGCGTTCTAGGAAGCGAGAGAAGAGAAGGAGGCTCACCGTGATCGCAGGGTCGTGGGAAGCTCGACCTGGTTTCGAGGCGAGGGTACTGGGCGGTACTAATCGCCGGAGTTCGCTCGGCGTCGGCGCGTCAGCGTCGGGGGATGTTGCTATAGAGCACGGGAGAGGGAACAGAGATTGTGGTTAGCTTCTTACGCGGTTCCCTGACAAGTGAGCATCAACGAGAGGAAAGGGGGTGGTCTAGCTTACCGGGGAAGAGTTCGTCGGAGAAACCAGATGGTGACGATGGCGGTTGTCGTCGTTGCCGACGTTTTGGGGCGCCCGCTGGTGAGTGGAAAGCGCCGGGAGAAGCGCCAAGGCTAGGAGAGTGTGTGAGTGTGCTTAGGGAGGCGAGGGGTGGCAGGACACGGCATTCGCCGGGCGTCGTCATCTGATGGCGGTGGTTGGCGTAATTAGACACTGAGGCGTCTTGAGGAAGGGTGTCTAGGGGAAACAGAAGAGGGGAGGCAGGCGATTTATCCTGCGTGGTCAAGGGGCTGATTCAACGCGCGATTAAGACGAATTACGCCGGAGTTATTCCGTCTGCAACGGCCGGCGAGGGGTGGGCGTGGTCTGCGGGTGAGGAAGATGGTGAGGTGGCAGTGGGGTCCTCTGGTCAGTGGGAAAGGAAGTGTGAGGGAGGTCCACCCGTCAGCTGCTTAGCGGGTGCGAGACTAAGTGAGAAAAACGGTTCGGGAAATAAGAGGAGGTGGGCTGCGAGTGGGCTGTTGGGCTAGTTGGGCCAGATGGTGGGCTGTTCTATTTTTTTCTGTCTAAAACTTTTCCTTTTCTATTTTCAATTTACTGATTTGAAATTCAAACAAATGATTCATTCAACTAAATCAACTCAAACAAACACCACACTTCACAATTTTGAACTTGGTTCTGTTTATCAGTATAAACCCAAATTCCAAAATAAAATAATATTTTTATTCTTTTTAAGATCCATTCTTTAATTAAATCAAATGGGTCTTTAGTCATTTAATAAAATAGGGTTTAATTTAATTAATAAAATTTCCATTTGACATCCAAATATTTTCAAAACCAAATCAGTAGGTTTTATTTGGAAATAAATAATACTTGAAAACTTGTTTAAAACAAAATAACTTTTTATTTTAGGGTTCATTAATAATTAAATAGAAGGGACCTTAGTTATTAAACAACTAGGATTCATTTTATTTAAAATATTTATTTTGGAATCTAAAATAGAGTCAAAACACTTAGTAGGTTTTATTAGAGAATATCAAATATTTGGAAAACTTATTTTAAATAATTTAATAAGTTTTGATGTTTTAAATAAAAAAATGGTAAAACCTTTTATTTAAATAAAGTTGGATATTAAATCCTTATTAACTTATTTAAATAAACCTTTGCTAATTTTATTAAAAATAAAATGTTTTTAATTCCAAAGCTTGGCCAAGGTTTAATTTGGCTTTATAAAACATTCTTTATTTATAAACTTCTATTTCATTTGAAAACAAATCTTTTCATTTAATTGTTTCAAAATAGTATTTCCAAATGTTTTTTTTATTATTTTTCCTTTTATTAAATGTTTATCTTTTTAAATCCCTTTAGTTTTTATTTAATTCAAATGGGTTTGAAGTTCCAATTGAATTCAAAAAGTTTCTTCTGGCTCTGAAAATCAAACAAAGTTTTATTTTATTCATTTATTTTCACATTACAAGATTTGGAAAATCTTGGGATGTGACAGCGGCTGTGTGGGTGCGCGGGCGCGTGCGAGAGAGAAAAAGATGGCCCGGGTGGGCTAGCTCGGCCTGTTCCGATGCTGGGCTAGATTTCTGGCGCTCGGCCCTTTTCTTTTGTTTACTCCTTTTCTTTTTCTATTTCGATTTTCAGGAATGGTTTTGAAATGAATTCAAACTCTTTTTGAATTCAAATCTTTCTAGGGTTTTTGCAGGGTACAATAGTCTCCAATATAGGCACAAAAATAAGTGGTTGCTTTGCAAAGGCTTGGTCAAGCTTGGAGATCAAAATAACAGAGACTTGGCACTTGGTTTGCAAGATTTAAAAAATGGTTTTTGAAACCATTTCCAATTTGTAAAATTTTGGTTCAAAACCACAATCAATCCCTTCTATGAAGAAGCGTACAAGTTAGGTTTAAAATCACTCAAACTTTCAAATGGTGATGGCCATTTGATTTAAATCTGCTCACATAAAATAATAGCACTTTGTGCTTCTGTTTTTCTAAAATGAGTTTAAAATTGTTCTCAAATCTATATGCATGCATGAATGATATGCAAACTTTGAAATTATGATTTTAGGGATGTTACAATCTAACCCCCTTAATGTGAATCTCGCCCTCGAGATTCGGATTGGCTAGCAAATAGGTGAGGGTGGTCTTTCCGAAGATCATCTTCTCTTTCCCATGTTGCTTCCTCTTCGGTATGATGGTTCCATTGCACTTTTCAAAACTTGATAGTATTTGTTCTCGTGACTCTTTCTGCAATCTCAAGTATTTTGATAGGCTTTTCTTCATAAGTGAGATCACTTTCTAGTTGAACTTCTTCCAAAGGTATGGTATCCTTCAAAGAAGTTTCTTCCATTTCTGGGTGACATTTCTTAAGCTGACTCACATGAAACACATTATGGACTGCTGATAGAGATGCTGGTAGTTCAATTTCATAAGCAACTTCTCCTTTGCGACTCAGAATCTTGAATGGCCCAACATATCTTGGTGCCAACTTTCCTTTGACTCCGAATCTTTTCACTCCACGGAGTGGTGATACTCTAAGATAGGCTACCAATTCACTTCTCAAAAGAAAATCAGTAAACTCGAGATAATGGAGTTTTTAGACACGCTCGAGGGCGCATGACCTTTCTCGAACTTTCTACAAATGATAGAATTTACTTTTCCGCAGCCACTATTTGGACTTCTCCTTTTAAGCAATTATGAACGGAACGTATCACCAACTTCGTAGGTGACTTCTCTACGCTTAGGATCTGCGTAGCTTTTCTGTCGGGACTGTGCTATCTTCAATCTGTCCTTAACCAATTTGACCTTCTCTTCGTCTTCTTTGATAAGATCTGGCCCGAATAAACTTCTTTCTCCCACACCATTCCATAACAATGGGGTGGTACATTTTCTTCCGTAGAGAAACTCAAACGGTGCCATCTCAATGCTGGCTTGATAGCTGTTATTATAAGAAAATTCTGTGTAAGGCAGACTTTCGTCCCAACTTGCTCCATAGTCTAGGGCACATGCCCTCAACATGTCTTCCAGAATTTGATTAGTCCTTTCTGTTTGTCCATCGGTTTGAGGATGAAAAGCAGTACTGAATTCTAACCTCGTTCCCAATGACTCATGTAGCTGCCTCCAAAAATGGGAAGTGAATTGGGTTCCCCTATCGGAAACAATACTCTTAGGCACACCGTGAAGGCATACAATTCTACTCATGTAGATTTTGGCTAACTTGGCACTTGTATAGGTTGTCTTCACGGGTATAAAATGAGCCACTCTAGTTAGGCGATCCACTACTACCCATATGGAGTCATATCCCGATCTGGTCCTTGGTAATCCGGTAATGAAATCCATACCAATCTTATCCCACTTCCAATCAGGAATAGGTAGTGGTTGAAGCAAACCTGCTGGTTTCTGATGCTCCGCCTTTACTCTACTACATACATCACACAAAGCAATATGTTCGGCGATCTCTCTCTTGAGATTGTTCCACCAAAATCTTTCCTTCATGTCCATGTACATTTTGGTGTTAGCCGGATGAATAGAATACAGAGAGTTGTGCGCTTCTTGCAAAATCAGTTTCTGTAACTCCGGATCTTGTGGAACACAGATACGTTTCCCATGCCATAATGTACCCTGTTCGTCTTCATGGAAATTTTTAGCCCTCCCTTGGCCAATATTTTCCTTAATCCTTTCAATTTCCTTATCGGTCTTCTGAGCTTCTCGGATTTTATCCAACAAGGTGGGCTGAACATCCAAAGACATAAGATGTCCTTCAGGCACAATCTCCAATATGAGTTCTTTGAATTGAGTACACAAATCATCTGGCAATTCTCCTTTGGTAAGGCCATTCACAAACACCTTATGACTTAGAGCATCTGCTACAACATTTGCTTTACCGGGGTGGTATTGCAAACTCAAGTCATAATCCTTGATAAGCTCTAACCATCTTCTTTGTCTCATATTGATTTCCTTTTGGGTGAAGATATACTTCAAACTTTTGTGGTCCGTGAACACTTCACGCTTACCCAAAGGTAATGTCTCCATGTTTTGAGTGCATGGACGACAGAGGCTAACTCCAAATCATGAGTAGGATAGTTTACTTCATGAGTTTTGAGTTGTCTCGAGGCATAAGCCACAACTTTACCGTCTTGCATAAGTACGGCACCCAAACCTTGATGAGACGCATCACAATATACTTGGAAATCTTTTTCCAAATCTGGCAGACATAGAAATGGTGCTGTCACAAGTCTCTTCTTCAATTCTTGAAAGCTGACTTCACAACCTTCAGACCAAGCAAACTTCTTGTCTTTATTTAAAAATTCAGTCATGGGCTTAGCAACCTTTGAGAAATTCTCAATGAATCTTCTGTAGTAACCTGCTAAGCCAAGGAAACTACGAACTTCTTTTACATTCTTGGGAGATTCCCATTCCGTCACAGCTGAAACTTTAGCAGGATCAACTGCCACACCATCCTTTGTCATAACATGACCAAGAAAACCAACTTCCTCTAACCAGAACTCACACTTGCTGAATTTGGCATAAAGCTTATGCTCTCTCAACTTATCAAGTATCAAACGCAAGTGTCCTTCATGCTCTTCTTTGATCTTGGAGTAGACTAAGATGTCATCGATGAAAACGACAACGAACTTGTCAAGAAATTCCATGAACACCTTGTTCATCATATTCATGAAGTATGCTGGAGCATTTGTCAAGCCAAAAGGCATTACGGTATACTCATACAATCCATACCTTGTGGTGAATGCTGTTTTTGGTATGTCTTGTTCTCGTATCTTGAGTTGAAAATAGCCTGACCGGAGATCAATCTTCGAGAACACACATGCTCCTTCTAGCTGATCAAACAAGTCATTGATTCTAGGCAAAGGATATTTGTTCTTGATAGTTACCTCGTTGAGTGAACGGTAATCTATGCATAATCTTTGACTTCTATCCTTCTTCTCCATAAACAAGACTGGGGCTCCCCAAGAGGAAGAACTTGGTTGAATGAATCCTTTCTGCAACTGTTCTCCTAGTTGCTTCTTGAGCTCCTTCAGTTCATCAACTGACATTTTGTATGGTCTCTTTGCTATTGGTCCAGCACCTGGTACCAAATCTATCAGAAATTCCACATCTCTATCTGGTGGCATTCCTGGCAACTGTTCCGGAAACACATCCGGATACTCACATACAATTGGCACACTGTCCATGCTAACCCCCTTAAGAGAATTAAGCTTACTTACTTTGGATTCAAAGTTTGACTTGCATTTTATTCTTTTTCTTTCTGGGTTTGTGAGTGCAACAGTACGATTAGCACAATCTAGCACTCCTTCATACTTAGCCATCCAATCCATTCCTAAAATTACATCCAATCCTTGGGAATCTAGGATTATCAGGCTCACTGGAAACTTATTCTTTCCAAACTCTATGACAAGGTCCCGGCATCCAAGACTTACTATCATATCTCCACTCGGAGAGCTAACTTTTATTGGACACCCAATGTTTTCAGATGCAAACCCATTTCTATCAACAAATGCTTTTGATATGAATGAATGAGATGCACCAGTGTCAAAGAGTACAAATGCTGGAATGGAATTGAGTCTGAACTTACTAGCAACAACGTATGGTTCCTCATAGACCTCCTCCACATTAATGTGGTTCACCTGACCTTTCTGGAAAGGATTGGGCTTGACAGGTCCTTCAACTTTCTTTTCGGGGCACTCATTTGCATAGTGTCCCATCTTATTGCATTTGAAGCACTCAACCTGACTGATGTCCCTCTTAGCAGGCTGGCTTCCACTACCATTTCCACCGTGGTGGCTCTTATGTCCACTCTTGTGGTTTTTGTACTTGTCATTGTCATGACTGCGGTGATGCTTGTTGTCATGACGATTGTGGTTGTGGTGCTTGTTGAATTTCCCATGCTTATGGGTTCCTGAGCTTCCACTGTCATCATAGTGAGATCGTTTGTGAGACGATCCCGAGCTGTGCTTGTCGGAGTGTTTCCTCTTCCTACTCTCGACTTGCTTCATTTTGTTCTCCAATATAGCAGCCATGTCACAGTAAGCGATAAGTGGGAACATATGCCACAGCCATTGCAGATTCAGCTCATCATTTAAGCCTTCGAAATTTTTCCTTCCTTTTGGCATCGTGTCAACCTCATCCAGTGCATAATGTCATGATTGTTGAACTCTTCAATGTATTCACCACTGCTATGGTGGCGTGTTGTGGAACTCCTTCTTTTTCAGGCTCATTATTCCCGATGAGATATGAGCCGTGCGAAAGCCTTCCTCAAAGATAGCCCAAGTCACCTCATTTATAGGAGTGGTGATTTGGAAGTTGTCCCACCATGTGGCGGCTGGCCCTTCCAGCAGATGTGCTGCGAACCTGACCTTTTCAGCATCCGTGCAGCCCACGGTCACTAAGTCCTTGTTCACAGAATGTAGCCAATCATTGGCCACCATGGGATTAGTTGTCCCCGAGAACTTAGCTGGCCTCAAACGCAGAAATCTGGTGAGCATATCAAAGCCCGGAGGGTTATTGTTGTTGTTATTGTTGTTGTTATTGGGGTTATTGTTGTTGTTGTTGTTATTCTGGTTTTGGATGAATGTTGTCATCATCTGCATAAGCTGTGTTTGAGCATTCATCATTTGCTGCATTTCCGGGGTGATGTTGTTGGGGTTGGGGTTTGCGCGACGGGGAGGCATCTATGGTTTGTTCAAATAGAGATAAGAATGAGATACCCATAGATGTTTTTATGCACATTACATCACAAGCAAACACATAGTATGAAACACAGGATAAAAGTTCAACAACAAGATAACAAGTTCTCGAAATAAAACACACAAGTGGCAAGCCATCCACATGTCGGATGGTCCAATAATAATTTCACAAATAACAAGTACGATAATGAAAGATAAACGAGTAGTCAAGTCTACTCATCAGCATCAATCTCCTCCTCGACGAAGGTAATACCTGCGTTCTCCATCGCGGTCTTGTTCTCCTCAATAGTAATGGTCAAGGAATCGATCTTGGCCTTGAGAGCCCTCTTCTGGGAGCGAAGCCTCTCGATCACCATCTGCTGCTGCTCTAGCTCGAAATCCTTGGTCTTCAGTTCTTCAGTCATGTCCCGGATCTTCTTGTTCCTATCCTGGACGCGTTTCTCCTAACTCTTGAACTTACGGTCCTAGGTCTCGAACTTCGCCTCCATTTCCTTGACTATCTCGTCCTGCTATGCGAAAAGCTTGTCCTTCTCGCGAAGCTGCACCTGGAGCTCGTCATTGCTGAGCATGACATTGGTCCTGTCCGTGTCCACGTGCCTGATGAGAGACTCTAAGTCCTGGAGATAGAGACGTATCGTCTCTGCTGCGTCCCTCGAGTCGTCCTCGAAGTCAATGGACTCTCCATCATCATCACGTCTTAGAAGGCGTGGAAGTGGGTGCCCTAACTTTGTCGGAGTGACGACCTAGCGTCCTATCGGTCTGCATGACTACCTCCATGCCTCTCTCCGTGTTGTGCATCAGCTTGAAGACGATGGCCTCCGTAGTAGGCTCATGCAGGCGTCCGGGCTGGTTCACCTTGAAGCCCCAGAGGTCCTTTCTCTCGAACTTGGTGAGTGGATGCACCATGATGGTGGGAAGAGGGAGATCGAGCAAAGTGGTAAGCTCAACGATACGAGGACCAAAGCGGGTAACCTGGAACTCCTCAACAGTGCTGATGGTAATAGGCATCTATTTATAAGATAGAAAAGTTAGAACAACACTATTTAAGATAAAACAAAGACAAACATCACATACACATCCTTGGAACACAAAACCACACAAGTCATGCATACATGAGTCCATTACATCAACCAAGGTCCAAACTTATTTAAGGTATCATTTTGGAAAATAAGGTGATAGGTGGTGGTCCAACTAACAAAGTGCGTTTACAATCCTATCTCACTGGATATGTTGGCTAACACAATGTTCCTAGAGGCAATCAGCCTATCTTGCTCACATGATTCCATCACTAAGTCTATAATATCTCCCCTTAAAGTTTGGTTGGTGGCTTCCAACTCTTGGGTATGTTCCTTTTCTTTCTCTGAGTCTTTTTGGAGGTTGAGCATTCTGCACTTGACTCTAGCACTAAGTTCTTTGATAGTCCTCCAAGCTGCTTCTCTTGCTGACTCAAAGAATGTAGTGTGCATCACAGTGTTGGTGTACATGCAGAATCCTCTTTCTTTGTGGTTGTCTTCCTTGTTTTTGTACAAGTGAAGTTGCACCCACCAGTACTCCACTCCTTCATCCATCACTGGAAAGCCTTTGTACACAGCTGCACCATATGCTTCCATTGCCACCATGAGGTCCTTGAGAATTTTGGGAAACTCAGTTTCACACTCCAAGGTCATGGTCATGAGTGGTCCTTTCTTCACGGCTTCGTTGATGGAGTTCATCTACAAGTAGAGATGAGAATGAGAAGATTAGAAAAGTTTACGAGAAGAATAGACAAGTGTAGAAGTAGTTGAACATTTTTCCTTAGTGGTTTTCCAATCCTAGGGCCATAATCCTACAGGCAACACAGTGCTCTGATACCATATGTAAGATCCCTCCTTTGTAAAGGAAAAGGATCCCTGTGATTGCAATGCTAGTCCCTGGATCATTGCTAGCATCCACAGTTTAAGATGAAGTACACAGATACAAAGGTCATTTATTACATCCATTCCAGAGATAAAACATAGTCTTTTACAATTCATGGCCACAGGCCTAATACAAGAGTTTTGGAATAAGTAAATAAACACAAGTCTTCATCTTCATGTGCCACAGGCAAGCATGTTGAGTGTAGACTCATGACTCCTAATCATCATCGGAGTAACCTGCAACATCACAAGTTACAGCCACAGTGGGTCAATACTTTGGAATAGTATTGGCAAGTGATACCTTTGTAAATTTTAAGTGGACTATATTACTATATGCATTTTGGCTAAGTGTAGCTTGGCTTGCTTTGCTTGAAAATAGGTTTTCCCTATTAGTTGAAATCACTAAGTTTTTCTTTGTCAAAACTTTCCCAAGAAACCACCAATAGACATTGGGGTCCTTCACCCTTGTTCACCCACAAGTTTTACTTTAGAAGTTGGAGTGATGAGATTCTTGTAGCTTCCATGTCTTGATGCTCAATTTGTCCATTGCCATGGACTTGGCTAAGTACTTAGATTTTCCATCTGCAGAGGTTGTGCACTTTCCCCACTAGACTTGGTTTCCCAATACAGGACCTTTCAGAAGCCTTTCCTTAGTCAAATGGACGCTCTCCAACCTATCATTCCCACTACCACCAACTGTCCAAGTGACTAAGTTCTAGCAACCTATATGATCATGGCAGAGCCCATATTACCAAGTGGTTGCACTGTAAGCTTTCTCAACACTTGGCCTCCAAATCCCTTTGTGCCTGGGTGGCATACCACAAGTGAGATACACAAGCCATATCCATGGCCTTGTGTAACCACTCAACCAAAAACCACCAATTCAAGTCCCATTCCACCCAGGGGGTTCATTGACTTAGTTGTTTTATTAAGAAAAGCATAAGTCCAAAAGACTTAGAATTATTTTCATCATAGCATGTACATACTTTACCAACCCTTGGTTTGCTACTAGCTAGGCTAAGCATGGCATAGTAACTTAACTTAGGAAATTCCCTAGCAATTCTACAATACTACAACTACTTAGGATTTCCCAACATAGCATTTGGCAAAAGTAGCATGCAAGACTTAGCAAAAATAATTCTAATGCTTATTCAAAATAAAGGGGTGGAAATATCATGAAGTATCACTTGCCTTGGTAATGGGGAGAGCAGCACTCTTCACAATCACAGTCACTAGCAAAATCTACACAAAGTTTGTAGCACAAAATTACACACAATTCATATACAAACAAAAATATGAATGCATGCATGCAAGAAAATGCTAAGTGATGATTTTTGAAAACTCCACCAAGCAAGTGCATGATACAGAAACATAACCAAGTCAAATACTTGCTAACTAAACTTATTTAGCACTAAAACCATTTGCTAAACAAAATCTATACTCAAAATGGACCTAAATATGTTTCTGCATACAAAGTCATTTTAACAGAAAATTTTTGTTAAACACATTGCAGATTCAGAAAGGGCTTGACTCACTGATTCCAACGGTATAAAATTTGCAAAAATCTAATGTGGGAATCTCAAGTTATAGCCATTTGAAAATGGGATCTAAATCTGATTTGAATTCTAATTTTAAATCCAACCCTAGACACGCGTCACGATTTTACTGGTGCGTACCGGTTTGCACTGGATCACCCTTCCGCGCCGTTGGATCTAACTATCCCTGCACGGCTCAGATCTATCCATACCCCTTCTTTAAGTGAACTATTTCTACGCGCTGGATCTGGATCTGACGGTTAAGAATCTTCTAACCAGAAACGAGCGGCGCTAGCGGCGGCGGCTGGCGGCGGCGTTGGCGCTCTAGGTCGCCCGGGGAAGAAAGGAGGCGCTTACCAGAATCGCAGGATGCTGCCGATGCTCAAGGTGGCGATGGTTCGTCGGTAGCGGACACGGTGAGGATTTCGTCGGAGTTGAGACACACGTCGGCACGGTCGTCGGCGTTGGCGAGGTTCCTCGTCGCTAAGCCAAAATAGGGGTACTATTAGATCGCTGTAACGATGTAGATTCTAGGTGTACCAGTCAGAGGGCAAGGGGCGGTGACTACTTACGGAGGGAGGTCGCCGGAGTTCATGCAGAGAACGGTGGCGGCCGGTCGTCGACGTTGCTGGAGCTACGGATCATGCGAGGGCAAATGGGGAGTGTCAGTAGGTGCGCAAAGACTCGCTGAACTTGATAGCATGAACTAGAGACAGAGGGGAACACGGAGCTCACGGGTCGCGGCCAGCGTTGAATTCTTGGCGGCGTCGTGCGAGTTGTGGGCAGCCTGGTGGCGTGAAGGCGAAATTGTTTGGGGGAAATGGTCGCTAGGATGTGGGGATTTTATAGCCAGAAGCTCGACAAGAAACGCTTGCTGCATCAATGCCAATTAAGCTCACGAAATCAGTGCAGCAACAGGCAGCAGCGGAGGTCGTGCACGGAATCAGGGGAAGACGAAGCTGAAGTCGAGAGGGCCCTTTCGTCGTGAAGCGTCTTGAAGGGAGGTGGGGTCGCTATCGGCGTAATGGGTGTGGCGCGTGCGAGAGAGAAAAAGATGGCCCGGGTGGGCTAGCTGGGCCTGTTCCGATGCTGGGCTAGATTCCTGGCGCTCGGCTCTTTTCTTTTGTTTACTCCTTTTCTTTTTATATTTCGATTTTCAGGAATGGTTTTGAAATGAATTCAAACTCTTTTTGAATTCAAATCTTTCTGGGGTTTTTGCAGGGTACAGTAGTCTCGAATATAGGCATAAAAACAAGTGGTTTCTTTGCAAAGGCTTGGTCAAGCTTGGAGATCAAAATAACAGAGACTTGGCACTTGGTTTGCAAGATTTGAAAAATGGTTTTTGAAACCATTTCCAATTTGTAAAATTTTGGTTCAAAACCACAATCAATCCCTTCTATGAGGAAGACAAACAAGTTAGGTTTAAAATCACTCAAACTTTCAAATGGTGATGGCCATTTGATTTAAATCTGCTCACATAAAATCATAGCACTTTGTGCTTCTGTTTTTCTAAAATGAGTTTAAAATTGTTCTGAAATCTATATGCATGCATGAATGATATGCAAACTTTGAAATTATGATTTTAGGGATGTTACAACAAAGTTATATCGGATTACGGAACGAGTAAAGTACTTGCTGTGAACAAGATTGAACTAGGTATACCGGTACCGACGATCGAATCTCGGGCAAGTAAAATATCGCAAGACGAAGGGAATATATATAAATGGGATTGATTGAATCCTGGCATCGTGGTTCATCTGATATGATCATCGATGAATGTGTGGGAGTCAATATGGGTTTCCAGACCCCGCTGTTGATTATTGATAGAAGATCATGTATGCATATTCTCGAACCCGAAGGGTCACACACTTAACGTGTCTCGACGCTAGGATAGATTGGATAATTACTTTATGAGTTTTTGTTTGGAGTCTCGGATGAGATCCAGGACATCACGAGAGGTTCCGGAATGGTCCGGAGAATAAGATTCATATAAGGCAATGCAGTTTTTGGAGTTCGGAATTGTTTCGGGTAATTCGGTATTGTACCGGAAGCTTCTAGAACCTTCCGGAGTGGGACCAACGTGGCCCCACTTGTCGGGAGGGGGCGTGGTCCTATGAGGAAGTGCCCTGGCCGCATTGGGCCAGGGGAACAAGGCCCCATAGGGCCCATCCGTCCAAGCACCTAGGGAAACCCTAGGGGAGCTTCTAGAAGGGGTAAACTTGCCCCCCACTCCTCCCTCCTTGGCTGCCGGCCTAGGGCTTGGGGGAGGGGCAAGGGCCAGCCGCCCACCCCTCTATATAAAGAGGGTTGGGGCGCACCCTCCACACACCTCCTCCTCAACCCTAGCCGCCCTGCCGCCCTGCTGCCCCTCCTCTCTCTCTCCCTCCCGACTGCGCGTAGGCGAAACCCTGCTGCAAAAACTCTCCACCGCTTGCATCGTGCCGTAGCGTTGTAGATCCAATCCATCTGTCCACCCCACTTGCTGGACCGAGGAAGGAGGATACGCCGAGGTGCCGCACGTGTGCATCTCTCGGAGGCATCGCCACTTGCGGTGTTAGATCGGATCGGATCGCGAGGAGGAGAAGCGAGTACGACTACATCACCCACGTTCCGTCGAACATTCCGCTGTGCGAATCTTCAAGGGTATGAAGATATCATCTATTCCCCCTCATTGTTTGCATCTCCTAGATTAGATCTTGGCTTTCCCGTTCACTATGTTGCGAAACCCTTCAGCGGTGGCCGCAGCAATCGGTGTTCGCGAGGATTTGGCGAGCGGCGGTAGTGGGCATCGCAGAGCGGAGGATCGGGTTTGTCCCAAGAAGGAGATGTGAGAGAGAAGGGTGAAGGGGCCGGGGTCGTGTTGAACCCGAGCCAGACCTGGTTGGGCCGGGCCGGGCCATTCTAATTACCAACCAAACAGCTTATAATAAAACTAATGATAATAATAATATAAGATAAAATAAGGAAATAACCAAGATACTCTATACACTATTTTATCTCTACAAAAAGTAGGAAAATCCTAAAAATATATTTAATACATCAAAATGTTTATTAAAATAATACCCACATAAGAAAAATATAATTAATTTATTTTAATAAAATACAAATAAGTATTAACACCCTTAAATAACTAAATGAAATTTAATAAATTCAGAAAAAATCCTAAAAATAAATAAAAATCACTTTCATACATAGAAAGAAATCTCTTACCTAATAAAAATACTGACTTAAAATTTTACAAATAAAACTTAAAACAAATATTTAAAGACATTCAATAATTGAGAAATTTTATAAAAAAATCAAGATAATACCTAAAATAAAATTCAATTCAATTTTAAGATTTTAAGTAATAATACTTACCTGGATAATACTAAATATATTATTCAAAAAAACATTTTAAAATTCTTAGATCATATATCTTCAATTATTAAAATGAGATAGTTGTTTTATTAATTATTTAACATTATTTCCTAAGTAAGAAATAATCAAGTTCAAAACACAATCTTTTAACTCTAAAATAGTAAATTTAGAAAACTATCCAAATATAAACAATCAATTTTATAATAACTATAAGTCCAAGATTTACAAAGTTAGTCTTGCAAATCATTAACTTAAATTAGAAGTAAGTGATCTCAATTCATGTAAAATTATAATTAACAAACTTGGTATTCACTAAATACATCATAAAAGAAATTCACCTATTTTCTTTATATAAGAAAATCTTATAGTATAATCTATAAATATTAAATGTGCTATCTTTAAGTCTTTAATACTAAATTTCATTATGCTTAGGAAAAACCCTAGTTATTGTTAATACCATAAATGTTATATATCAAGTCCAATTATATCTTTATAGTTAACTTTGGTCTGAGATATCATAAGCTAGATATATAATGTCTCAAGATCAATTAAACCTTATCAGAACTATAACTTTAATCTTATTAATCTCCAGAGTTGAATAACTTAACATAAAGAATATTTTCTTCAAATGTTATTCTTTTTGGCACTTCAAAAGAAACACTATACCATTCCTTTTAAGTCATAATAACATTAAAACATAAACCTTGTAGTGATTACATGATACCACTCAATCTTAGAATTATATTATGATTGTACTTTACCTTTCGTATTTTATATGTTTATCTTAGAGTCCTAGCAACTATACCTTTTGAGAAGTAAACTTAAAAATAAACTAAGAATCTTAAGCAAATCATTTAAATACAACTCACTTGTAATGGTTGGGGAATTACTTGAGGTTTTACAACATGCATCTCATTACTTATGCATAACAGCATGTTGCTTCTTTAAACATTATCCTTACCGGGCAATGATGGTATTCTTGTATAACCCGAGGTCCAGGGTCAAGTCGAGAAATTCGACTACAATACTCCGCTATATCAAGGCAAGTTCACACTTGCTCATGTCCTTTGATTATTTTTTGTAAAGTATTTTACAAATCCAGTGTTGTCATCACCTGCATTTGAAAAAGGTCAGAAAATACTATTTTCATAATAATATGATTATAGGTTATTGACCATGAGGTAATAACCTACTATGAAAGTTCCGGTGGTAAAGGAACATATTATCTAGGACTTAACAACCAATGTCGCCAGTGATTCTTGCGCCGTATATTACGCGTTAACCATGTGATTTGGAATGGGATGGAGAAGTCAGCTAGATCGGCTCCCTTTTGCATGCATTGGACACTGTTCTAGGCATTTGTAAGTTGCAGATCGTGGGTATAGCCGTTTTATACGGGGAAAAGTCTACCATGGATGTGGGCTTACAAAAGACAGATTTCTAGTGTTAATGGTTGTTGTGTGTATCCAACTAAGGTATAGCCGTTTTATACGGGGAAAAGTCTACCTTAAGTTTGGGCATACAACAATTGTGGTGTATCTTGGTTGAGAAGGACAGTGATTGGCTTGGATCTTAGTGGGCCTCATACCAAGGAAGTGTGAGCGGAATGCGCACGAATGTGCAACAAAGCTAAGATCTCTCATGGGTAAAGTTACGCACCTCTGCAGAGTGTAAGAACGTAACTTGTTACTCCACATTAGGAAGGAGCTGAACTGGCGGGAAAGGAATTCCATGAAAGTTCTGGTAAACCCGTGAAGGCTGACGGACATAGATTTTTAGAATAAAAGCCACCTTTGAATAAATGTTTACGAAAACCTGCATTGCCTACGACTTACGGTCTATGGTTGTGGATATAGTGCATCAAACACTCCTTTTTAGTGAACTTGTTGAGTATGCTCGTACTCAATGTATCTTCTTAACCCTTGCTAGATTCTGAAGACAATAATGGTCAGGAAGAGGAAATACTATATCCAATTGAAGACCAAGAAGAATTCCGCTATGAAGAACCAGAAGTATCCGGAACCGTCGAAGGGAACAATTACGAAAACATCTATGGAATGGAGACCGACGTATCTAAAGTGTAGATGTAGCATATATACTGATCTAGTCCAGTAGCATAGATCTATATCCTCTATCTATATTAAATCTCGTATAAACCTTAGTTGCTTATTTATTCTGTTCTCAGAGTTATTATAGTTTAGCCCTAAGTCATCGGGATACCTCTATGGACCTAGGAGGATCTCCAAGTCGTCATGTAATTTCTGGTTGTAACAATGATAATGTATGATGTGGACCCGCTTTTTTTTTCTGTTGTACCACTCTGAGTATGTAATATTTGCAGAATGGTACTCCTTGAGTGTTATGTCCATGACTATAGTATACTACAACATGCAGTGGTATGCTGGGTCACCGCAGAAAGAAACACTTACAACCGAATACCCTGAAGTATGAAATGTTGGGCTTGTTACCGGTAAGTATTTCATACGGAGTCTTGTCCAAGATCTTGCGGAGGTAGAGCTGGTTTGATGAGTGACAAGCGTTTGATATGGCTTTAGCCCAAATGTTGTAAGGAGACTTGAATTCAGCCAACATCGATCTTGCCATATCCATCAAAGTGCGATTCTTCCTCTGGGCTACACCATTTTGTTGAGGGGTGTACGCAGCGGAATATTGATGTCTTATCCCCTCTGCACTTAGAAATTCATTCAATGTGTATTTCTTGAACTCAGAGCCGTTGTCACTTCTTATTGCCAAGATTGGAACATTGTGTTGACGCTGAACCTCATTGGCGAAGTCAATGAACGTTTGTTGAGTCTCACTCTTTAGCTTGAAGAAATAGACCCATGTATATCTTGAGTAATCATCGACTATCACCAAGCAATATTTCTTCCCACCGAGACTGGCATTAGATGGAGGACCAAATAAGTCCACATGAAGTAATTCCAAGATTCTCTTTGAAGAAACAATAGTCTTCCTCTTGTGTGGAGAGTCATGCATTTCGCCTTGAACACAAGCCCTTCAAACACGATCTTTGGCAAAGGATACATTGTCATTTAGTCCAAGGATGTGGCCACCCTTGTGAAGACTTTTCAAAGTTCTCATGTTGACATGGGCTAAACGGCGATGCCATAGCCAGCCCACGTCGGCCTTTCCGAATAGGCACATCGGACCCGAAGTGGTTTTCCCCGAAAAGTCCACCACATACAGGTCATTTTTGACGTACCCAACGAAAGCGACCTTTAGAGACTTGCTCCACAAAAGTACCACCAAATTATCATCAATGAAAACACCAAATCCCATCTTACCAAGGGCACGAACAGAAAGTAAGTTGTAACCGAGGGTCTCAACAAGCATGACGTCCACGAGAGAGATATCGTGGGCGACCACTACCTTGCCAAGACCCAATACCTGAGATTTAGACTTATCACCATAGGAGACTGTAATATTATCATGATTGGGTTGCATCTCCGTGATGATCTCCTTGCTCCCGGTCATATGACTAGTGCATCCACTATCCAGCACCCATTTAGACCCACCGAAAGCATAGCCCTGCAAGATAATTACTTCTTGGTTTTAGGTACCCATTTTTCAATGGGTCCTCTCATGTTAGTAACAAGGGTCTTTGGAACCCAAATATACCAAGCAACATATTCATCAAAAGTACCAATATAATAAGCATAAACATCTCCATAATAATCACAAAAGAGTTCATAATTTGGATTGCGAGACCCTCCAAAACCAATATGGCCAGTTTTGTCTTTTGTGACATTCTTCTCAGCAGTGTTTGTCTTTGATTGTTCACCCTTGGTCTTCTTCTTCTTGTTCTTGGACTTGGTGACATATCCAAGTCCCTATTTTCCAAGATTTGACTTTTGCTTGTCAAGTATCTCATCAAGTGCACCCTTACCTTTGGGAGTGACGTCATTGACAAGCTCATCTCCCACACTAGCATTTTCTTTGTGAATATATGTTGATTTAGATGTGCTAGGAACATAATACTTGGTCAATCGAATTTGGAGTTGATCATGTGACTCATTGAGAATGGAGAATTCACTTTTCAAAGCCTTGTGAGCAATGTCAAGTTTCTCCAATTCCTCGGAGAGTCTAGCATGAGCAGCCCCAAAGTCAATCTTTTCTTTCTTTAACTTCTTTGCTTTGGCAACTGCATTGTCACATTACTTAACAAGCTTTTCTACCATTTCTTCATGTGACTCCTCAATAGACTCAAGACTCTCTTCAAGAGAAGCCCGAGCCTCTTCTTCTTCTAGAGCATTTTTTAAGGATGCAATTTCCATTGCATCCTCCCTTTCAATCCTGCCCTTTTCTTCAAGAAGCACTTCATTTTGGGTCAGCTGGTCCATAAGAGCCTCAAAATGTATTTTGTGCTCACCTTGCAAGTTAGTGAAGAAATATTCCAAAGCAATAATATCTTCTTTAACCTTAAGACTAGTAGGATCATCCATGTCAATCATAGCCTTAGGAAAAGAAATGTTAGAAGTTGATACCTCGGAACCCCTTGCCATGAGACAAGTAGCATTCTTGTTGATGACATTTTCGTTCGGAGAGTCAAAGAGAGATGTTGGTGTAGATGTGGTGGCTATAGAAACCACCTCTCGAGAGCTATCATCCTTGTCTTCATCTTCACTTCCTGAAGAATATTCTTCTTGAGCCACTAGAACAATCTTTGGTTGCTTCTTGAAAGGAGCATTCGTCTTTACAAATTGTTTCTTGCGTGGAGCCTTTGAATTTTCTTTGAGAATAAGTCTTCCTCCATTATCTTCCCTAATTTGATATGGATACTCGGCTACAAAGTGCAGCCAGTATTCACAGTTGAAACAAGTTCTTAGCTTGGGACCTTTTTCTTTTCTTCCATAAGCTCCACTCTTGCGTTCTAGTTCAGATTTGTCCTTGGCTGGATCCTTCCAAAATTTTCTAGCATAGAAGGCCATGTATTGTCCATGAATTATTTTTACATCTTCGGGACAGTCCATACCTTCTATGTCATCTTCATCATGATCAGCCACACTAGTCTTCAAGGCCACGTTGACTCCCTTTTGCATCCCCATAGCTCGTGCATGAGCATCTTCGGCATTCTTGGCATCCACTTTGAAAGCAGCCATTTCTTGCATTACCTCATTGGATGTCATAAGGTGATAGTTATGCCTTCCTTGGAGACTCTTAAAATCTATGGGCTCAAATGGCATAAGAGCACTGACATACTTGCGCTTTATCCAAGCATCATCAACATGAGAGGCACGATGATTTTTGAAAGTGGTGGCTATTGACTTGAGCCTCCTATACATATCCTCGTGGTCTTCTCCATCCAACATATAGAATCCTTCAGCTTCATTACTCAAAGCATCATATCTATTTCTTCTCATGCTCTAATTTCCAATGAAGAGCTCAGTGAGGGCATCCCAAGCTTCCTTATCTGTGCTAAGATGCTGAATGTGTGGCATGTCTTTGTCACCCACACCAAGCAGAATAATGTGTAGATCCGTTGTGTTGAGTTGGTTGTCAACAACCTCTCTTATTGTTAGGTTGTTGGGATCTCCAACATGAAGACCATTCTCTATGATTTTCCACAACTCAATGGAGGAGCTTCACACATGAGACTCCATAAAAAAATTGCCATTGATTAAAAGTAGATGCTAAAAGTTTGGGTTGATCACCCCTATTATGTATATGTGGGTGTGGGATAGGTGGATTAGGAGAATACACATGGGAAACCTCATTGTATCCTTCCTTACCACTATCCTTTTTCGAGGAGGAGCTCTTGCTAGTTCCATCACCAACCACTTCGTTTTCTTTGGAATCGGTTTTACCCATTTCCTTGGATTGCGGAGTGGTAGCCTCAGAGGTAGATGGAGGTGATGCTGCGGATGTGGAGATACACATTATCAGTTGACGCATCTCTTCCATCTTAGCCTCCATGGAACTAACCAAGGCTGTTTCCAACGTCTTGAAATCGTTCATGGTGACTACCTCAGGAGCATCACTCCCATCTCCCTTGGAACCCATACTTATCTTAGGTGGTTAAGCCCGAATTAAGAGTCGGGGCTCTGATACCAATTGAAATGGATCGTATGGGAACCTAGAGGGGAGCGAATAGGTTCTACTCAATTTTTAGTTCTTTTTCAGTTTTAGGCTTGACATAAAGTAAATTCTCTAGATATGCATCTATGAGAATTTCCCTATATGCAAACCTAGCTACTAAGCACGTAAAGAGAGGAGCGAGGAAACCATAGTGGAGCACGCGGAGACACAGGGATTTGTTTTACCGCAGTTCATTCCTTGTTAAGGGAAGTACATCTGCGTTGGAGGGGTGGGCGGTTCTAAGACCACCACGCCATAATAGGCCTCACCCTATTCTCCGATGGATCTCGCCACGAAAGGCCTGATCCACCTTCTCCACTATTCGTACCCTTCGAGGCAGGAACCGGTGCCTTTACAACTCTACCGGGGCACACACACCCACAACTGAATTGGGGGCTCCCGTAATGACAACAAGCTGTCACAAGAACAAGGATTATCAATATAATCAAAAGCAAGGATCTAGATATTTGCAAGAAATACTAGATCGAAAATTCTCCAAATGAATGGAGAGGACATGAAGCGCTTGATTGCAGTTGTTGAAGATCGAGTCCTCCTCCTTCGATTCCCCAAGGGATGGTGCCTTTGGGTGGATGAAGGTGGAGCTCTCTTGGGTGAAGGTTGAAGAACAGATCTTGACTTTTTCGAATGAACCAAGGGGTCTGGTGGGAGGGGGGAGGCTGGCTTAAAAAACCCTGCCCAGATCTGGCCGTTGAAGAAGTTTGGGGTGGATTATCAACCCCCCCCCCCCCCACTAGGGGCGGACTATCCGCCCTAGGGGGAAAATCCGCCTACAGGACGGAAACTCCGGGGGAAACTCCGCCCCCCATACAGAGAGTGACGCCGGTCTTGACTTGGTGAAATTCCTCGAGGGGGGAGATCCGCCCCCTCAAGGGGCGTACTATCCGCCCTGGGAGAAAATCCGCCCCACAGACAGAAAGTCCGGGGAAAACTCTGCCCCCATACAGAGAGTGACGCCGGTCTTGACTAGGTGAAATTCCTTGAGGGGGCGGATTAATCCGCCCCCTTCAAGGGGCGGACTATCCGCCCTGGGGAGAAAATCCGCCCCAGAGACAGAAGTCCGGGGGAAACTCCACCCCCTCTCTGAGCGAAGCGCCTTGGCAACTTTGAAGTCAAATCCTAGGGGGCGAATTATCCGGCCGATACTCCACCCCCTCTCTGGGGGTTGCGCCCTTATGATATTGGGGAGGGGAGGATTATCCGCCCCCTAAAATAGTTTCCTTTTTCCTTTTCAAGTTAGAGATCTTCAGCACTTCAACACACATTAAATAATCCTTGATATTGCTATCTCACACACAAAACACTAGGGATTATGAAATGTTCTTTCACAACTCCCCTTCCACTAGCAATGTGGGACTAAACTTTAGCATCACTAGCACAACCATATGTTTCCATGCACAAGTGGGCCAAAGAGAATTTCAGAATTTGTCTAATGGGCCAGCAGCCCAAAACTCACCAAATTCCAACAATCCCCCACAAAGTCTCATTAACACATCACATAACTTTTATTCCAGAACATTTTTTTATATACCGGTGTGTAGTGGATAATGTTAAGTTAAACTTACAATTTAAACTTCATGATACACTAGCTAGCAACTTGAAAAGTGGACTATGCCTTGAACTACAAGTTTTCTGCGCGCTAGTTTCACACAAAATCTAGACCGGTACAGGGCTACCGTCGGCTTCCCCGTGGTTTGGATCTTATGCGTCATACTCCAGGGCCTTTCATGAGTTTATTAGAGAGCACCCAACTCTCACGGATTGCGACGTTTGACAGTCAGACTCATATAGGTGTGTTCCTCAAGAGATGTTCTGCAGGACAACATCTCCGCTTATAAAAAGCCACTTGAACACATTAAGATAAATATCAACCTGCCATGCAGATTAAGAGAGTATTGCATCTTTATGGAGATTTAAATATAGAATACTCTACTCTTAGTTGATCAATAGCTTGTCTCCCAGCTCTAATTCACGGTATCTCCAATCACATAGAGTGGGTTGCCACTGGGATTAGCGTGGGTCTCAAACCCATCTCCCTCGATGCATTATCTATCACATTACGTTATAATCCATTTGTGAAAGGATCTGCCAGATTTTTAGATATTTGGATATAATCCAACTAAATAACTCCAGAGTTTCTCAGTTTCCTGACAGATTTCAATCTCCTCTTCACATGCCTTGATGACTTCATATTATCCTTAGAAATGTTTACTATGACGATCACAGTTTGATTATCACAGTTCATCGGGGTGGCGGGTATTGGTTTTTCAACTACAGGTAAGTCCATCAAGAGCTCATGAAGACACTCTGCTTCAACAGTGGTTGTGTCTAATGTTGTGAGTTCTGCTTCCATTATCGACCTCGTTAATATGGTATTCTTGCAAGACTTCTAGGAAACAGCGCCACCACCAAGTGTAAACAAATAACCACTTGTGTTCTTAATCTCTTCAGCATCAGATATCCAGTTTGAATCACTATAACCCTCAAGTACCCATGGATACCCAGTATAGTGAATACCATAACTCGCAGTGCCTTTCATTTAGCGCAAAACTCTTTCAAGAGCATGACAATGATCATATCCAGGATTTAACACAAATCGACTCAGTTTGCTTACAGCAAAGGAGATGTCAGGTCTAGTAGCGCTGGCTAAATACATGATTGAGCCAATAATTTGAGAATATCTCAATTGATCTTTAGCAATCATTCGATTCTTTCGAAGTAGCACACTCGGATCATAAGGTGTTGGAGAAAACTTGTAGTCGCTATTACCCGAAACGACTCAATATCTTTTCCACATAGTGAGACTGAAGTAGTGTAATCCCACCATTGTCATCCTTTAGTAGCTTGATCTTTAATATCACATCAGCCACTCCCAAGTACTACATCTCAAAACAACGAGATATGAACTCTTTGACCTCCTCAATAACAGCGAGGTTGGTCCCGAATATCAATATGTCATCAACATAGAGACACATAATAACCCCCTCGCCCCCACCATGGCGATAGTACACACATTGGTGAGCTTCATTTACAACAAAGCCTTCAGCATTTAAAGTTCTTTCAAACTTCTCGTGCCACTGCTTAGGAGCTTTCTTAAGACCATACAAAGACTTCACTAACTTACACACATTTCCTTCTTGACCATCTACTACAAATCCGTTAGGCTGCTCCATATAAATTTCCTCATCTAGCTATCCATTTAGAAAACCTATCTTAACGTCCATTTGATGAATGATAAGACCATGTGAGGCATCCAAGGATAGTAGTACTCGAATAGTGGTCAATCTGGCTACGGGTGAGTAGGTATTGAAGAAGTCTTCACCTTATTTTTGGGTATAACCCTTGGCCACAAGACGTGCCTTATACTTTTCAATTGTGCCATTAGGTCTAAGCTTTTTCTTGAACACCCACTTACATCCTACAGTTTGCACCCATAAGGACGATTAGTAACTTCCCAAGTACCATTGGCTAAGATGGAGTCCATCTCGCTTCGGACAACTTCCTTCCAGTAGTCAGCATCTTGAGATGCATAGGCTTCTGAGATAGAAGTGGGAGTATCATCCACAAGGTACACAATGAAATCATCACCAAATAACTTTGCAGTCCTTTGTCTCTTGCTCCTTTTGGGAGCTTCATTGTCATCCTCCACAGGATCATCATGGTGTTCTATCGGCATAGTGGGTTCAGGAATTATAGCAAATTCCTGACTAGATGAACTAGTCATTGATGGCGCCCACCACTTATCGTGGGACGCTTCGTTGGAAACCCCAAGAGCAAGGTATGAAGAAGCACATCAGCAAGTTTCCCTCAGTAAGAAACCGAGGTTATCGAACCAGTAGGAGGAAGGAAACGTCACACAGGTGTTGCTGGCAATGTGGAGACCTGCACAACACAAACTCAAGACTTTGCCCCAACGAATCAGTGAGGTTGTCAAGCTCACCGGTTTGCTATAACAAAGGATTAAACGTATGGTGTGGAAGGTAATGGTTTGCAGCAAGTAAACAAATAACAGTGGAGATGTATCAATGGTAAAGATTGGCCCGGGGTCCATAGTTCACTAGAGGTGCTCTCCTTAGATAAACAACATGGCATGAAGGGTAAACAAATTACAGCAGGGCAATTGATAGGAACTGAGCAAGGAATAACAATGCAATTACTAGTCAGAAATATCCTATGAGATTCGATTGGGCAATACAACAAGATACATAGTCCGCCATCCAAATGCATCTATGACTAGAAGTCCACCTTCAGGTTATCATCCAAACCCCCTCCAGTATTAAGTTGCAAGCAATAGACAACTGATTTAAGCAAAGTGTGTAAGGTAAACAGTCCACATGTTCCATGAACAAGAGACCGTTGTTTTCTCCCTAGTAGCAACAGCACATATATAACCGAAGAGATTATTGTCACTTCCCTTGGAAACTAGAGGCATGAACCCACTATCGAGCATAAATACCCCCTCTTGGAGTCACTAGCAACTACTTTGCCAAGATAGCTACTAACAACGGAGAGCATGCAATATCACAAACAACACAGACATGATAGAATCATAAAGACAAAACCATTAATCAAACCAACATAATAATCTCAATATCCATCGGATCCCCGCAAACACAACATGCATGATTACAAATAGATTAGATCTTGATCATGAATGGAGCTCACAATATCTATACATGAAAGCACAAAGGAGGAGATACAACCATCTAGCTACTACATGGACCCATAGTCCAAGGTGGAACTACTCATGCATCATACCGGAGAGAAGGCCTCCGGGATGATCTCCCATCCGACAGGCTGCCGGGAAGAACTTCAGATCCCCCCGATCTAGGGACGATTGTGGCGGTGGCTATAGACGGTTTCGTTGATATTTGATCGGTTACTTAGGGTTTCTTCATCGGGGGCTTCTTATAGGTGAAGGGGGAGGCCGAGGCGGTGGCCAGGGGGGCCACACCCTAGCCAGGCGCGGGCCCACCTATGGCCGTGATTGGGGGGTGTGGCCCCTATGGCTCGCCTCCCCGGCTCCCCTATGGACTTCTTGTTCCCCACGGAAAGTAATTGACTTTGACGTTTGTCCCGTCCAATTCCGAGAATATTTCTTTACTAACTTTTCTAAAACCAAAAACAACAGAAAACAGGCATCTGGCACTGTTGCAACTTGTTAATAGGTTAGTACCAGAAAACATGTAAAAAGCACCTCAAAGTGTATACAAGTAAAGCAAAGTAGATACTAAACTAGCATGGATCATCAAAAATTATAGATACGTTTCCAACGTATCAGTCATCTCCTGATTTGATGAGCTAGACATACCTTTCATTGGAAAGATGTCCTCAAGGAAAGTCGCATCATTCGAATCCATAATTGTACCAACATGCATTTCGGATACCTCAAATTTTACTATCAAAAATCTATAGACAATGCTATGAAAATCATATCCCAGAAAAACACAATCAACGGTTTTTGGTCCAAGTTTTCGCTTCTTGGGTATTGGAATATTGACTTTCACCAAACAACCCCAAGTTCGTAAGTAAGAGAGTTTAAGCCTTTTCTTTTCCCATTCCTCAAATGGAGTCATGGTTTTATCCTTTACATGAACACAGTTTAGGACATGACACGCAGTCATTAGCGCCTCCCCCCACCATTCCTTGGAAAGACCTGATGTATCTAAGATGGCCTTAACCAAATCAGTTAGAGTGCGGTTCTTAATTTCGGCCTCCTCATTTGACTCAGGTGAGTAGGGAGGCGTCCTCTCATGTATAATACCATGTTCCATACAGAATAAATCAAATTCGTTTGAAAATTTCTCTCCACCACGATCCGACCTTAGCCGCTTGATTTTAAGATCAAGTTGGTTTTCTGCCTCAGCTTTATAGATTTTGAAGTAGTTTAAAGCTTCATCTTTAGATTTCAGAAGATAAACATAGCAGTATCTAGTGGATTCATCAATCAACGTCATAAAGTATCTTTTTCTACCTTTTGTCAACACACCATTCATCTCACAAAGATCTGAATATATAAGTTCTAGTGGTGCTAAGTTTTTCGGTTCTGCAGCCGTATGATACTTACGGGGTTGCTTTGCTTGCACACAAACTTGGCACTTAGAGCCTTTTATTGTGGTAAATTTCAGAATTAAACTCATATTGGCTAGCCACGTCATGCAACCAAAGTTAATATGACAGAGTCGTGAATGCCAAACATTGGACTCATTATCATTGCAAACATGATTAATAATTTTAGTACATGAGTCTGACAAAGACAAGCGGAACATACCTCCACACTCATAAACCTTTCCAACAAATTGTAAATATTTAGAAATTACAACTTTATTGGACTCAAAAACCAACTTAAATCCATCTCAACATAAAAGCGATCCGCTGACGAGATTCTTATTGATGGAGGGAACGTGTTGCACATTCTTCAGCTGTACGGTCTTCCCCGAAGTAAACTTCAAATTTACCGTACCAAAATCATGAACAGAAGCACGTGAGCCGTTTCCCATCATCACGAAAGAAATCCTTGAGACCTGATAAGAGGAAAACATGGAAATATCATAACATACATGTGTATTAGCACCCGTGACTACACCAATAAGGAGAATGACATACTGAAAGGATAATAGGTAAAATACTGTACCCAACATCCTTCATCTCAGTATCTCTAATAACAACATTAGCGGCATTGCCGCTTGATACGTTGGAAACGTATCTATAATTTTTGATGCTCCATGCTTGTTTTGTATCTACTTTGCTTTACTTGTCTACACTTTGAGGTGCTTTTTACATGTTTTCTGGTACTATCCTATTAACAAGTTGCAACAGTGCCAGATGCATGTTTTCTGCTATTTTTGGTTTCAGAAAAGTTAGCAAAGAAATATTCTCGGAATTGGACAGGACGAACGCCAAAGTCAATAACTTTCCGTGGGGAACAAGAAGTCCGGAGGAGAGACGAGGAGGCCGGCCAGGGGGGCCCGAGTGACCCTAGGCGCAGGTAGGCCCTACCCCGCACCTAGGTAGGGTTTTCCCGCCCTGGCGGCCGCCTCGGTCTCCCCCTTCGCCTATAAGAAGCCCCCGATGCAGAAACTCTCGGTACCCGATCAATATTCCATGAAACCGTCTGTAGTCGCCGCCACCATCGTCCCTAAATCGGGGGATCTAAAGTTCTTCCCGGCACCCTACCGGAGGGGAGATCATCCCAGAGGCCTTCTCTCTAGTATGATTTGTGAGTAGTTCCACCTTGGACTACGGGCCCATGTAGTAGCTAGATGGTTGTTGTGGCATCCCGCAAAACCACTACTAGAAAATCGCGTTGAATTTGTGCATTGCATCGTCCTCATCATGCATTGTTTGCCAAAACTATCCCGCAAGGCCCGTTTTGTTTTCTAAAACGCCCCATCTTTATTCAAACGCCAAACCCCGGGTGCTGCCGGATATTTTATTTGTCTAAAAACCACTTGCAAAAGTTCATCGCAAAACAAATAAAAATATTGAATTATTTTAGTGGGGCAGTCGAACGGGCCGAGTAGACCCGAACGACCACCCCTGTTTTTAAAACGGTCCACCTAACCCGCCCTGTAAAATCCTAGACCTACCCAGCTATCTACCCAACCCAAACAGCCACATCACTCCGGTCAACCTCGCCGCGCCGCCCACTCCGTTCGTCCTCGCCGCGCCCACTCCGTTCGTCCTCGCCGCGCCGCCCCCCCTCCGTTCGTCCTTGCCGCGCCCACTCCGTTCGTCCTCGCCGCGCCGCCTCCTCCGCTCGTCGACCGAGCCTCGGCTCCCGGCGAAGCTCCTTGCCGCCCGCCTCGTTCGATAACCGCCGCCCGCCGCCGTTCCCATGTCCGCTGCGGCCTCCTCCCGGCAGTGGTCATTGACGTCGACGCCTCGCCGACCTCGCCTCCAGTCGCTCGACCCGGCGCCGCCAAGCTCGCCAATCCAGGACGCCACCATCAGCCCCTGTGCGCGCGCGAGCGAAACCTGGGACTTCCACTTGTTGCTGTTTTGTTCTGAAGAAGTTGTTGGGGTGTACATGTTGATGTTGTGGACGTGGATACGGTAGGGATGAACAGAACATATGATCCGGCACCGACAAGATCTTCGATGCAAGGGGACAACAACATGGAACCGCGACACTCCAAGCTCTCCGTCCCGGCGTCCGAAGACCGTGAAGCGTCGCGACCCCCATCACGGATACGAGACCCCGAAGAACCGCGCAAGACCACATGCGCGAGACTCCAAGGCCGTACCGAGTCGAAGGTGTCCGGATCATCCCCGACGAGAACTCCATCATGAAACATCTAGCACTCCGACATGGACCCTGGAGACCCCGGCGTCGAGCCCCAAGTTCGTCCCCGATAATCAAGGTGGAACCCCAAGACCCCGAAACCCCGATCCGAAGGCCGATCCGAAGCGCCAAGGCCTCCGCCATGGAATCAACAAGATCATCACGAAACGCCGAGCACTTCTTTCAGGACGCCACGATCGTCGACATGACCCGAAGACCGCGAATGCGACAAGAACGGCACCGACGCAAAACGCCAAGTACTTCTTCCCGGAACGCAAGATCTGCCCCGTTACCGAGAGCGAGAGAACGATCCCGCCGAGCCTGAACCGTCGAACCCTGGACCCTGTCGAACCCCGAACCCCGGAACCCCCAAGTTCGTCGAGGCCCCTTAATGTGTGAACCCTCTCCCGCAAACCCTATTTTATAATTGAAATACAACTTGTCGCATAATAATTGTTCATGCATGCATCCTATCATGTGGTTTGGGGGCCTTATGCCGATTCACCTAATAATTAAATATGGGGCCCATATGCGGGCAAATCTAGCCTCATATTGTCCTCATCTAAATTTGTGTAGCGAATCCGGTGCTATCTTCTACCATGTTAAACAACATTTAAATTGCGGGGTAGATAAATAACTTGAACCATTTAATTAATTGTCGGGACCCCGGTTCCGCTTAATTTGACCTAATTGCATCGCACTTTGCCATGCCATGCATCATACATGCATCATGCCGATCTTCTGCCGTGTATTAAATATTGCACCCGGTGTTCTTCTAGTGTTTTGCTTCTTCGCGGATAAGGCCGTTGAGTTGATGTGAGCTTCGCCCCGATCTTCGGTTACCCTTCGGCAATGTTTTCAGGCGAGCATCTCCCCCTTTCTACCTATCTTACTTTTATAGTATTTATTCCCTCCTGTTGATCTATTGCTATCTGTGTTGCGATGCTCTAGTTTCATCGTGATATCCCTTGCAGCCCTATATTGCCTTGGACACACCCTATTACCTGTTGTTTGGTAGATAGTTGGACTTGCGCGTAGTTGCTGGCTCAAGCGTCGATGTGTGTCGTCATATGCCACGATTCTTGATGTATTGCCGCATGTTGATGTTGGAGATGATTCTAGTTTTACTTATCGTCACTTTAATTTCTTAACAACTAAAATTGAAATAAGCAGAGGCATCGGTGGGTGATAGAAAATATTTGGTTTAACGCCCACTTGTGTCCGTAAAGACCCCGAGTACTTGATACTGTTCCTTGATTTATCGCTATCCACATCCGGAGGTATATGGGACCCCCTGGCGAGCTTGATTCAGTCTTATTTCTTGGGGCCACAAACTAGTTTGAGGTTTTATTTACGATCCTATACTTATGCCATGCTACTTTACGTATTTAAATTGTGCGAGGAGCACCTTGTACTATTTAGGATCGGGACACGATTCGCCGGTGTCGACAAGCCCAGCCACACTTTCGGGTTCCCGATGTTCACGGCTTCACCCAAACCTTGAGCCCATTTCGAGTCAGGCCGCTTGCTATGGATCTACTTAAGGGGTGGCCCCAAATATTTCTGAATCTGTGATTGTTCACCGTGAAAGCCTCGTTGGGTTTTGTTTGGTTTTTCCGAGGTTGATCGAGCGTGTGTTGCTATTGGTGCACCCCGGGTAAAACTTTCAAAGCCGTGTCCGCGGATATGGACGACTTGGAGCACGATTCTCGATCATAGACAAGCATAACTAAAGTTTCTGCTATAAATTTGACTTATAATGACTAGTAATCAGCTTCACTATAACGGAATGGCTAATAATACGCCCACAATTGCTTGTTTGGTTGTCGCCATGACAATTGTACCTGACTAGTAAATCTTGCAACTACAACGGAATGGCTGAATAAAAGTACCAACAACTGCTGGGTTTTGGGTTATCTCATGATAAATGTATCTGACTAGTAAGTGTTGCCACTATCACGGAATGGTTAACTAAAAGGGCCCACTGCTTCTTTTATCAGGACGATTATCTAAACCTGACTAGTAATTGCTGCAACGATAACTGAATAACTAAAACTGCCGACTGTGTGAGTTCCTCGGTTGACTTCCTCGTTTGGTCTCGAGGGGGAAACGCCAGGATGGGTGTGTTTGATGATAGTATCAGGTTGGATCCGAATAGGTCTTTCTTACCCCTCTCTGTTTGCCGCCAGTTGTATCGAGTCTCTATAGGTTGTTTAGTGCATGCTGCCGCTGCCGCTTCAGTCCACCATACCTATGTAGGCGAGGACCGCCGAATTCTAGCCTCGCTGCAATCGCCTCGATCGACGCCTCTTTTTTCCTTTGCCCTTTGTCGGCACCCTTTTGTTTAAGCAGGTTTTGAGATCGACGCTTAGCAGGGGTTACCCTTCCGCTTGGCTCGGGCAGGTTATGGACGCCATTGGTTATTCTTCAGGGCTCTTAGCCCCATTTGCATCTTGTCCGTAGCTGGACGCTCTATCGATTTCAAGGTGATTTGGATCTTTGTATATCATATCTGTATTCTTGACTCTTTGAGTCGCCGTTATATATATATATATATATATATATATATCTGTTCTGTGGGTCCCATCGAGGACTGTTGTGTAATGTTATTACTTCGTTTTCCACCCGCACGAAAGTGCCTGGTGGGCACCTTTGAATCGTTTCTATGCGGGTTTGGCGAATTTTGCTCAAACTTGCATAGGTCCGATTCTGAGGGTGTTACAGTTGTATCTCATATTTTGTGCTTTCATGTATAGATCTTGTGAGCTCCATTCATGATCAAGATCTAATCTATTTGTAATCATGCATGTTGTTTTTGCGGGGATCCGATGGATATTGAGATTATTATGTTGGTGTGATTAATGGTTTTATATTTATGATTCTATCATGTCTGTGTTGTTTGTGATCTTGCATGCTCTCCGTTGCTAGTGGTTATCTTGGCCAAGTAGTTGCTAGTCACTCCAAGAGGGGTATTTATGCTCGATAGTGGGTTCATGCATCTAGTTTCCAAGGGAAGTGACAGAAATCTCTTCAGTTGTAGATGTGTTGTTGCTACTAGGGAGAAAACAACGGTCTCTTATTCATGGAACATGTGGACTGTTTACCTTACACACTTTGCTTAAAGTTTTTGTCTGTTGCTTGCAACTTAATACTAGAGAGGGTTCGGATGGTAACCTGAAGGTGGACTTCTAGTCATAGATGCAGTTGGATTATGGTCTATGTATAATGTTGTATTTCCCAATCAACCTCATAAGATCTTTCTAGCTAGTAATTGTATTGTTATGCCTTGCTCAGTTTCTGTCAATTGCCCTGCTGTAATTTGTTTACCCTTCATGCCATGTTGTTTATCTAAGGAGAGCACCTTTAGTGAACTGTGGACCCCGGTCCAATCTTTACCATTGATACATCTTCCATCATTTGTTGTTTGTTGCAAACTATTACCTTCCACACCATACGTTTAATCCTTTGTTACAGCAAATCGGTGAGCTTGACAACCTCACTGATTCGTTGGGGCAAAGTTTTGAGTTTGTGTTGTGCAGGTCTCCGCGTTGCTTGCAAAACCTGTGTGACGTTTCCTTCCTCCTAATGGTTCGATAACCTCGGTCTCAACTGAGGGAATACTTGTTGTTGTAATCTTCACACCTTGCTCCTGGGGTTCCCATCAAGACTCCACATGAGCCACCAAGTTTTCTGGCACCACCAAGGACTCATCAACAAGTTTTCTGGCGCCGTTGTCGGGGAGGCTAAGGGCGTCTTCAGTAGGGGAGTCCTTCATTTCCTTTCTCTTTACTTTGTTTTTAGTTTTCTTTTTTTCTTTTGCTTGGTTTTGTTTGCCTCTTTTCAAAAAAACAAAAAAAAATAGTCTAGCTTGGTTTTCTTGCCTTATTCAAAAACACAAAAAAATTAGTTCCTGCTCTAGTTGCTGGTCTGTTGTTTCCTTGCTTGGTCATGTTTTCTATGAATGGATGGTTTCTTTGAAACTATTTCTTATTGGGAAGGTGGGTTCACGGAAGAACAAAAGGATTATTATAAGGAACACCGTTTGTCACAAAAAGGGAAACACTTATGGGAACAAATTGATAGTTGAATACTATTGCTAGAGACGTGTGCTCTACTTATAATGTTACTTATTGCTTTGATAAGTCTTGTTGTTGTAGGAGGTATAAACACCTGCCTTTTCAATGTGAGTATAATGATAATGCTACCATATCTTCTTATGTTAGAAATTATGACTTTTATGATGTGGAACAAATTGAAGAATTTATTGATTTCAAGGGTGCATTTGAACTTGCTAGTTTGCTTGAAAATACTGATGATGCACCTTATGAACATGAGGTTTATGAGATACTTAAATTTTTCTTTGATAATTACAAGGAATCAAATGGCTATATTCTTGAATATTTTAATAGATGATTTCCACAAATGGAAGAGACTACTGCCTTGCAGGAGGCTATGGAAGAAGAAATTGTTGAAACTAGAAGCTCATTAGATGAAAAAGAGGAAGAGAGTGATGAACAAATGGAGGAAGAATGAATTAACTACCCATGCCTACCTTCTAATGAGAGTAACTCTTTATCCCTTACATTATTTAATTGTCCCCCATGCTTACCAAAGGAGAATGAATGTTATGTTCCTGTGGATCCTTCTGAAATATCTACTTTGGGTAAAACCTATGAAGGTTTTAATCCCACTATTTTTGAGCTTGATAGAAATTATGTGTTTGTAGATCATGAAAAGCATGCCTTATGTGATAGCTATATTGTTGAGTTTATTCATGATGCTACTGAAAGTTATTATGAGAGAGGGAAACATGGTCTTTTGTATCTCAACAATATTAAGTTTCCCCTCTTTATGTTGAAAATCTTGAAGTTGCACTTGTTTTGTTTTCCCATTCTTGTTACTATGTGTTTCTTTGATTTATTTTCTTACACGATTCCTATGCATAGGAAGTGGGTTAGACTTAAATATGTTTTGAATTTGCTTCTTGATGCTCTCTTTGACTTCAATTCATAGTTCTTATGAGAGCATCTTCTCAAGCTCTTGTGCCTAACTTAAAGGCGTTAAAGAAAAGTACTTGTTGGGAGATAAACCAAGAGTTTCCTTGAGTCTTGAAAGTTATTACTACTGTAATGACCTCTCCTTATCCTTTTTGTTTGCTTTTTGTGCCAAGAATGACCTCTAATGAGAGGGAAGTAAGATTTGGAGAGTTGCTGTCCCGAAACAGATTTCTGTCCTCCACCAAAAAAGTTCGTGAGGAGTCTCTGTAACTCGGATTGAGCTCAAAATTTACGAATAAACCCCCTCGTATGTTAGATAACTTTCGTTAGTTCAACACATTTTTATTTGAGCAACATAAGATGTTCGAAAAAATTCGTTTCTACCTGCTGGTCTGTTTTGATAGATTTCTGTCATTATTTGCATTTGCTTCTTATTGATTCCTTTTTAGCTCTCTTTAGGTAAATTGAGTTTATTTGAAGGAGTTACTTCAGTAGCTTTTGTTTTTAGTGAAACGCCTTGCTGTTCTAAAGTTTTGCCAGTGGTCTAATATCTTTTGAATAAGCTAATGTTGCTAATGAAGATTGTGTGAAGTTTTGTATGAAGGAAAAATATCACGTGTAGAGAAAGAACGATGCAATGAGATGAAGAATGGAAAAAATCTCAAGCTTGGGGATGCCACCATGGTGTAACCCCAAGAAATATCCAAGAAGTACAAGCGTCAAAGCTTGGGGATGCCCAAGGAATCCCCTTCTTCATCAATAAAAAGCTCAGGTCTGTCTAGACACTTCACTTTTATTGTTTCATGCACATTAGTGTTGTTCTTGAAGTCTCTTAGTTTTCATTTGCTTTTCTTAGTTTGTTTATTTTGCTTTAGTAGTTTTTACCCCCGTTCTCGCTGTGTTGTTTTGCAAATAAGTTTGCTTGGTGTTTGGAAAGGAGCAGTAAGTTCTTGCTTAAAGTGCAAGAGGAGCTTGCATTGACTGTGACTTAGACTTTAGCATGACATGCTAGGTGTTGTTTTTGCATTATGCTTAGTGATTATTGTTGTAGCATGTCTTGTTCCAAACAATTGGGATTGCTTAGTATGCCTTGAATAAATTATGCGTTGTTTTAGCATGCAAAAGCATAATATTGTGGTATTCTCCTTTGATGTTTTGCTTGGGTTGACTTGGCACATGCTCACACCATGTTATGACTATGACAAGTCACCATTAGCCTCTATGATCATTTAGTCCTTGACTTGTAGTACCACTCTTTGCTTTGATTAGTTTGCTTTATTGCATTGCATAATTATGGCCATTATTGCTCTCTTAGTTGGTTGCTCCTAGTCTTTTGCTAGCCTCCACTTGTATGAGTAAGTTCTACTCATGTTTCCAACTCCCAAGAAACCAAGTTATTCCAAAGTGTCCACTATAAACTCCTATGCATGGTGTGTTACACCATTCCAAGTATATTATTGTTTTCAACTATCTTCCAATTAAAAACTATTTTGTTATGTGAAAACTTAGTGATTAAAGCCCTCATGAACTTGATGGCATATTTTATTCTTTGCCCCTAATAAACTTGAACCATTGAGGCAACTTTGTTTTATATGCTTGCACTTATAAGTTGGGATTAGCAGAACCGTGTTGTCACGGGGAACGTTTTCAACATTGCACTTGTATTTTTTGTACTCCGTTGATATCATGCTCATTTGTCTATGGATGTTACCGGTGTGAAATGAAGTGGGGACTTGTAAGTCCATGGAGTTTGTATTATGTGTTAGAGAAATTCCTGGGCCGCTAGCGTAAGCCATGCCTAATCATGGTGAAAACTTGCAGCATCACCATAGTGACATCTATGAAGCATTCTTCTTATAAAAAAAGAGACACATTGAGAAAAGAGGAAAGAGAGAAAAAAGCACCATATTCCCATGGTACACAAGAAGAATTGTTGAGATGCTCATTGCCTGCTTGCCTTGTCATTTTGGTTATGGGAAAGCTCTTGTACCATGTGCAAGGGGTACCCCGTTGGCGGTTCTCAATGATATGCAAATACTTACAGTGACAAGAACTTGCTTGGGCCCTAAGTTGAGTATCCATGAGGTGTATCCCTCATAGTCAAGGGACTTGAGATTACCAACTTATACTTTGTGAAGCATATATTCCAGCTTTGCCACTTTAACCTTAACCACTTCAAGATGCTTATGATAGGGGCAATGAGGGATGAAAGCTAATAAGTACCATAATTTTTGGAAGCTCTTTTTGAAACTTGTAATCCCTGCTTCCTTTATAAAAAAAAGCCTTTCTTCCACCATTATTTGAGTCTCCACCTTCTACCTTTAGGCACCTTTAATAGAGCATAGTTGTCATTCTGTGTGCAGTGTTCCAAAGCTTATTAATTGATGCATATTGTGATATTACTTGTTCTTGTGCTACTTGTTTCTAGTCACACTTGTGAACTTTGAAGGTGTCGTATGCATTTATATTGCTACCCTATGAGGGACAAGCTGATTGCCACTATGCTATGTTTTTTGTATGTGAAACAAACAAACGTTTTTCAATGCATGTTATTCATGATATTTGTTTGTAGCTTGCCATGTTGCATGCATAGTTACTATGTCCTATTGTTAGAACTCCATCCTTTCATGCACATGTTTAGAGTTCTTTGATCCCAGCTTTCAATGCTTGCAAATGGTTGGATCTTTATTGTGAGGGTGCATGTTCACCTCAAAAATTATTCTTTTATCACTAACCTACTCCAGGACGAGCAGGCGTTAAGCTTGGGGATGTTGATATGTTGGAAACGTATCTATAATTTTTGATGATCCATGCTTGTTTTGTATCTACTTTTCTTTACTTGTCTACACTTTGAGGTGCTTTTTACATGTTTTCTAGTACTAACCTATTAACAAGTTGCACAAAGTTTGATGCGGATACTGTTTTCATTGTTTTGGTTTCAAAAAAGTTAGTAAAGAAATATTTTCAGAATTGGACGCGACGAACGCCAAAGTCAATAACTTTCCATGGGGAAAAAGAAGTCCGGAGGAGAGATGAGGAGGCGGGACATGGGGGTAGACCCACCCTAGGCATGGGTGGGCCCTACCCCGCGCCTAGGTAGGGTTTGCCCGCCCTGGCGGCCGCCTCGGTCTCCCCCTTCGCCTATAAGAAGCCCCGATGTAAAACTGGCACCGATCAATATTCCACGAAACCGTCTGTAGCCGCCGCCACCATCGTCCCTAGATCGGGGGGATCTGAAGTTCTTCCTGGCACCCTGCCGGAGGGGCGATCATCCCGGAGGCCTTCTCTCCAGTATGATTTGTGAGTAGTTCCACCTTAGACTACGGGTCCATGTAGTAGCTAGATGGTTGTATCTCCTCCTTTGTGCTTTCATGTATAGATCTTGTGAGCTCCGTTCATGATCAAGATCTAATCTATTTGTAATCATACATGTTGTGTTTGCAGGGATCCGACGGATATTGAGATTATTATGTTGGTTTGATTAATGGTTTTATCTTTATGATTCTATCATGTCTGTGTTGTTTGTGATCTTGCATGCTCTCCGTTGCTAGTGGTTATCTTGGCCAAGTAGTTGCTAGTGACTCCAAGAGGGGGTATTTATGCTCGATAGTGGTTCATGCCTCTAGTTTCCAAGGGAAGTGACAGAAATCTCTTCGGTTGTAGATGTGTTGTTGCTACTAGGGAGAAAACAACGGTCTCTTATTCATGGAACATGTGGAATGTTTACCTTACACACTTTACTTAAAGTTGTTGTATGTTGTTTGCAACTTAATACTGGAGGGGGTTCGGATGGTAACCTGAAGGTGGACTTCTAGTCATAGATGCAGTTGGATTATGGTCTATGTATAATGTTGTATTGCCCAATCAACCTCATAAGATCTTTCTAGCTAGTAATTGCATTGTTATGCCTTGCTCAGTTTCTGTCAATTGCCCTGCTGTAATTTGTTTACCCTTCATCCCATGTTGTTTATCTAAGGAGAGCACCTTTAGTGAACTATGGACCCCGGTCCAATCTTTACCATTTATACATCTTTCACTGTTACTTGTTTACTCGCTGCAAACCATTACCTTCCACACCAAACGTTTAATCCTTTGTTACAGCAAACCGGTGATCTTGACAACCTCACTGATTCGTTGGGGCAAAGTCTTGAGTTTGTGTTGTGCAGGTCTTCGCGTTGCTTGCAACACCTGTGTGACGTTTCCTTCCTCCTACTGGTTCGATAACCTTGGTCTCAACTGAGGGAATACTTATTGTTGTACTCTTCACACCTTGCTCTTGGGGTTCCCAAAAAGACTCCACATTAGCCACCAAGTTTTCTGGCGTCATCAAGGAGTCATCACCGCGGTTCCCATGTTGACGCTTGTCAAAGCGATTAGGGCAGCTAAGAGCCCAATGATCAGGATTACCACAGACATGGCAAGAGCCTTTCCTCTTATCATTTTTATTCTTGAAGTTAGTTGAGTGTGTGACCTTGTTCTTGCCATGAAACTTCCCTTTTCCTCAGATTTGTTCTTGTTTTTGAACTTGTGGGATTGGAAGTTTTTCTTCCGTACCAAATTGGCACTAGAACCTCCCTCAAAACCTCGAGCAGTTTTGCCCTTTGCTCTCGCTCTATTCCACATGAAGAGACCCAATGAGATCCGTAACAGAAAACTCTTGTCTCTTATGTTTCAAAGAGGTAGCAAAGTTCCTCCACGAGGGAGGAAGCTTGGCAATAACGCCACCGGCTACAAACTTGTCCGGTAATGTACACTTGAACTGCTCAAGTTCGTTGGCAAGTGATTGTATCCCATGAGCTTACTCAACGACTGAGCGCTCATCAACCATCTTGTAGTCATAGAATTGCACCATGACATACAGCTCAGTGCCAGCGTCCGAGACCCCAAACTTGGCCTCGAGCGCTTCCCACACGTCCTTGCCATTATCAAATGACATATACGGGTCAACAATGTTGTCCCCCAAAACACTGAACAAAGCCGCCATAAACATTGTATCAGCTTTCTTAAAGTTCGCTTCCTGCTCACCAGAAAGATCTCCTTCAGGCTTGCCAAGAGTGGCGCTATAGCAGTTTAGGTTTTCAAACCAGAGAACTGCTCTCTTGCACCATCTCTTATAGTGCATGTCATCAAAAGGAGGCGGCCTAGTAGCCGCGGCTACACCAGTAGAATTCAGTTGCCTATAATCAGGTTTTTGGATTGTTGAAAATACAAGCAATAATCCATATTATTTAATCCAAATAATAAACTAATAAATCATGATCATACAAACGGTACTAAAACCAATTATGCAGATCAACAAAATCTATAGGAGATAAACCTATCACATCTACACCAAACGCTAGAACAAAGAACTCTAGCATAATCCGAAAGAGAGAGATCGAGATCACATATGATGTAGGCTGAATAGTAGCCGCAGCGGTTGCAGCAGCGTTGTCGCCCATGTTGAGGTTGCCGAAGAGGTCGTTGACGTCCGGAAAGAAGTCCTCGTTCGTAAACTCGTTATCGGACGACGTCGTGGTTGCCAGTAGTCGCGCTTGAGCGCTCCCCAAAAACCTGACCGCCCCTCACCCGTACAGGTTCACGAGAGGCGAGGTTTCGGAGGCCTACCGTCCCGATCTGCGGTGCACGCCGCAAGCCGGGATAGAAAAGACGAAAGCGGCAGCGCAAGGTTCTGGAGGTAGGCGCGTGTGTAGATTGATTCACCGATTAGGTTTAGCACAGACGCTTATATAATGCAGGTTAGGAAGATCGTGGGGCTCAGCCCACGTCCGAATCGATAACAGCCCACGTCATAAAAACTGGAAACCGTTGTAATTAACGCGTCCGTTAATGACTCATAAATAATTTTTCCAACCAGCAAAATAAAGCTCGGCTCGGCGAGATTCCCGTAACCCGGAACCCGCGGCGCGCACGCGTCGTGACGAGGCGGGCAGCATCAGAGGAGTGCGTGAGGGCTTCTCTCCTTGTCACACCTTAGTGAGTGGTGCAACACTCTACTATATAAGGTGGTCCAACTCCCCTTCCACTAGTAATGTGGGACTAAACTTTAGCACCACTAGCACGGCCATATTCTGCCATGCACAAATGGGCCAAAAAGAATTTCAGAATTTGTCTAGTGGCTAGCAGCCCAATACTCATCAAATTCTAATAAAACGTATTGTTGTTCTTCTCTGAAATATCCTGTCACTACTTGGGCTAATTCAGCTGAATTAGAGTTCTGCAGAATGCACTCTACAAGACTACGATCATTCATTCAGATGGATCCCGAAGAATTCACTGGATTCAGTTTAGAGTTGGGAGAATGCACTCTACGAGACTAGGATCATTCTTTTGAATCGGTTCGACAAAGAGTTCACTTGATCTCGTGGGAAAAAATGTGCGTAGCTAAGCCTAAGGAAGGCATGGGTTTTCGCGATTATGAGGCGTTTAATCAGCCACTTCTATTTTGAAAAAAAAAAGATAGACCCCATATCTAGTTATAACGGAGGGATAGGAAGCAGGGGGTGTGGAGGTAGATTTAAGCTTTGCACTAGCATTTACAATTGGTCTGCACATGTTCACGTCAAGGCAGACCCAGCTGATGTTAATCCCCCTTATGCATCAGGCATATCTCCCTTTTAATTAAAAGTTTGAAGAACCAAACAGCCAAGAGTGATCGGTGCCTCGCGCAACAAGGACGTCGACAACAACATTAGCAACAAGGGTGTCGACGACGGCGTGGGGATATGCCTGACTTTGCTTGCATTAGAGGTTCGCCTATAATGATCTTTGCTCGCACACGCACAGTTTACCACTAAACCGTCGAGCACAAATTACAATGGAAGAGAGAAATGTGTCTAGATTCAGACATAACACTACATTAAAAACTGCGCTCAGTGCAATAAACAACTACAGGTGCGAATGAAAAAAGTCAGTTTTTTTTTACCCGAAAACTATAGGGACAGCAAATTTTATTAGAAGAGAACAATATATACAAGATGTAAGAAGGGAATGTACAAAAGGGCTTTAGAGCATCCCACTCGGGATTCCAGGCCGAAATCCGGAGCAACTTTGGTCTGGACGAAACTTGATTCCGGCCTGGGAACGCCGAGTTTCCCACTCGCGTTCCCAGGCCGGGTTCCGCGTTCGGCGAAAATTCAGACGAAATTGATAAATTTAGGCGAATTTCATTAAACTTGGGCAAATATAGGCAGATTACATTGAGTTAAAAACTACATTAATAGATAATAAACTAAAAACAGTAAAAAAGGCCGCCGTCGTCGCCTTCGCCGATGCCATCGTCACTTCTACATGTCGAAGTTGCCGTAGAAGGACGTGTAGCCGAAATCGGCCCTCCATCGTCCTCGCCGCTGCCGTCGTCGTCGTCGTCGCTCGGCGGCTGTGGCGGGCGAGAGCTCACCTGGCCGGTGTCGCCGCACCTCCAGGGTTGGTAGGAGGGGCCGGCTTCATCGTCGTCGATGACGACGAGCGGCGCGCCCTGGTAGGCGAGAACGCGGCCAGACCAGGCATGGCGTTCGGCCTCCTGCTACAGGCGATGGACGCACTGCCGCTCCATCTCCTCCTAGTCCGCCCTGGACCAGGCGAGTATGTCAGGCGAGGACGGATCCACCGGCGGCTGCGGCGCCACCTCCCGGAGGGACTCCTCCACCGCCATCTTGACGGTGAATGCATCCTCGTCGACAGGAACCGCCCAGTCCTGTGGCTCTGGCTTCGGCCTGCGAAGGCGGAGACGGCCGGTGGGAGGCGTCGGAGCACGCGGCTCGTTGATGATGATGTGTCGCGACCTGGTCCTCGGCGGCGATCTGACTGGTGTCTCCGTCTCCGCTTAACCGGCCGGAGCAGCGGCGAAGACGCCGGCGCAAACCAGGAGGAGCGGGTCGCCGAGGCAGAGGAGGAAGAGGAGAGGATGGAGCCTCGCCCTCGATGTCGGCGTGGGGTTGCGGGGAAGTCGAGGCGGGGATCGTTGCCGGCATGGATGTGCTCCAGCATGGCGGCTAGGGTGCGCCCGAGAGCGCTCCACCAGCGGCGGCACCCATCCGCGTTGTTCCTCTTCGGTGGCGAGCCAGCGGCCCTCGCGTGGCGAAGCGCTGCCGCCCGGTGGGCGAGATGCTGCTCCCAGAAGACGCGGTTGTCGGGATCCTCAGCAAGGTCCGGGTCCTCCATGGCGGCGATCGCCGCCGCTATCTCGTCGTCGAGCTCCTCGGGCTTCGGCTCCGGCGGGATCGGGATCCCACCGACGCTGAGCCTCCAGACGGTTGGGAGGGGATGTCCGGTGGCACCATATAGCCCGCCTCGTACAACATGCGGGCCTCCCACGGCTGGAGGGTGCGGCGGCCGAAGCCATTCACCGCCCCTGGGTCGTCGGGGTACCTTTCGCCCATGGTGGTTAGTGTGGGAGTGCAGGGAAGGAGAACTCAGAGTTCGCCGGAGTTGGGGAGCTGTGGACGGGGAAGTGGAGGAGCGTTGGAAATGAGTGAAATGAGCCGGCGAGGTCGTCGGATTATATAGGCCGAAGGAGGCGGCGAAGGCGGGAGTAACGGCGAGGACGGAGAAAGCGGAAACCATGGAAAGTTACTGCCCGCAGGTCCGTCGCGGGAGCCGAGGGGGCGGAGGTGGCGCGGCATTACGGCGACGCATGGCCGACGTGGCAGACAGTTATTGCCCAGCGGTCGCCTCGTGGTTCCGAGGAGAACGACGACTCGACTTCTGTCGCTGACTGGGCGGGTCCACACACGTTTCGCCCGGCGTTCTCAGGGCGTTCCTGGGATCCTGGAAATGGCATGGGAAGACCGGGTCAAAGTTGGTCCAAATTCGGATGAAAAAAGATTCATGAAAATATGACTAAGCCGAATTTTAGCGTTCGAACTTAATTTCGACGTCCGGATCGACGTCCTGAGAATGCTAGTAAAGATGCTTTTAGCATAAGGGAAAAAAAATTCCTTTTAAAAGGAAAAGACTAAGCTCTAATCGAAGGTGCTAGTACATTATAAAAAACTAGAGCATTCCTATGCTTCGAACATTCCAGGCGAACGTCACTTGTGACCGATTTGTTGTTTTTGACTATGCTTCTCTCTACAGTTATATTGTTCTAGTGCATATTCTAAACAAACTATTTGTAAGTACTGGAAGTTACAAATAAGGTCATTAACTACTTGGACATGTGAAGTAAACAAAATAAGTTCACACTGGTGGAAAAAGGGCCTCAAGTCCCGGGCCGCAACGGGCTCTAGTCCCGGTTTTGGGCCCGGGACTGCGAAAAAAGGACTAGAGGCCCCTAGTCCCGGCTCGCGACTGATAACAGCCACGTGGCTGTTTCAGCGCCGAGGGGGGCGGAAATCTCTAGTCCCGGGCTGTAACACCACCCGGGACTAAAAGGTTTCCTGCCGCGGCAGAGAAACACCACATTTCTCTGCCGCGGCATAGATTGTATATTTCCTTTTTTTTGCCATTTTGTTCCTTTTTCGTTTTGTGTTTCACTATAACAAACATATATTTCAGTATACATATTATACGCTACTACATACACAGTACACGTCGATGCATTTATATAATTAATCGATCCCTTGCAAGCATACATATAATCAATCATATCAAAAGGAAGAAATGTTTTGAAATTACATGGTCATTGATGAATATATATATCATATGAGCTACATGGATATGACTAAGGCAAATCGAGTTTCACGTCATCCGCATAATGCTCTCCATGTACATCAAGGACTTCCTTCATCATAAATCCCGCCAGCTCCTCTTGAATTGCTCTTATGCGTTGGTATGGCTCTAGTTTCTCTCGCAAATCATAAATATAATGTGAGTCAACTTTCCGCTCACTGCACAACTCGTGGATGTACTCGCAGACGTAGTATCCACATAAATGAGTTCCCGATGGCTGTTGTAAACTCTTCGCCATTTTATAAGTTAGCTCCTCTTTGAATGGACCTGGTATTTTATGTCTGAACCGTGTCCAACACCTGCTCGGCAAAGAAAATGAACAAAGGAATTATTAGTTACTTGATATCAGGAAATGAATGAAATAGGACGATATAATGCAATAATGATTGAAATTACTTATGGAGTATTGCTTTCATGTCTCTCCACTGCTCTTGGTCCCAACTTAATGAGTCGTGGACTTCAACTAGGGAGTTGTCAACTTGAATGTTTAGCAAGATCCAGTGGAATCTGCGGACATTTACATAAGCATACATGCATAGCTCATCCAGTAAGCAAAAATAAAATGTGTACAAGATATAAAGACTCACTTGAAGTTGTAAGGAAATAGTATTTCCTTAACAAAATTATGCTCGGTTAAGAACCTGGATAGGTCTTCCTCCACGTCTTTGGGGTGATTCTTTAACATATATTCATTAATGATATATGGGTCAATGAACCCAACGTCGAATTCTTCTAGCTCTTTTGCATTCAAGCATCTTCATTCTGCGGAATATAATATCATCATACAAAAGGATATATAGTTAGGATGATATATTAAATGCAATGAACGAGCTAAAGCTACAAACTTAATTATTGAAATAAATAACTTATAGACAGTAGCAACCAATGATAGATTTGTCGAGGGCGCGCTGGTTGTATAACTGAAATAGTTCGGTCATTTGAACCTGTATCGAGTATGGTTTTAAGTGATGCTCCTTTCTAAAGTCCACCGGAAACCAATCTTTATGATGCTTTTTTTCTGCTTGCGACATGTACCATTCATGCAGATTTCGCATATGTGTGGATAGACGCGCGAGCTCCTCATTACTGACTAGGGGCTGCCCTTGGACATACTGCCGTACTATCTGACCCACTGGCGTATCTTCATAGCCTAAATATTGATCAAGAGACATATTTGCTTCGTTAGCAAGTGCTTTGGCCTCCGATATAGTGATTCCCATAAGTGCAACATTATTACAGGCTCTAGGGTCCATTATTTGCATGTCCGTATCCATTTCAGCTCTGAAGGCCTTGTCGAGGTCTGAAATGACTTTGAGCGGGGCGACCGATTGATTCTTCTGTGCTCCGAGCTGGGCAACTTGCTTCTCGCTTTTTGCACTTGTGATTTTTTTCTTCTGTGCTTGCTTAATAATCTCCCGGTCATAGTCTGATTCCAGATTCATCGATATCTGGGATGGTTGCTCAAGAAAGGACTTACCCACTTTTTGGTTTTTTCGTTATATATCGGCTTTGGCTCAGGCTTTTGGGTGCAAAATGCGCCTTAACTTGGGCAGCCACATCCGCGTTAGTTTCCTCATCGGTCTTTTCATAAGGTCTCTTTGGAAGAGCCGGCGGGATACCGACTATCTTCGGCGTTTGACCTTTCTTCGATGTGGGGCATGGGGGACCGTCGAACTTCCGTTTCTTCGACGAGGTAGTAGTATTGCACGGAGGCAGAGGCGGAGATCGAGTTGATGTACTCCTGCTGCGGCGATCGTCAGCGGGGCGGGGTAGACTTGGAGGTTGGCGATAATCGGGTTGGGGTGGACTTGGAGGTTGGCGATAATCGGGTTGGGGTGGACTTGGAGGTTGACGATATTCGATGCGGGGTGGATTTGGATTCCTTGGAGTCGGTGGCCTTGGCGCCGAGCCTGGAAACTTGATGTACTTCTTATTCCATAGAATGATGTTGCGCTTGACATCTCCTAGTTTCGTAAGGCCTTCAGGCGTAGCGATTTCAATCTCTAGGTCTGCAAAATCCTCCACTATGTCATCCACCATGACACGAGCATAGCCTGGTGGAATCGGAAGTGAATGGTGGAGTGCTCCAGGTAGACAAGGTAAAGCAGTGCCGATCGCCACCTTGAAGGACAGGTTGTTCATTGGCTGATGTAGCTCACATTGTGCCATCTCTCTGACATCATCCACGGGGTAGTGAGGAGCCGGTGCATCATCCAGCAGTGCTTGATCATCAGCACGGTCCTTCGTGGAAGCCACGCCGCTTCTCCGTTGGCTAAGATCCAATGCAGAATCATCAGACCGCGGGTGAGTTGACGACGGTGGCCTTTGGCTAATTTCATGCATGAGGTTCTTCAGATCAGCTAGGTCCTGCTCTACCCTGGAGATCCGGTCTGCCTCCCGGTCCTTCTTTCTCTGACGGCTTCTATAACTGGCATCGTACTGAGGAAAACCTTTCTTCCACGAGACATTAGCGCCTTTGCCTCGTGTTCGTCCTCCCTTTTCAGGATTCCCTAGGGCGCGTGTCAGCTCGTCGTTCTCTCTCTCGGGACGGAACAATCCCAATTGAGCATCGTTCATTGCTTGAATAAGGTCTTGGGAGGGTTTTAGAATTTTATCATGAAATAATGTCTTCCATGTTTCTGGGTCCAAGGATCCCCCGTGCCCGTACCACCAGTGCTTTGACCTCTCGGGCCATCCATCTGTACCAGGAGCGACGCCTATAGCCTTCATATCCTTCTCCATAGTTTCCCACTTAGGGATGGCACTCTTGTAGCCACCTGTCCCCATTTTATGATGGTATTTCTTGTTGGCAGCATTTAACGCGTTCTTTGCTGACTTTGCCTTTGCTTTATCAGAATGCTTGTACTGTAAAAAATCGGGCCACTGTTCTCTCAGCTTCTCGTTTACTCCTTTGAAGTCTGGAGTTTTCTTTTTCGCGACATATTTCGCGTATAAACTTTTCTTGTGGTTCCGGTACAGTTCAGCCATCTTGCTTAGTGCCCACTGAAAGTACAAAGGAAGTCGCCTAGAGGGGGGGTGAATAGGCTTTTAAAAATATTACGATTTAGGCTCAAGTAAATGCGGAATAAAACTAACGTTTAATTTATTGAGCACAAAACCTAGTCACTAAGTTTACCTAGGTGCACCAACAACCTATGCTAAGCAATACAAGCAACAAGGTGATAACAAGGTATAAATACTTCAAGCACGATGGCTAACACAATGTAAAGTGCATAAGTAAAGGTTTCGGTTGAGAGATAACCGATGGACGCGGAGACGAAGATTTGTTTCCCGAAGTTCACTTCCAAAGAAGCTACGTCTCCGTTGGAGAGGTGCGATGGCGCAATGCTCTCCGAACGCCACAAATGGCTCACCTCGAGGTGTGGTGGCTCGATGCTCACCCAACGCCACAAGGCCTCACCCCGGATGCGGAAGCACGCAACTCACCGACGCCACAAAAGGCTCACCCTATTCTCCCAAGTGCGCACCACAAAAGGCGGGCACTTGCTCCACTATGGGACGCTTGAGGGCGGTCACCGAACCCGTACAAGATTGGGGCTAACTCCACAACTCAATTGGAGGCTCCCAACAACAAAGCCACAAAAGTCCAACAATGCCACAAAAGGCCAACAACGCCACAAAAGGCTAACAACGCCACAAAAGGCTACAAGACCACAAAAGGTCAACAAGACCACAAAAGGTCAACAATCCAACCACACAACCGTCTAGGGTTCCAAGGAACCCAAGAGAAACAAGCTCACAAGCTTGAACTCGTCGAATCTCCGAGGAGAACTCAAACCTATGCACCAAATGCAAGGGCAAGTCCTTCTCTCCCAAATTCCAACAAAGCTACAAAAGCTATTGGGGGAATAAGGGAGGAAGAACACAAGAGGAGAACTCAAACCTATGCACCAAATGCAAGGGCAAGTCCTTCTCTCCCAAATTCCAACAAAGCTACAAAAGCTATTGGGGGAATAAGGGAGGAAGAACACAAGACTCTCCAAGATCTAGATCCCAATGATTCCTTCACAAAGAAGGGATTTGACTTGGGGGGATTGTAGATCTAGATCTCCTCTCTCAAATCCCTCAAAAAGATGCAAGAATCATAGGAGGGGAAAGGGAGAGGGAAAGCTTCTTCAAGGTTGACAATGGAGGAGAGAGAGAAAGCCAAGAACCAAGAAGAAAAGCTAGTACCCACGAAGGGGAAGAGGATCCCCTTTTAAAGGGCTCCTAGATCTGCCCGTTATGGGCATTCGCGACTGGCGGAACTTCCGGGAGGCGGAAGTTCGTGGCACCCAGCCAACGATCAAAATCGGAGCGAGAAACTGAAAATCAATCATGGCGGAACTTCCGCTCTTGGGCGGAAGTTCACCAGTTCGCTCCGACGGTCATCAGACCGTTGACGCCCGCTCCAGAAGCGCAACCGGAAGTTCCGGTCAAGACAGACCGGAAGTTCCGGTGAACTTCCGAGCAAGTTCCGACAAAGTTTCGGCAAATAGAACGCTTCAAAACAGAAGGTTACAGCGTGAGCGAAGAAGACCGAACTTCCACCGAACTTTCGGCAAAGATGCCTAGCGGAACTACCGGTGGGAAGCCGGAACTTCCTCGTGAAATTCGAAACCAGAAAACCAGAAACGCAATAACTTTTGCATCCGAACTCCAAACGGGATGAAACCAATTTTGTTGGAAAGATAACAACGAATAGAATCCAACAAAAAATCGAAATATTGGGTATCATCTTGGGAAAAAATATCATAAATATATATGTGAAGTATCCCCCAAGGTGTGGAGCCGGAAAACTCGCAAGATCAAAAACCGCAATAAGATATGCAAGTGAAATCCTTAGATGATGAACTAGAGCTTATTATGATGATGACCACAAGCTCTAGATCCTCTCATGGACAAGAACCAACTAACAACCAAGAAAGATGATGCTATGAATGCAAAGGTTTGAGCTCTCTCCGAACGATGCAAACGAGACACCCGCTTGAGAGCCCCTCTTGATAGTACAGTTATCTATCCTAAACCCGGTCTTCCAACTAACAACACGAGACCGGCAAAAGAGAAGCCCTATCAACATACCTTTGCCTCGAGCGTCCCACTTGAACTTGATGTAGAACGTCTTGTTCTTCTATAGTGGTAACACCTTTCTTGTTTGCTCTTGCTCGCTCTTGCTTGATGAAGACTTGCAAAATTCTCCCCCATACTCCATGGGGAAACCTCTTCTTTGAACTTGTCTTCATCATTCCATGAGCACGAGGATGGCAAGCTTCAAGCATGAGATCTTCTATAGATGGCGCATCTTGAGCTCATCCTTCTTCATCCTTACTTGAGGTTGATCCATCTTGATGCAACTCTTTGCACATGCCTTGATCGACCTTCAAGCTCCTTCTTTCTTCATGATTCCAACCTTGAGACCAACACATGGCCCAAGCGATGCCAATGGACAAACCTACAAGTGAAACTCAATTTACACATTAGTCCATAGAGATTGTCATTAATTACCAAAACCACACATGGGGGCATACATGCCCTTTCAATCTCCCCCATTTTGGTAATTGATGACAATCCCTTAGTGAGGGTTTAAATATGACAATTAACGACCAAAGTGGTTGCCCCAACATCAAATACTACACAAGTATGTGATGTTGGTACAACCATAATATATAGAGCAAACTCCCCCACAATCTCTGCATGTGTGATGAACTTGAATTTCATTGCATAGATTGCCAACCGTTACCGTTGGTTGAGTTTCCTCCATATATTCAACATGCAAAGCAAACACAAAGATGCAAGAGCATGAGAGGCAAATGCTTAAGAACACACTCAAAGCAAAGGCCAACTTCCCTTAAACCCTCCAAAACTTCTCCCCCATTGGCATCGATTGCCAAAATGGGTGAAAAGTTCTAGACGGCCAACATAGTGAGAATTCCTCCAAAGGTGTGCATATGCACAAGGCAAATGATGAGAACTAGGGAGGAAGTAAAACTATATTGAGGAACCAAAGAAAGAAAAAAAGGAAAATAAAGAAAAGAAAAGGAAAAGGGCTTCAAAAAATGAAGCAAGCAAACAAAAGATCCAAAAGAAACAAATATAACACCATCAAATGATGTCAAAAGGAAACAACAACCAAAAGAGTGTTTAAATAAAAATAGAGAAGCTCCCCAAACTTTGTGCAAAGATTAGAATACTTGTATTGAATACAATATGCACAAATATGGAATCCTTGCTCCCCCATAAGCATTTAAACCACAAGAAATGAGAAAGAAGGAACATGTGCATCATTAAATGAATTATAGAAGCTCCCCAAAGATTGTGCACAAATTATAGTAATTATATTTGGAAACAACATGCACAACCATGGAATCCTCACTCCTTCAAAACCATTTAGTAATGCACACAAAATACAATAATTTGGAAACCACCGAAGAATCAAAATGAAGTAAGAGGTGATTTCCAAGAAATGCAAAAACAACCAAATATTGATCTTCTCTTGTGTGTATAAATTTTTAGGTGGAAAATATCACAAAGACATATAACCACAAAGAAACATGCACACACAAAATAAATACTCAAGAAAGCACATGAAGACCCAAAAAGAAGTCATAGAATATACCAATAAGATGTTTTGCTTGAAAGCATGCCCAAGGGCTCAAATATATCTTATTGTACATCAATGAGCTTCAAACACCAACATACCCCATACAACGCAACTATTATCAAGGGAAGAAGAGGATAGAAGGAATACATGGGGAAAGGCAACAAGTATCACAAAATAGAAATCAACTTGGCAAAAATTCTCACTATTGCACATGAGGGATATTGAGGAAACGATATGCAACAAAATTGCTAGATTGACATATTTGGGATTAGTGAATCATGAGCATGATTTAGTATAGTCCCCATTATATGCACTCATCTCAACATACACACATTTGCAATAGAGAGAACTCTTCAAAGCCAAATCAAGAAATCCTACATATGGAAGAACACAAATTCATGCCAATAAGCAACCTACACAAGGTTGGGAACAAGATATGTACGCATGAGAGAGTGTCACATCCCAAGATTTTTCAAATCTTGTAATGTGAAAATAAATGAATAAAAATAAAACTTGTTTGATTTTCAGGGCCAGAAGAAACTTTTTAAATTCAATTGGAACTTCAAACCCATTTGAATTAAATAAAATCCTAAAGGGATTTAAAAAGATAAACATTTTAAATAAAGGAAATTAAAATATTTTGGAATTACTATTTTGGATCTTTTTAATAAAAGATTGGTTTTCAAAAGAAAAGGTGGACTCATAAATAAAGATTATTTTATAAAGCCAAATTAAAACCTTGGCCAAGCTTTGGAATTAAAACATTTTGGTTTGAATAAAAAAATAGCAAAGGTTTATTTAAATAAATTAATAAGGATTTAATATCCAAATTTTATTTAAATAAAAAGTTTACCATGTTAATTAAAACATCAAAAACTTATTAAATCATTTAAAATAAGTTTTCCAAATATTTTATATTCTCAAATAAAACCTACAAAAGTGTTTTGATTTTATTCTGGATTTCAAAATAAATATTCTAATAAAACAAATCTTAATTGAAGTAAATGAATAAGGCCCATTTTATTTAATTGATTAATGGACCACAAATAAAGATGTTATTTTGTTTTAAACAAGTTTTCCAAGTATTCTTTGTTTTCAATTAAAACCTACTGAATTGGTTTTGAAGATATTTAGATTTCAAATGGAGATTTTAATTAAATTAAAACCCATTTTATTTAATAACTAATGTCCATTTTATTTAATTATAAATGGACTCTAAAATAAAAATATTATGTTACTTTGATATTTGAATTATGTTGTTAATCAGAACCAAATTCAATTGCAAAGTGTGGTGAATGTTTGAATTAATTTGGATGCTTGATTGTTTGTTTGAAATTTAAAACAGAAATTTGAAATGGAAAAAGACAAAACATTCAGAAAGGAAAAAAAATGAAACAGACACACAGCCCAGCAACCAGGCCCAGCAGCCCAACTTGCAGCCCAACTTGCAGCCCAACTTTTTCCCTCTCAGTGAACCGTTTTTCACTCAGAAAAAGACCCACAAAGACGCTGACGCGTGGCCCCTTCCTTCTCTCTCTCTTTCTCGCTGGCAAGCGGGCCCCACATCCCCAGCCATCGTCTTCAACGAGACCCCATCGCCTGCCGTTGCAGAGAGATTACTCCGGCGTTGATTACACATGAAGGAGGCATTGATTTCTCATAATGACCACGCCCCTTTAAACGCCAGTGACTCCTCTCCGTTTCCCCTCTGTCGCCCCTCCTCGACACGCCCCTAGGCCGCCACAATTTCTCCCCGAGCGGCTCTGTTCCGACGACCCTCCTCGCCAATTCCGGCAGCACCGCAACGCCCCGTGCCTCCTCGACCTAGCTCACACCTTCCCCACCTCCTGACGCACCTGCCTGTGCCTTTCATTCGACTGCGGGCGTCCCGTAACGCCGCCGCAAGCTTCGAAGGCCGCGGTCTGGGTTCTTCTCCGACGAGCCTCACAGGTAGTTTCCGACCGCCTCCTCGTTCACGCCCTCACTTGTCTCGACCATGCGCGTAACCACGTCTTCGTCTTGTCTTGGGGTGAACCACAAGACCCCCCGAGCACAACCAGAGCCGCCGACGCCAGAACAACTCCGGCGAGGAATTACACCGAGCGCCTCTTGTCAAGCCAGTATTTTGAGCACCACCGCCCTCGCGAACCCGGTGAGCACCTCTCTGTCTTCCTCGCTTCCTAGAACCACCGAGCATCCTTTGGCCGTGCGCCGCAAGAAGCCACCGCCAGCCGATCCTTGGCAAGCATGCTAGCACCGTAGGATTCAGATCCGACGCCACGATTAGTTCACTTAGTCGCGAAGAGGTACGCTCTATGGACCACTCGATCTGATTAGATCCAACGCACCTCGTTCGATCCACGAACCGTTTTCGCCAATTAAAACATGACGTGCGGGCTTAGTGTTGAAAACAGAAATTGAAAACAGATTTATTTGTAATTTTCAAACCCTTGTAACTTTCAAACCACACGTCCAAATTTTGCAAACTTTATATCGTTGAAATCAGGAGAACAAGCCCTAGCCAACCATGCCCTTGGTTTAGTAAATAGTATCTGTTAATTTACTTGTTTTTGCAGATTCTTTTGTGTGCTTGTTTAGATTAGAAAAATTGTTTAAAAATGATTTTTAGATTAAAACTTTTGCAAAATGGTTTGTTGTGACCATACTGACCCTAGGAACCAACCCTTGGTGTTGAAAATGATTTTGGTAAAGTTTAGGTGGGATTAATTGACTTAACCATTTTCTAGCCAAATAAAATTATTGATTTTTATTATGGAAATGTTTTTGTAAAGAAAACTTTGGGAAAAATGTTTTGGACCAAACCTACTGACCCAAAACACCAAGTTTTGCAATAGCAACTCATTTGGTGAAAAACATAAAGTTTTGCTTTGATAAAACCATTTTCCACCACAAAAAATGTTGAATGGATTTTTAAATAGTTTTTGGGCAAAACCCTCTAACTAATGACTTTGCCATTTTGGTAAATAACCAATTTGGAACTTACAAGGTTTAGAAGCCTAGTGGAGACCATCTTTACAAATAGGACCATCTTTTTCATGCTTGCATGCATGATTAAATTACATAGTTTTATGTGTGTGTAAAATGTTGTTTGATTGATTATTTGGAATGCTAGTGATTTGGTGTTTGCTTGATTGATTGTAGTGAAATTAGCAAAGTGTGAGACTAGCAAGATCAAGGAGTGAGCCATCATTCCCTTCCAAAAAGGCAAGTTACACTATCATATAAAAGTCCTACTATTTTAATTATATTTAGTGTATTTTGAAAACATGCATGAAAATAATTTTATACTTATGCTATGCTAAATCCTAATAGGATTACCTATACACTCCTTAGTGAAAACAATGTAGTTGATACAAGCTTAGCCATGCTATATTTTGAAAAGAGATACATGTTGAGATTTTATGAAGTTGAGAAAAGGACTTGTGTTTTTATATAATAAAACAAGGACTCAATGAACCACCTGGGTGGCCAAGGATACTTTGAGTATTGGAGAAGGTGGCAACAAAAGGAACCATGACTATGGCAATCTCTTTGTGTTGTGCTCCAAAGGAAACCACCCAGGAAACTTAGAGATTGAACATGTTTCTCGTACAGTGGCTTCCGTGTACAGCCACATGCTAAATGGGCTCTGGCTTAGTCAACTACATAGTGGAAGTCCCATGCATTGGCATCTTCAGGTTAACTAGATTCGTGTAAGGGAGCAACCCTACATTTGTGCCTGGTAGACAAGCTAGCATTTTGTATTGGGAGGACTCCTATGGAAAGACTTTGTCACATTCTCGATCTGCCGGTACTCCATTTTGGTGAGTACTTATCCAGCGGCCACTGGTGGCGTCAAGACGAGATTGTGTCATGTGGGTAAAGTGTACAACTTCTGCAGAATATCAAATTCTAAGTACTTAGCCGTGTCCCCGGTTATGGACAATACTGAGCAACTAAGGCCTGAAGCTATGGAAGATCTCGACATTCTAATTTCTAAAAGAAAACTTTTAAAAACTTGATGCACTTGGAGTTACCAAGGATCTCAAGAGTTTTTAATAAAACTTGATGCACTTGGAGTTACCAAGGTGCTCAAGAGATTTTGACAAGGATTTGAACACTTGAGTTTTTACCAAGGAATTCAAGAGATTTTTGAAAGGAGATTTGACAAAGGACCAAAACCATTTTGAAAAGATAGGATAAAATGTTGCTTTATGCAAATGAGCCTTAAACTCTACTTAGCCAAATATGCATGTATGGATAGAACCCACTTACAATCCACATAGTAGTGAAACTTGCCAATACAATTCAGATGTATTTACCCTTGTGGCTGTAACTTGTAATGTTGCAGGTTTGATTGTTTTTAGTGAAGATTGATTGATTAGGATTACAAAGTCTACAACCAACATCTGCCTGTGGCACTTTGAAGATGAAGGACCCATGACTATAGTTATTCCGCTGCAATGTAATGGAATAGCCAAATGAGCTATGTATGATGTAATAAAATTATGTTTTTCCTAGTTATAAAGTTATATTATGACCTTTGTTTCTTGATATTACATCTAAACTGTGGATGCTAGATATTGATCCAGGGACTAGCATTGTAAACACAGGGGGCTCTATCTTATTAAAGATTGGGACCCTCTACAGATGGTATCAGAGCATTGTGTTGCCTGTAGGATTTGTAAACCTAGGATTGGACAAAAACCCTTAGAAAAATAGGAGTTGTTCTTGTTCCAAAACTTATTTACAAAAACACTTGTAAACTCTTTCCTCAACCATTTTGGTTTCAACTCTACTTCTCTTCTACTTCAACTTGATGGAAAACCTACCCATGACCAAGGACTACACTATGTGCAAGGACTTCTTCAACTTCTTCAACTCTAATGACTTCAACATCTTCAGCATGTTCACCAAGGACTTCCAACTTGGATATCACTAAGGACTACTAGTGAAAACCAAGAAGACATTAGATTGCCTACCAAAGACATTGATATCAAGTTAGTGTATGGATCATATTGTCCTATGAGGTATGATCATACTAAATTATTATTTCAAGAAAACTTGTTGTTTCCTTCAACTCATGAGTTAAGCTCATAAGTTAAGCTCATAAGTTGTTAAGTGATTGGTTGCTTGTTGAATGTTTGATGGTTTGATTGTTTGATTGAACTTGATTGTTTTGAGTTGTGTGCTAGGACTTCTTAAAAACCTATCCACGAATACTTATCACTATCAAACCAACAGATGCCTCCTCGTCGTGCCAACCCCAACCAAAACAACAACATCACCCCTGAGATGCAACAGATGATGGCAGCTCAGACACAGTTGATGCAGCAGATGACCACATTCATACAGAATTTGAATAATAATAACAACAACAACAACAACAATCAGAATAATCCCCCAGCACTTGACATGCTCACCAAGTTTCTGAAACTTAGGCCTGCAAGGTTCTCTGGAACAACTGATCCAATGGAAGCTGATGATTGGTTACGTTCAGTAAACAAAGACTTAGTGACTGTTGGTTGCACTGATGAAGAAAAAGTAAGGTTTGCAGCATTTCTGCTTGAAGGACCAGCAACAACATGGTGGGACAACTTTCAAATCACCACTCCCCTTGAAGATGTGACTTGGGCTATTTTTGAAGAAGGATTCAGAACCACTCACATCTCACCTGGAGTAATGCACTTGAAGAAAAAGGAGCTTCACAATCTGAAACAACGACACCTCGGTGTGGTGCGAGTATATTGAAGAATTCAACAATCTGCGCTATGCACGATGAAGTTGATAGATGCTAAGAGAAAGGATAAATTTATTGAAGGACTTAATGATGAGTTGAATCTGCAGCTAGCTGCCTATGTCCCAACTTATCAATCACTCGTGACAAAGCCACAATATTGGAAAACAAGATGAATCAAGTGGAGAATGTAAAGAGGAAACATAAACTCAAGAACTATTCAGGATCATCAAAGAAGAAGCAATCATACGAAAGAGCAATGAAGATTCGAACCACATCGTCACCACAACAACAATGAAAGTGAGAATAATGGAAATGATATGACAATGGAGATGACCTTGGTGAACCAACATGACACATATAGGAAAAAGGACATTAGCCGTTGCAATGCTATAATTGTAAGGAACTTGGACACTATGCATCGATCGTCCAGAGAAGAAAAAGAAAAGGATGCCAAGAGCCAATGGAAATGACTCAATGTGACCCAAAAAGGACATGTGAACCACATTGACCTGAATGGAAACTTTGAAGAGATAGAAGAAGTGGATGTCGGATTTAGAAAACTCAAGAGTCAAATAAGGATTCCTTGTCGATTATTGAGTTGAACTTTAGCCAAGAGAGCCATCAATGTAACCCTATGATACTTTATTTTTAAGGGTGGTAGTACCCTAGTTATTTGAGCCTACTTGTAACCCAAGCCTTCCCAAATCTCGGGACGAGATTTATTTTAAGGGTGGTAGCCTGTCACATCCCAAGATTTTTCAAATCTTGTAATGTGAAAATAAATGAATAAAAATAAAACTTGTTTGATTTTCGTAGAAGAAACTTTTTAAATTCAATTGGAACTTCAAACCCATTTGAATTAAATAAAATCCTAAAGGGATTTAAAAAGATAAACATTTTAAATAAAGGAAATTAAAATATTTTGGAATTACTATTTTGGATCTTTTTAATAAAAGATTGGTTTTCAAAAGAAAAGGTGGACTCATAAATAAAGGTTATTTTATAAAGCCAAATTAAAACCTTGGCCAAGCTTTGGAATTAAAACATTTTGGTTTGAATAAAAAAATAGCAAAGGTTTATTTAAATAAATTAATAAGGATTTAATATCCAATTTTTTTATTTAAATAAAAAGTTTACCATGTTAATTAAAACATCAAAAACTTATTAAATCATTTAAAATAAGTTTTCCAAATATTTTATATTCTCAAATAAAACCTACAAAAGTGTTTTGATTTTATTTTGGATTTCAAAATAAATATTCTAATAAAACAAATCTTAATTGAAGTAAATGAATAAGGCCCATTTTATTTAATTGATTAATGGACCACAAATAAAGATGTTATTTTGTTTTAAACAAGTTTTCCAAGTATTCTTTATTTTCAATTAAAACCTACTGAATTGGTTTTGAAGATATTTAGATTTCAAATGGAGATTTTAATTAAATTAAAACCCATTTTATTTAATAACTAATGTCCATTTTATTTAATTATAAATGGACTCTAAAATAAAAATATTATGTTACTTTGGGATTTGAATTATGTTGTTAATCAGAACCAAATTCAATTGAAAAGTGTGGTGAATGTTTGAATTAATTTGGATGCTTGATTGTTTGTTTGAAATTTAAAACAGAAATTTGAAATGGAAAAAGACAAAACATTCTAAAGGAAAAAATGAAATGCATACAGCCCAAAGAACCAGCCCCAGCCTTCAACTCGAGCCCAACTTTTTCCCTCTCGGAACCGTTTTCACTTAGAAAAAGACCCACAAAGACGTTGTGAGTGGCCCTTCCTTCTCTCTCTTCTCACGCAAGCCCCACATCCCCACCATCGTCTTTAACGAGACCTCGCCTGCCGGTCTGCAGAGATTACTCCGGCGTTGATTACACATGAAGGAGGCTTTGATTTCTCGTAATGACCACGCCCCTTTAAACGCGAGTGACCCCTCTCCGTTTCCCCTCTGTCGCCCCTCCTCGACACGCCCCTAGGCCACCACAATTTCTCCCCGAGCGGCTCTATTCCGACGACCCTCCTCGCCAATTCCGGCAGCACCGCAATGCCCCGTGCCTCCTCTACCTAGCTCACACCTTCCCCACCTCCTGACGCACCTGCCTGTGCCTTTCATTCGACTCCGGGCGTCCCAGAACGTCGCCGTCGTCAAGCTTCGAGCGTCGCCGTGTCTGGTTCTTCTCCGACGAGCCTCACAGGTAGTTTCCGACCGCCCCGCGCCTCCTCGTTCACGCTCCCTCACTTGTCTCGACCATGAGCGTCTAACCACGTCTTCGTCTTGTCTTGGGGTGAACCACAGCACCGTCCCCGAGCACAACCAGTGCCGCCTGACGCCAGGAACAACTCCGGCGAGGAATTACGACTGCCCCTGAGCGCCTCTTGTCAAGCCAGCAGTACCTTGAGCACCACCTCGTCCTCGCGAACCCGGTGAGCACCCTCTCTGTCTTCCTCGCTTCCTAGAACCACTAGAGCATCACTGCCTGGCCGTGCGCCGCCGCAAGCCACCGCCAGCGCCGCCGATCCTTGGCAAGCATGCTAGCAGCCGTAGGATTCAGATCCGACGCTCACGATTAGTTCACTTAGTCGCGAAGAGGTACGCTCTATGGACCACTCGATCTGATTAGATCCAACGCACCTCGTTTCTGATCCACGCGAACCGTTTTCGGCCAATTAAAACATGACGCGTGGCCAGCTAGTGTTGAAAACAGAAATTGAAAACAGATTTATTTGTAATTTTCAAACCCTTGTAACTTTCAAACCACACGTCCAAATTTTGCAAACTTTATATCGTTGAAATCAGGAGAACAAGCCCTAGCCAACCATGCCCTTGGTTTAGTAAATAGTATCTGTTAATTTACTTGTTTTTGCAGATTCTTTTGTGTGCTTGTTTAGATTAGAAAAATTGTTTAAAAATGATTTTTAGATTAAAACTTTTGCAAAATGGTTTTTTGTGACCATACTGACCCTAGGAACCAACCCTTGGTGTTGAAAATGATTTTGGTAAAGTTTAGGTGGGATTAATTGACTTAACCATTTTCTAGCCAAATAAAATTATTGATTTTTATTATGGAAATGTTTTTGTAAAGAAAACTTTGGGAAAAATGTTTTGGACCAAACCTACTGAACCAAAACACCAAGTTTTGCAATAGCAACTCATTTGGTGAAAAACATAAAGTTTTGCTTTGATAAAACCATTTTCCACCACATAAAATGTTGAATGGATTTTTAAATAGTTTTTGGGCAAAACCCTCTAACTAATGACTTTTCCATTTTGGTAAATAACCAATTTGGAACTTACAAGGTTTAGAAGCCTAGTGGAGACCATCTTTACAAATAGGACCATCTTTTTCATGCTTGCATGCATGATTAAATTCCATAGTTTTATGTGTGTGTAAAATGTTGTTTGATTGATTATTTGGAATGCTAGTGATTTGGTGTTTGCTTGATTGATTGTAGTGAAATTAGCAAAGTGTGAGACTAGCAAGATCAAGGAGTGAGCCATCATTCCCTTCCAAAAAGGCAAGTTACACTATCATATAAAAGTCCTACTATTTTAATTATATTTAGTGTATTTTGAAAACATGCATGAAAATAATTTTATACTTATGCTATGCTAAATCCTAATAGGATTACCTATACACTCCTTAGTGAAAACAATGTAGTTGATACAAGCTTAGCCATGCTATATTTTGAAAAGAGATACATGTTGAGATTTTATGAAGTTGAGAAAAGGACTTGTGTTTTTATATAATAAAACAAGGACTCAATGAACCACCTGGGTGGCCAAGGATACTTTGAGTATTGGAGAAGGTGTCAACAAAAGGAACCATGACTATGGCAATCTCTTTGTGTTGTGCTCCAATGGAAACCACCCAGGAAACTTAGAGATTGAACATGTTTCTCGTACAGTGGCTTCCGTGTACAGCCACATGCTAAATGGGCTCTGGCTTAGTCAACTACATAGTGGAAGTCCCATGCATTGGCTTCTTCAGGTTAACTAGATTCGTGTAAGGGAGCAACCCTACATTTGTGCCTGGTAGACAAGCTAGCATTTTGTATTGGGAGGACTCCTATGGAAAGACTTTGTCACATTCTCGATCTGCCGGTACTCCATTTTGGTGAGTACTTATCCAATGCCACTGGTGGCGTCAAGACGAGATTGTGTCATGTGGGTAAAGTGTACAACTTCTGCAGAAGATCAAATTCTAAGTACTTAGCCGTGTCCCCGGTTATGGACAATACTGAGCAACTAAGGCCTGAAGCTATGGAAGATCTCGACATTCTAATTTCTAAAAGAAAACTTTTAAAAACATGATGCACTTGGAGTTACCAAGGAGCTCAAGAGTTTTTAATAAAACTTGATGCACTTGGAGTTACCAAGGTGCTCAAGAGATTTTGACAAGGATTTGAACACTTGAGTTTTTACCAAGGAATTCAAGAGATTTTTGAAAGGAGATTTGACAAAGGACCAAAACCATTTTGAAAAGATAGGATAAAATGTTGCTTTATGCAAATGAGCCTTAAACTCTACTTAGCCAAATATGCATGTATTGATAGAACCCACTTATAATCCACATAGTAGTGAAACTTGCCAATACAATTCAAATGTATTGACCCTTGTGGCTGTAACTTGTAATGTTGCAGGTTTGATTGTTTTTAGTGAAGATTGATTGATTAGGATTACAAAGTCTACAACCAACATCTGCCTGTGGAACTTTGAAGATGAAGGACCCATGACTATAGTTATTCCGCTGCAATGTAATGTAATAGCCAAATGAGCTACGTATGATGTAATAAAATTATGTTTTTCCTAGTTATAAAGTTATATTATGACCTTTGTTTCTTGATATTACATCTAAACTGTGGATGCTAGATATTGATCCAGGGACTAGCATTGTAAACACAGGGGGCTCTATCTTATTAAATATTGGGACCCTCTACAGATGGTATCAGAGCATTGTGTTGCCTGTAGGATTTGTAAACCTAGGATTGGACAAAAACCCTTAGAAAAATAGGAGTTGTTCTTGTTCCAAAACTTATTTACAAAAACACTTGTAAACTCTTTCCTCAACCATTTTGGTTTCAAATCTACTTCTCTTCTACTTCAACTTGATGGAAAACCTACCCATGACCAAGGACTACACTATGTGCAAGGACTTCTTCAACTTCTTCAACTCTAATGACTTCAACATCTTTAGCATGTTCACCAAGGACTTCCAACTTGGATATCACTAAGGACTACTAGTGAAAACCAAGAAGACATTAGATTGCCTACCAAAGACATTGATATCAAGTTAGTGTATGGATCATATTGTCCTAAGAGGTATGATCATACTAAATTATTATTTCAAGAAAACTTGTTGTTTCCTTCAACTCATGAGTTAAGCTCATAAGTTGTTAAGTGATTGGTTGCTTGTTGAATGTTTGATGGTTTGATTGTTTGATTGAACTTGATTGTTTGAGTTGTGTGCTAGGACTTCTTAAAAACCTAACCACGAATACTTATCACTATCAAACCAACAGATGCCTCCTCGTCGTGCCAACCCCAACCAAAACAAAAACATGACCCCTGAGATGCAACAGATGATGGCAGCTCAGACACAGTTGATGCAGCAGATGACCACATTCATACAGAATTTGAATAATAACAACAACAACAACAACAACAACAACAACAATCAGAATAATCCCCCAGCACTTGACATGCTCACCAAGTTTTTGAAACTTAGGCTTGCAAGGTTCTTTGGAACAACTGATCCAATGGAAGCTGATGATTGGTTACGTTCAGTAAACAAAGACTTAGTGACTTTTGGTTGCACTGATGACGAAAAAGTAAGGTTTGCAGCATTTCTGCTTGAAGGACCAGCAGCAACATGGTGGGACAACTTTCAAATCACCACTCCCCTTGAAGATTTGACTTGGGCTATTTTTGAAGAAGGATTCAGAACCACTCACATCTCACCTGGAGTAATGCACTTGAAGAAAAAGGAGCTTCACAATCTGAAACAACGACACCTCAGTGTGGCTGAGTATATTGAAGAATTCAACAATCTGGCACGCTATGCACCGGATGAAGTTGATACAGATGCTAAGAGAAAGGATAAATTTCTTGAAGGACTTAATGATGAGTTGAATCTGCAGCTAGCTGTTGCCTATGTCCCAACTTATCAATCACTCTGTGACAAAGCCACAATATTGGAAAACAAGATGAATCAAGTGGAGAACAGAAAGAGGAAACATAAACTCAAGAACTATTCAGGATCATCAAAGAAGAAGCAATCATACAGAAAGAGCAATGAAGATTCTGAACCACATCAGTATCACCACAACAACAATGAAAGTGAGAATAATGGAAATGATACAGACAATGGAGATGACCTTGGTCAGAACCAACATGACACATATAGGAAAAAGGACATTAGCCAGTTGCAATGCTATAATTGTAAGGAACTTGGACACTATGCATCAGACTGTCCAGAGAAGAAAAAGAAAAAGGATGCCAGAAGAGCCAATGGAAATGACTCCAATGTGACCCAAAAAGGACATGTGAACCACATTGACCTGAATGGAAACTTTGAAGAGATAGAAGAAGTGGATGTCAGGATTTAGAAAACTCAGAAGAGTCAAATAAGGATTCCTTGTCTGATTATTGAGTTGAACTTTTAGCCAAGAGAGCCATCAATGTAACCCTATGATACTTTATTTTTAAGGGTGGTAGTATCCTAGTTATTTGAGCCTACTTGTAACCCAAGACTTCCCAAATCTCGGGACGAGATTTATTTTAAGGGTGGTAACCTGTCACATCCCAAGATTTTTCAAATCTTGTAATGTGAAAATAAATGAATAAAAATAAAACTTGTTTGATTTTCAGGGCCAGAAGAAACTTTTTAAATTCAATTGGAACTCCAAACCCATTTGAATTAAATAAAATCCTAAAGGGATTTAAAAATATAAACATTTTAAATAAAGGAAATTAAGATATTTTGGAATTACTATTTTGGATCTTTTTAATAAAAGATTGGTTTTCAAAAGAAAAGGTGGACTCATAAATAAAGATTATTTTATAAAGCCAAATTAAAACCTTGGCCAAGCTTTGGAGTTAAAACATTTTGGTTTGAATAAAAAAATAGCAAAGGTTTATTTAAATAAATTAATAAGGATTTAATATCCAATTTTTTTATTTAAATAAAAAGTTTACCATGTTAATTAAAACATCAAAAACTTATTAAATCATTTAAAATAAGTTTTCCAAATATTTTATATTCTCAAATAAAACCTACAAAAGTGTTTTGATTTTATTTTGGATTTCAAAATAAATATTCTAATAAAACAAATCTTAATTGAAGTAAATAAATAAGGCCCATTTTATTTAATTGATTAATGGACCACAAATAAAGATGTTATTTTGTTTTAAACAAGTTTTCCAAGTATTCTTTGTTTTCAATTAAAACCTACTGAATTGGTTTTGAAGATATTTAGATTTCAAATGGAGATTTTAATTAAATTAAAACCCATTTTATTTAATAACTAATTTCCATTTTATTTAATTATAAATGGACTCTAAAATAAAAATATTATGTTACTTTGGGATTTGAATTATGTTGTTAATCAGAACCAAATTCAATTGCAAAGTGTGGTGAATTTTGAATTAATTTGGATGCTTGATTGTTTGTTTGAAATTTAAAACAGAAATTTGAAATGGAAAAAGACAAAACATTCAGAAAGGAAAAAAAATGAAACAGACACACAGCCCAGCAACCAGGCCCAGCAGCCCAACTCGCAGCCCAACTTTTTCCCTCTCAGTGAACCGTTTTTCACTCAGAAAAAGACCCACAAAGACGCTGACGAGTGGCCCCTTCCTTCTCTCTCTCTTTCTCACTGGCAAGCAGGCCCCACATCCCCAGCCATCGTCTTCAACGAGACCCCGTCGCCTGCCGTTGTAGAGAGATTACTCCGGCGTTGATTACACATGAAGGAGGCTTTGATTTCTCGTAATGACCACGCCCCTTTAAACGCCAGTGACTCCTCTCCGTTTCCCCTCTATCGCCCCTCCTCGACATGCCCCCAGGCCGCCACAATTTCTCCCCGAGCGGCTTTATTCCGACGACCCTCCTCGCCAATTCCGGCAGCACCGCAACGCCCCGTGCCTCCTCGACCTAGCTCACACCTTTCCCACCTCCTGACGCACCTGCATGTGCCTTTCATTCGACTGCGGGCGTCCCAGAACGTCGCCTTTGTCAAGTTTCGAGCGCCGCTGTGTCTGGTTCTTCTCCGACGAGCCTCACAGGTAGTTTCCGACCGCCCCGCGCCTCCTCGTTCACGCTCCCTCACTTGTCTCGACCATGCGCGTCTAACCACGTCTTTGTCTTGTCTTGGGGTGAACCACAGCACCGTCCCCGAGCACAACCAGAGTCGCCTGACGCCAGGAACAACTCCGGCGAGGAATTACGACTGCCCCTGAGCGCCCCTTGTCAAGCCAGAAGTACCTTGAGCACCACCTCGTCCTCGCGAACCCGGTGAGCACCCTCTCCGTCTTCCTCGCTTCCTAGAACCACCGGAGCATCACTGCCTGGCCGTGCGCCGCCGCAAGCCACCGCCAGCGCCGCCGATCCTTGGCAAGCATGCTAGCAGCCGTAGGATTCAGATCCGACGCTCACGATTAGTTCACTTAGTCGCGAAGAGGTACGCTCTCTGGACCACTCGATCTGATTAGATCCAACGCACCTCGTTGCTGATCCACGCGAACCGTTTTCGGCCAATTAAAACATGACGCGTGGCCAGCTAGTGTTGAAAACAGAAATTGAAAACAGATTTATTTGTAATTTTCAAACCCTTGTAACTTTCAAACCACACGTCCAAATTTTGCAAACTTTATATCGTTGAAATCAGGAGAACAAGCCCTAGCCAACCATGCCCTTGGTTTAGTAAATAGTATCTGTTAATTTACTTGTTTTTGCAGATTCTTTTGTGTGCTTTTTTAGATTAGAAAAAATGTTTAAAAATGATTTTTAGATTAAAACTTTTGCAAAATGGTTTTTTGTGACCATACTGACCCTAGGAACCAACCCTTGGTGTTGAAAATGATTTTGGTAAAGTTTAGGTGGGATTAATTGACTTAACCATTTTCTAGCCAAATAAAATTATTGATTTTTATTATGGAAATGTTTTTGTAAAGAAAACTTTGGGAAAAATGTTTTGGACCAAACCTACTGACCCAAAACACCAAGTTTTGTAATAGCAACTCATTCGGTGAAAAACATAAAGTTTTGCTTTGATAAAACCATTTTCCACCACATAAAATGTTGAATGGATTTTAAAATAGTTTTTGGGCAAAACCCTCTAACTAATGACTTTGCCATTTTGGTAAATAACCAATTTGGAACTTACAAGGTTTAGAAGCCTAGTGGAGACCATCTTTACAAATAGGACCATCTTTTTCATGCTTGCATGCATGATTAAATTCCATAGTTTTATGTGTGTGTAAAATGTTGTTTGATTGATTATTTGGAATGCTAGTGATTTGGTGTTTGCTTGATTGATTGTAGTGAAATTAGCAAAGTGTGAGACTAGCAAGATCAAGGAGTGAGCCATCATTCCCTTCCAAAAAGGCAAGTTACACTATCATATAAAAGTCCTACTATTTTAATTATATTTAGTGGATTTTGAAAACATGCATGAAAATAATTTTATACTTATGCTATGCTAAATCCTAATAGGATTACCTATACACTCCTTAGTGAAAACAATGTAGTTGATACAAGCTTAGCCATGCTATATTTTGAAAAGAGATACATGTTGAGATTTTATGAAGTTGAGAAAAGGACTTGTGTTTTTATATAATAAAACAAGGACTCAATGAACCACCTGGTGGCCAAGGATACTTTGAGTATTGGAGAAGGTGGCAACAAAGGAACCATGACTATGGCAATCTCTTTGTGTTGTGCTCCAAAGGAAACCACCCAGAAACTTAGAGATTGAACATGTTTCTACAGTGGCTTCCGTGTACGACCACATGCTAAATGGGCTCGCTTAGTCAACTACATAGTGGAAGTCCCATGCATTGGCATCTTCAGTTAACTAGATTCGTGTAAGGAGCAACCCTACATTTGTGCCTGGTAGACAAGCTAGCATTTTGTATTGGGAGGACTCCTATGGAAAGACTTTGTCACATTCTCGATCTGCGGTACTCCATTTTGGTGAGTACTTATCCAGGGCCTTTGGTGGCGTCAAGACAGATTGTGTCATGTGGGTAAAGTGTACAACTTCTGCAGAAGATCAAATTCTAAGTACTTAGCCGTGTCCCCGGTTATGGACAATACTGAGCAACTAAGGCCTGAAGCTATGGAAGATCTCGACATTCTAATTTCTAAAAGAAAACTTTTAAAAACTTGATGCACTTGGAGTTACCAAGGAGCTCAAGAGTTTTTAATAAAACTTGATACACTTGGAGTTACCAAGGTGCTCAAGAGATTTTGACAATGATTTGAACACTTGAGTTTTTACCAAGGAATTCAAGAGATTTTTGAAAGGAGATTTGACAAAGGACCAAAACCATTTTGAAAAGATAGGATAAAATGTTGCTTTATGCAAATGAGCCTTAAACTCTACTTAGCCAAATATGCATGTATTGATAGAACCCACTTATAATCCACATAGTAGTGAAACTTGCCAATACAATTCAAATGTATTGACCCTTGTGGCTGTAACTTGTAATGTTGTAGGTTTAATTGTTTTTAGTGAAGATTGATTGATTAGGATTACAAAGTCTACAACCAACATCTGCCTGTGGCACTTTGAAGATGAAGGACCCATGACTATAGTTATTCCGCTGCAATGTAATGTAATAGCCAAATGAGCTATGTATGATGTAATAAAATTATGTTTTTCCTGGTTATAAAGTTATATTATGACCTTTGTTTCTTGATATTACATCTAAACTGTGGATGCTAGCTATTGATCCAGGGACTAGCATTGTAAACACAGGGGGCTGTATCTTATTAAAGATTGGGACCCTCTATAGAGAGAGATACTTGTTATCGAGATATAATTGGTAGGATGAAGATGATATGAATTCGTTGATCATCCTAGCTTGCATCCAACTAACATGTAGACGCCACTTCTTCCTTGTTCAAGATACAAGCACCCAATATATATCTCCAATGTACCTAAAACACAATTAAGTACACTATGGTCCCCAAACAAATTGGGTCCAAAGTAGTTAGTGAAACTACAATACATAGGAGAGCCCCCACACAAATATGTGCATATTGATATGAAATTGAATTTCATGCACATCTTAGCCCATTAGGATTTGGTGGAGTTTCCCCTATATATTGGATCAAAGAAAGCAAGCATGCCATAATATAAACAAGAAGTAAATATGCATGCATAGGCTTTCAAGAACCAAAAGGAGATACAATTTGAACAAAAACACCAAGTAAACCAATAAGACACACACAAAAGTGTGACTCGACAAAAGGTGTCCAAATTATATCGAAGAGCCAAATCAACACATGAAAGAACACAAGTTCAACAAATGAACTCGAAAGAGCCAAAGAAAAAGGATAACAAAAATACCAAGACTCAAGGATTTATCTCATCCTAAAAGAACAAAACAAGAGAAACAGAATGAGATAAAGCCAACCCCCAACGAGAGTGAGGAAATAATAACCAAAACAAACTCTTCACACTTTTCATGATGGCACACAAAGTACCAACACAAAAAGGATCGAGCTTCCAAGCAAAAACAGATCAAATCAAGAAGCATAAAACAATGTTCTAGATAATATAGGAGAGCTCCCCCATAAGTAGAGCATTATATATAATTTTGCCTTTGAATGCAAAATGCCCACAAATGAGATCATCACTACTACCTACACTAAGTAAAACACAAGGGGAAATAAATAGAATAAGAAGATCCACAAGAGGCAAGGAAAGCTTGGGAGCAACTAGACAAACAATATATTGGCCAAAGATAAGATAAATAAGAAAAGGCCAAAACGAATATGATCAAAGAATCCTACCATATATTAAATACTAATTGTCCAAGGACAAGAAGTAACAGGGATAATTTTCCCGAGGTTGTTTGCAAGGATATCCAAGGTCATATTCAGACAAAGAAGCATATAACAAGATAGGAATTAAGCTTGATGCTTCGAAAGAGATTCTTGATTGCTTCAAATAGTCACACAATCACTAGTGAATGGATTAAATAGAAGCAAGTTGTTCCCATGAGGATATGTAGATCCAAATATGAGGAAACACATACCAAGAATCACTCTCACAAACAAGATCCAAAAGATGAGCAATAAAAATATTTAATTAAATTGGAACTTGTATGAGCAAATGTGCCACATAGGAACTAGATAATCCTCAATATCAAATCTAAGTGGCACTACCTCAAATGTCCACATTTTCTAGGTTTGTAATATGCACAAAGCATATGACTCCCCCATGATGTGATAAACCAAGAAATCTCAACAAGAGGCAAGAAAATCAAAATAGAGGTATTAATGGACATTGTGGAATATTAGTTTCTCATGAGAGAGACATACCACATAGAGACTAGATAAACATGCAATAAAACTACTAAGTGTTTTTCCTCATGTACACTCATTTTAGGATTGTGGAATGCCCAAGCATGACACTCCCCCAAAACGGAATAGTCCATTAATCCCTCATAAGAGCCAAATAAGATACCTACTAGAAACAATAAAGGCTCCAAACCAAAACGCAAATACATGGTGTGCTAACCAACATACACAAATATACATCATAGATCAATATAAGTAAGTGGGAAGCACAACATGTACAAACACATGCAAGGTACAAAACCAACACATGCACAAGGGAGCAAGTAACTATAAATGTAAAGGAGTTAAGCACAAGTTACCGGAAGGAGGAACATTGGATATAGAATAGATGCATGATAACCCAAATAACTTGACTTTCATAAGAAGGAATAGATGAAGATACCTCAAATCTTCATAAGGTTGTCAAGTCTTCAATGCCCTCCAAAAACACCTATTGATCAAGTTTTAGCTTGTTGGTCCCCAACCAAGTTGGGTCCTAAGAAGTTATTCACAATAGGTTTGGCCACCCAAATGGTTCTTCTCTTGACACCACTTTGGGCACCAACAAATTTGGCAAACACATTTCCCATCTCATCCTTACGAAGAAAATAAGCATCATCAATCAAGATAGGATGAGATGAGGAGATACCCATGGTGCATGAGGAAGAAAGGTGCCCCTTCTCACGGGATATGTAGCAAGTTCTCATCTTGCCATCTTTCTTCTTGGGAGGAGCTGCACCATGAAGAAGAGCTTGAGGATTCTTGGGAAGAGGCCCATATTGAGCTTGTGGAGGAGCTTGAGGCCGCTTCCCTCGTTGCTTCCCACTAAGAGGCTTCTTCTTCAATGGGCAATCCCTCACATGATGCCCTTCTTCCTTGCACTTGAAGCACACAATGTTGGCCGGATTCTTCACTTGTCCTTGGCCCTTCTTCTTGTTGCCCTTGTGCTTCAACGAGTTAGTGGGCTTGCTCTTGGTGTTCGAGTTGAATCCAAGCCCACTCTTGTCACTTGGGGGTCGTCGCACACTCAACATATTCTTGAGTGTGGTCTTCCCTTCATGACACCTTTTCAAGTCATTCTTCAAAGAAGTGACTTGAGCCTTGAGCTCTTTGACTTCCTCTACATGGTTAGTATCAACAACAATACTAGAGGAAGTAGAAGCTTCATTTTTAGAGCAACAAGGCAAATGATGCAATTCATCACAAGATTTAGCATGGTTGTGAGAGGATGAATTACAAGGACTAGCACATGGAAATATAGCATTAGGAGTAGATGTAGTGCTAATGTCCACATGAGGCCCACTAGATGTTACCTTTGACACAATGGCCTCATGAGCTAACCTTATCCTACCATGGGAGACTAGAAGATCCTCATGCGAGCTTGAGAGCTTGGCATGAATTTCTTCTAATTTCCCATAGTTGCTAGTTAGCAAAGAAAGTTGAGCCTTTAGCTCAACATTCTCCTTCAAGATAGATGCTTCACAAGAAATAGAGTTAGTAGAACACGCATCATCATTTAAGGAAAGAGGCGAGGTAAACTTGGAAAGCTCTTTAGAATAAGAAGCTTCAAGTTGCTCATGTGACTCGGTGAGTTTAATGAGATCACCCTTAATGACCCTAGAGCCATTGTTGAGGTGCTCAAAATCCTCAAGGAGTTTAGCATAAGCAACTTCAAGTTCATCATTTTTAATTTGAAGGGAACGTGCCACCTCAAGATCTCTATCATGAGATTTCTTCACTCTAGATAGCTCTAGAGAAAAGGTCTCCTCAAGAGATTCCTTAGTGGTTTGTTCCACTTCAAGAGCTTCATTTAGGTTTGCAATGTCATTAGCATACTCACGCTCAAGACTACCCATTTTGTCAATAGTATCCTCATGCTCATCAATAAGTTGCCTACTTTCTATAGCATATGTCAATATTTTAGTGAAAGTAGAGCAAGCATTTTTATTAGGATGAAGAGCACGAAGGACTAGCCCCCCCTTCTCTTTTAAGGAAGCAACATCATCATCTACTTCTATATGATCAATGTTCACATCATCATGAGATATATTGGAGTCCAAAGGAGAGGTTACCTTTGAACCCTTAGCCATGAGGCACAAGTGAACATTGGAAGAGGATGATGATGAGGGAACACATGAAGCTCTAATGACAACCTTGCCTTGGCCCACACAATCTTCACTTTCCCCTACATGGTTAGCAACACAAGAACTAGAGGAAATAGAAGCACATTGTAACACCCTCGGAATCGGCCCTATGCAAGTTTTAGCGCTTACCGCCAAACCCGCATAGAAACGATTCAAAGGTGCCCACCAGGCACTTGCGTGCGGGTGGAAAACGAAGTAATATCATTACACAATAGTCCTCGATGGAACCCACAAAACATATATATACAACAGCGACTCAATGAGTCAAGAATACAGATATACAATACAAAGATCCAAATCACCTAGAACGACATACGTCCGAGTACGGACAAGATGCAAATTGAGCTAAGAGCCCTGGAGAATAACCAATGGCGTCCATAACCCTGCCCAGGCCAAGCCGGAAGGGTAACCCTGCTAACGACGTCGATCTCAAAACCTGCTAAAAACAAAAGGGGTGGCGACAAAAGGGCAAAGGAAAAAGAGAGCGGTCAGTACTGAGGCCAGTACACGGCGAGACTAGAATTCGGCGGTCCTCGCCTACATAGGTATGGTGGACTGAAGCGGCAGCGGCAGCATGCAATAAATAACATATAGATACTCAATACAACTGTCGGCTATCAGAGAGAGATAAGAAAGACCTATTCGAAACCATCCTGATTCTACCACCAAGCATACCCATCCTGGTATGTCCCCCTCGAGACCAAACGAGGAAGTCAACCGAGGAACTCACACAGTTGGCAGTTTTATTTATTCAGTTATCGTTGCAGCAATTACTAGTCAGGTATAGATAGTCATCCTGATATAATAAGCAGTGGGAAATTTTAGTTAACCATTCCGTTGTAGTTGCAACACTTACTATTCAGATACAATTAGCATGAGATATCCCAAACCCAGCAGTTGTTGGTACTTTTATTTAGCCATTCCGTTGTAGTGGAGATGATTACTAGTCATATCGGATACAAGTCAAATTATAACAATAAACTTTAGTTATAGTTGTCTATGATCGAGAACTGTGCTCCAAGTCGTCCATAACCGCGGACACGGCTTCTCGAAAAGATTTAACCCTGCAGGGGTGCACCAAAGTTTCCACACGCACCTACACCCTTTTTGTCAGATCAGGTAGGTGCAAGATCACAAAACATACACCCAACGGTATGTCGACGGGGTTTCGGACACGACGTTTCCCAGACCCAAAGCAAGCACGGGGGGCCACCCCACTAAGCTACCCGTAACGAAGTCGGCCGTTCTCCGAGACGGACCCAGGGTTTGTGTCGACGGTTGTAAACGATCGAACCCGAAAGTGTGAGGGCTTGTCGATGCAGCAAAACGTATCACGGGTTCCTAACGGTAGGCGCTCACGCAATCCTAAATAAAGCGTAAAGCATGGCATAAGTACAGATAGTAATAAAGCCCCAAACTACTTTGTGCCGCATGAAGATTTTGAAATCAGGTACTAATCGATGGGGGTGCCCACACACCCCACCTGTGGTTAGCGCGCTCGATCTCGGAACAGGTGTCAAGAACTCGGGGTCCTACAGGACACCAGTGAGCGGTTAAAAACCAAACATTGTCTATTACCCACCGGTGCCTCTGCATTTACCTACTTTAAATTTTAGTTATTAAACGGTAATTAAAGTTATAATCATCTCCAACATTAAACATAAAGCATTACTCCAACAACCGTGGAACATCGATGGCGCGACGCAACACCTGCGCAAGCAACTACGACTCGCAAGGCTGACTATCTACCAAACAACAGGTAATAGGATGTGTCCAAGGCAATTTAATGGCTGCAAGGGATATCACGGGCACGAAAACTAGAGCATCGCAACACAGATAGCAATAGATCAACAGGACGGAATAAATACTATAAAATTAAGATAGGTAGAAAGGGGGAGATGCTCGCCGGAAAAACATTGCTGAAGGTACATCCGAAGATCGGGTCAACTCTCGCATCAACTCATCGGCCTAATCCGTGAAGAAGCAAACACTAGAATAAACACGGAATGCAATATTTAATACTACGGCAGAAAATCGGGCATGATGCATGTATGATGTTTGGCATGGCAAGGATGCGATGCAATTAGTCAATATTAAGCGGAACCGGAGTCCCGACAATCAGATATATGGTTCTAGTTGTTTAGATACCCCGCAATTTAAATGTTGTTTTATCAAGGCACACTACAAGAAATCTGAGCTTCTATGACCCTCCATTTTCGTCACAAAATCGTCATAGTAGTTCATCTATGACGATCTTATGACGAAAATGAAATCGTCGAAAGCTGGGCGTCGCAAATGAACTATAACGACAATTTTTGCGAAATCGTCATAACCTTCTATGACGATATTGGATCGTCATAACCTCTATGACGATTCAATATCGTCATGGACCATCTAGCCAGGCCAGGTCAGATCCGACGTGGCTGATCCGACGTGGCAAAATTATGACGAAATAAAATCGTCGTAGTCTGAATTCAGCCCAGTCCATTCGGTCATTTATGTGGGCCAAGCCCAATAATTCAAATAAGCTTTTCTAATCAATTCTGTTCAGCTACATGGCTCAAGCCCAGCATATTGGCCTTTTTATTTCTAGGCCCAGGCCTTTTTACAATGATTTTGTTTTGCATTTTTGAATTATTCACTGCAATTTAATATTGTTTAGGCCACACATTTTAAAGCCAAAAATTATTTGGATCATTTCTTACTAGCCCAAATATCTTTTGGATCATTTACTATGACCGAGCACCGAGAACCAAAATCAAATAAATTTTCACAAATGACATCGAAAATTATAATGTATATTTCAATCAATAGTATTACATAACACGGAATATAAAACATTTGGGGATATGTAGTATATTACAACCATTCATAGTTCGACCATCCAAGACCATGTATAACTATCTAGAAAACATGACTATCTACTCCACTTTTTGAGTATGCAATAAAATCTTCCCTTCTTCCAACTTTAGCCTTGATCTCCTCATAAGAGAGAAATGATGGCCATCGAGTGAGAATGAAATCATATATGCTAGTAATAACGTAGAAAATTAGAAGCACAATAAATAATAGATTTACAAGAACCCAACTCCAAATCAACAGATTATAGTTCACAAACTAATTGCTACTGACACTCAAATATACACATGTAGTTCATCAAATGCACGACCAGACACTACAAGTACTAGATAGAACAAATGTACTAGCACACGTGAAGCTCCAGGAAATGCTCCGTGTATACGAAAAGAACAGCAGCAAGAAAATTAAGCTCCAGGAAATACTCCACAGGTTAAGCAGGCAAAAAAAAACGGGAACCTAATAAAACGCTATTCAGACAATACCTTTCCACATCACATAGGAACTCGACAAAATAATATGCCATGGAACCTTGGCCTATCAACCAAGTAATAAAGGAAGAGGATGGGAGAGATCATGGACTTATCTAATCCATAAAGGGAACACCCTTGCGGTGGCAGCTTGCTGATCTCGACGCTGCAAATGTGGTAACATGGCAAATCTGATAATGTGATACCAAAGAACACGAACTGCAAGGTTGATACAGAAGTTTTCAGAGATGTGGCATGTGACTTTGGATATAGTAAAATGTAACCGACTAACTAACAATAAAATAAGTTTTATGCCCTTTGTATGAACCTCTAGAAAGTTCAATTGGGACATAAAGAGTGTTAAGTAGAAAATAAGTCAAATGAACTTAGTATCCCATGATCCCACTGGAAGTTCGACAGAGATTGACTAACCTTGTGCTCACACATCAACAAGCAGAACTCTGAATCAGCAATGTCTTTGCAAGACTGCACTAGCGACTGTCTTGTTGCTTGGGGAAGGGAAGGCATGTATGCATGAAGAAATGTAGCAGGATTCCTGTAGAACAGTTCGCATAAGATTTGAGTTAAGCACTAAAGTATACATGTATATGGCACAACATCGATGATGGGAACAGAATGAAACATCTTGACCGGTGAATGCACGATAAGAGATAAGAAAATCATGGTGCCACCTAACGGTGGTGCCATATCAAATTTGGGATTCTTCTCAAAGCACACATTGACCGATTTTGTCAAAATAAGCAACATCTGCAGAGAAATCAGGATAAGAATGGATAAAGTAGTCTGTATCACCACAATAAGAGATTACACAAAATACAAATATCTTAAGATGAATGCAACAAAGGAAGCACGACCATACATGAGCTCTAGTTGGCCCCTCAATCCTTCAAACGACTCTTGATTAGCTTATACAAACTAAATAAATTGGACCTTTGACAAGGAAAAACTATCTGAAAGGGTAGTGCAAAATAAACTTAGTACATTATAGTTAGCACATAAAGAGGATTGCAAATGAAATGTCTAGGTTTCTTGGTGTCCATTAATCGAGCCTCAATGGGAGAAAGCATGCATTCTCCTTCGAAATTTGATTAAGATAACGAGTAAATTTTGGACAAGGGCACCATTCTGTAAACTCCATCATGAACTCCTCTGCATAAGAGATTTCACTACCTAGAGTATATTGGTTTGCCCGATTATGCATTGACAACTGATTATGCGAGTGTGATCAAGGTCAATAAGCAAACCTCATACGAGAGAGGAAAATAATCTGCACTATTCATAATCTAAGACTAGAGAATTAAAATTCAAGTGGTTTCATCACCACTTCTAGTTAACTCTGATTATGCAAACAAGTTATGCAAAAAAGAACAAGAATAAGTAAACAACCAACACACACTTGAAGAAATTTGAGCAAGGACGAGCACCGAGTAATTTCGAGGAAGATGAATGAGAAATGTGTCATGTATTATAAGCAAACTGAACACATGTATTATAAGTAAACAAAATTAACTAGAAAATTAACTAAACATGTAATATAAGAAAAGAACACATGTATTAACAAAGAATGCAAGAGAGGAAGAGATGGTAAACGCACTCGAACAAAGAAAGAGCACCACCACTAGGAAGGAGAGATGGCAGTAGGAAGCTACAACCGCAGGCAGCCTGGGGATAGAACAAAATCTAGTAAATACCCCTCTATACTCCATACAAACTTTTAGTAAGATAAGAAACTGAAGAACACGCATCTGAATAAACATAATACGTCAGAACAGTAGGTAGGATTCATAACCTGAAACAGAGAGAGAGCACCAGCAAGCTAGGAAAAGGCTACACGAAAGTACGCAGCAGCAGGAACCTGAAATAAAGAAAAGCTTAGTAAAGGCACGAACAAAATAACACCTCGACCACACAAGTAATACAATGGATAAAAATTTGGGATAAATTTCTCTCCTGCTTTGGGATAAAATAACACCTCGACCACACAGGCTATAGAAAATGAGGCTCCGAGTGAACACAAAAATAATGCTATGTCAACACGCAGCTTGAAGAGCTCTTGAAGCAGACTTGACGAGGCCACCATTTCACTAAATGAGATGAATAAGAATACATTGTTTCTATCTAACAAAGTCGGTAGCACCAATTCTAGGATTTTTCTATTAAAGAAGAAAAGAGGTGCTTCGGTACATGCAGATGCTAAGAACGTATATCTATAGACCAAACCTGGCTTCCGCATGCTAAGAGCTGAATAAATAAACAAACAAAGCAAAAGCTACACCTAGAACCCGCACAACCAAATCCTAGGCAAAGAATAACAGAGATGTCTCACCGCGGACTCCTCTCTTTATTCTAAGCGACAATGACAACTTCTAAAGTGATGAATCAACAATTGCACTAACTCCCTATTGACATGAAGACATGATTCTCCCATATCTATTAAATTTGCCAAAGACCAAACCATCCATGTAGCTATCTTTGGAGAGAGTCGAAAAGAAAGGTGGAGTCGGCGACTTACCTACACCATAGAGATCATGATGAAGAGGGCATTGGTGGATCTGTTGTCGCACACGTGATGATGCAGTGGAGGTGGCATAGGCCGTCGGGGTCGGTCTTGGCGCAGCAGTGCGGTGGTGTCTGAGCTCTGAATGCTCTCCGAAGCATGCCGTCCACAAACCAAATCCAAATCGAACGAGGCACAAATCTTTCCCAACAGTGACACGAAACAGTAGAGAGGGCAACAGGGCGCTTACCATGGAGAACTACTTTTGGCGCATTGGTTCCGGATCTTGATAACACATGCCAAAACCAGCAACCACCGTTGCTTAACTCCTATCCGAGGTGCCACATGTGGCGTCACGCCGATCATCTGGGGTGGCGTGAGGTGGCGCCGGGAAGGAGGAGATCGAGCAGGTGGCTAAGATCCACCTCGATCTGGATGGGATAGGCTTTAGAAATCCGTGAGGGGAGATGGGGTCGAGGTGAGGGGCGGAGGTGGTTGATGGGAGGAGGGGCGCCGAGGTGTGGGGTGGCACGATGTGGCGTGGGAAGGGCGAGAGCCTGAGGGGTGGGGTGGCCGGCGATGTGGCGATGGGTCGTATGGGGAAGAGGCGGCGCGCATGGGTGGATGAGTGGAGACGAGGGAGGGTGAATGGGGTGGGGGTATGGATTTGAGGTACGCGGCCTGACCTAGGTGATTTTGGGTCTCCGGCCCAAAATTGGAACCTTCCCACCGAAGCCCATCGCGACAGAGAAATCAGCCCAGGCAAAACAATTGAATAGATATAAAGGATCGTTGTAGTATTATGCCAAGTAAGGTTAGTTGGTGTAGTGGTATTGTTCGCTGGGTACGCTGGGGAGGTCGTGGGTTCAAATCCTCGCATGTCCTCTTTTTTGCACATAACTTCTGCCTATTAAGCAACGTGCGTAAGCAGCGCCATGTAAGCAGATTTAAGAAGCGCCATGTAAGCAAATATTAACACACAGATATGACACGTAGTCACACATAGATAAATAGATATTAATACACGGATATTACACATAGTAAAAAACTGACACATAGACACGACACATAGGCGGAAATCTTGGCGTGGTGACTACCAATTTTAACTTATCTTAATTTGGAGCTCATGACGATTTTAAATCGTCGTAGTGAGTTCAAATAACATCATAGGCTATATTGGTCGATTTGACGATTTGGGCTAATGAAACTATGACGATCCTGAGAAAAATCGTCATAATTTTGTAAGATTTTGAACCTTCCGAACGGCTTTTGACCATCTAGTGCGAAATCGTCATAATTCTATGACGATTTTGTCCATGGTCACTATGAGAAGGTCATAGAATAACACATTCCTTGTAGTGGCAAAACATGGCATTGGTTCACTATGCAAATTTAAATGGATCTCATATTAGACTAGATTCACCCGCATATGGTCTCCATTGTTTAATAACTAAAATTATGTGAGACCCTGGCGCATGGCTCAATAGGATTGATAGGAAACCCATACCAACAAGTTGCAACTTCTTTTCCAGAAGCTCATTCGAAAAGAACTCTAAGGTTAAGCGTGCTTGGCCTAGAGCAATTCTAGGATGGGTGACCGACCGGGAAGTGGGTAACCGGGTGCGCATGAGTGGGGACAAAGTGCGCAGAAAAGACTAGTGTTGGTCTGTGGGGCTAGTCTAGAGATCCTATTGAGCTGCGAGTGACGGTAATCGGTCCGGAGGGTGTTACAAATGGTATCAGAGCCGACCCTCGCGGTTATACGGGCGTGTGTGGGTCAGTGGCGGACATGTGGCGCATGGCGCATGTGGCCCGGAGTGGACACGGCATGGCACATGTGCCGGCACTGGACGCACAGACGTGTGCCAAGAGGGGACGTTCTTGGCTTGTGGTTGATCGACGAGGACGTCGATCTTCTAAGGGTGGTTGTATGTGAGACCCTGGCACATGGCTCAATAGGATTGATAGGAAACCCATACCAACAAGTTGCAACTTTTTTCAAGCTCATTGAAAGAACTCTAAGGTTAAGCGTGCTTGGCCTAGAGCAATTCTAGGATGGGTGACCGAGGGAAGTGGGTAACCGGGTGCGCATGAGTGAGGACAAAGTGCGAGAAAAGACTAGTGTTGGTCCAGGGCTAGTCTAGAGATCCTATTGAGTGCCAAGTGATGTGGCCGTGGTCGGTCGAGGAGTGGGTGTTACACACATTCGTCATGGCAACAAGGCAAAGCAAGCATATCATCATGAGACATATTCAAGGAATTTATACATGATATGCAAGGGCAATCAACACTAGGATGTAAATCACATATGGTCCTACATGTGTTCACGCCCAAAGATACAACATTGCAATGAGATAGAGACAAAGAATCATGAATGGAAATCTCACTATCTGCATTGCAAGTTCTATCACCAATCACCATATCATTACCTTGTGACAACTCACATGTTGGTGTAGTGGAAGAAGATGAGAACTCATCGCGGCCGGAGGTGGATGGAACACAATCATCCTTATCAAGCTTGGACACATCATATTTTTCTTGAAGCTTGGTCCAAATATCATGAGCATTCCGAAAAGGCATGATTGAGGAAAGAACTACAAAGATCACAACATTAACAAGCGCATTAGATGCTTGAGCTTCGAGATAAGAGTTTGTCTTCTCCTCCAAAGATAGATTTTGGGGATCCTTAGGAGGAGACAAGCCCATATCTAGAATACGCTCAATGATAGGGTCAATGGCCCGGAAATGACTAAGCATGTAGCACAAACATCATAATGTGTGCCATCAAAAGTAAATGTGTGAGAGTGCACTAAACTCCTAGGAGACATCTTTAATCTCGAGGCGGTGAAGCCTAAAAGCGAGAGACCTTGCTCTGATACCAATTGAAAGTACAAAGGAAGTCGCCTAGAGGGGGGGTGAATAGGCTTTTAAAAATATTATGGTTTAGGCTCAAGTAAATGCGGAATAAAACTAACGTTTAATTTATTGAGCACAAAACCTAGCCACTAAGTTTACCTAGGTGCACCAACAACCTATGCTAAGCAATACAAGAAACAAGGTGATAGCAAGGTATAAATACTTCAAGCACGATGGCTATCACAATGTAAAGTGCATAAGTAAAGGGTTCGGTTGAGAGATAACCGATGGACGCGGAGACGAAGATTTCTTTCCCGAAGTTCACTTCCAAAGAAGCTACGTCTCCGTTGGAGAGGTGCGATGGCGCAATGCTCTCCGAACGCCACAAATGGCTCACCTCGAGGTGTGGTGGCTCGATGCTCACCCAACGCCACACAAGGCCTCACCCCGGATGCGGAAGCACGCAACTCACCGGCGCCACAAAAGGCTCACCCTATTCTCCCAAGTGCGCACCACAAAAGGCGGGCACTTGCTCCACTATGGGACGCTTGAGGGCGGTCACCGAACCCGTACAAGATTGGGGATAACTCCACAACTCAATTGGAGGCTCCCAACAACAAAGCCACAAAAGGCCAACAATGCCACAAAAGGCCAACAACGCCACAAAAGTCTAACAACGCCACAAAAGGCTACAAGACCACAAAAGGTCAACAAGACCACAAAAGGTCAACAATCCAACCACACAACCGTCTAGGGTTCCAAGGAACCCAAGAGAAACAAGCTCACAAGCTTGAACTCGTCGAATCTCCGAGGAGAACTCAAACCTATGCACCAAATGCAAGGTCAAGTCCTTCTCTCCCAAATTCCAACAAAGCTACAAAAGCTATTGGGGGAATAAGGGAGGAAGAACACAAGAGGAGAAGTCAAACCTATTGGGGGAATAAGGGAGGGTTTCGTAGCATGGAAAAGAAAAAATTTCTACCGCATACAAACAAACAAGCCAAGATCTATCTACTAGATTGTAGCAACGAGTCGATAGAATAACTCACCCTCGAAGATTCCAAAGTGTTTAACGAGAGTGGATTCTCGTGGGTGATGTAGTCGTACTCTTCCCGATCTCAAGATCGCGTAGACGATCCTTCCCGGCTGCGTTAAGCGCTCCATGATCGGTCACGTTAAATTTCGACGAAGACCTTCCTCTCCCTTGTTCCAAGGCAGCGGAGGTTGTAGCACTCTCTCGCGATTCGGCAAAGACAACTGGCGTGGTACAGGAGTAGAGGAGATCTCACAGGCTTCCCTTAAGCGGAGCGAGTATGGTGGGCTATGAGAAATCCTCGACGATCTAGGGTTTAGACACGCCGAGGAAGAGGTGCTAGGGCCGGCTAGGGCTTGGTGGTGCCCAAGTCGGCGGCAAGGAGATCCCTAGGCGGCGGCTTGGAGGGGCTAGGGTTAGGGTTTTCGGGGCAAGGGACTTGTGTGTCTCTAGGAGGGAGCCCTGCCACTCCTTATATAGGTGGAGGGGCCGGCCGGCCAAGGGGAGGGGAGTCCCTCCCAACTCGTCTTGGGTGGTCTTGTTGCACGGTTGGAGGAGGGAACTCCTCCCCAAATCGGTTTCCCACCCCTCCTCCTCTTTCCAAAACTTGCCGTTTGACTTTCAAACTAGCCGTTTGACTTTTCAAACTAGGATTTGAATAAACCCTCTATTTTGAACAGCGATGACACCGAGTACATGATGCAATCATATCAACTTGATATAACACATTCATGTACCCTTCCCCAGTGCGGACATTGGAACCTTCTAGAACATTCGATGAAAACACGGAACCATTCTCCATCTCCTAAAACAGGACTTTCCTTATATGAATCTTATTCTCCGGACCATTCCGGATCTCCTCGTGATATCCCGAATCCCATTCGAGACTCCGAACAACATTCGATCTCTTTCTCATTATTCCTTAACTACTCAAACAACGTCGAATCCTTAAGTGTGTCTCCCTACGGTTCGTGAATTATGCGGACATGATCGAGACACTTCTCCGAACAATAACCAATAGAGGAATCTGGAAATTCATATGGCTCCCACATATTTCTACGATTAATTTGCGATCGAATGAACCACTTACATACGATATCAATTTCCCTTTGTCTCACGATAGTTTACTTATCCGAGGTTATGATCGTCGGTATCTCTGCATACCTAGTTCAACCTCGTTACCGATAAGTACTCTTTTCTCGTTCCGTGATATGTGATCCCTTGAGCGTCACATGCTTTCAAGCTAATTGGATGACATTTCACCGAGAGGGCCGAGTATATCTATCCGTCATATGGATGGACAAATCCCACTCTTGATCCATGTGTTTCAACCAATACTTTCCTAACACTCAATGCCACCTTTATAGCAACCCGATTCGGTGTGTTTGATGTCATCAAAGCATCCATCCGGTAAAGGTGATATGCATCATCTCATGGTCGAAGGAATTAGATTACTATGTATCAGAAAGCATATAGCAATTGAACTATTAAAATGAATTGATCTTTATGCTACGCTTATCTATAGGAGTATGTCCACCATATTATTCTCCTAACGATATGATCTTGTTTTTTAATAACATCTCAATGTTTCATGATAGGGAAACCACAATCATCTATTAACCAACAAGCTAGTATTATATAGAGGCTTTACTAGGGACTTCAAATTAAGTTTACAAATCACACAAGTATTAATGTTTCCTTGTTAATACTATTATAGAATGAATGTAAACATTTATCATAAACACAAAGATATAATAATAACTACATTTATTCCCTCTAGGGCATATCTCCAACAGTCTCCCACTTGCACTAGAGTCATCTAATCTAGATTACATGGTAATATACCGAACACCCATGGAAGTTTGGTGCTGGTCATGTTTTGCCCTCGGGAGAGGTTTAGTCAACGGATCCGCCACATTCAGATCTGTGTGTACTTTGCAAATCTTTATATCCCCATCTTGGATATGTTCTCGAATAGCGTGAAAATGTTGCTTGATGTGCTTCAGCTTCTTGTGTGACCTTGGTTCTTGCGGATTGGCTATGGCGCCCATGTTATCACAAGAGATAGACATTGGGTCCAGCACTAGGAACCACACCAGCTGTAATGAACTCTTTCATCCATATCGCTTCTTGTGAAGCCTCAAGCGACCATGTATTCCGATTGTTGAAGATCTCGCCACAACGCTTTGCTTTGCACTCCTCTAGCTAACTGCTGCACCATTCAAAATAAATACATATCCAGATTGTGATTTAGAATCATCCGGATCGGTGTTCCAACTAGCATCGGTGTAACCATTAACAACCAGTTATTCATCACCTCCATAAGAAAGAACCATATCCTTAGTTCTTCTCAAGTACTTAAGGATGTTTTGATCATTGTCCAATGATCCACTCCTGGATCACTTTGATATCTGCTAGTTAAACTAACAGCATATGCAATGTCGGGTCTAGTACATAGCATGGCATACATTAGAGATCCTATGGCTGAGGCATAGGGAGTCTTACTCATCCTTTCTCTATCTTCTGCCGATGTCGGACTTTGAGTTTTACTCAAGGTAGTATTGGGAAACATGGGCAAGAACCCTTTCTTGCTATCTTCCATTCCAAACCTCTTTAGAACTTTGTCCAAATACGTACTTTGTGACAATGATATTTGGCGTTTCGATCTATCTCTATAAATCTTTATGCCTAATATGTAAGCTGCATCGCCAAGATCCTTCATTGAAAAACTATTATTCAAATATTCCTTGACACTATTAAGAAGGTCTACATCATTCCCAATCAACAATATGTCATCTACATATAGTATTAAGAATGCTACAGAGCTCCCACTCACTTTCTTGTAAATACAAGCTTCTCCATAAGTTTGTATAAAACCAAAACTTTTGATCACCTTATCAAAACATTGATTCCAACTTCGGGATGCTTGCTTCAATCCATATATGGACCGTTGAAGTTTCCATACCTTGTTATCATCTTTAGGATCGACAAAACCTTTGGGTTGCATCGTATACAACTCTTCATCAATGTCTCCATTGAGGAATGCTGTTTTGACATCCATCTGCCATATCTCATAATCATAATATGCAGCGATTGCTAACATAATACTCACAGACTTTAGCTTCGCTACTGGTGAGAAAGTCTCATCGTAGTCAACTCCTTGAATTTGTCGAAACCCTTTTGCGACAAGTCGAGCTTTATAGACAGTAACATTACCATCAGCATCTGTTTTCTTCTTGAAAATCCATTTGTTCTCGATGACCTTCGGCCATCCCAGTAAGTCCACCAATGTCCATACTTAGTTTTCGTACATGGATCCAATCTCGGATTTCATGGCTTCTTGCCATTTATTGGAATCTGGGCTCATCATCGCTTCCTCATATGTCTCAGGGTCATCGGTGTTGTCCACCAACATGACACTCATAACGGGATCATACCAATCTGGAGTGGTACGAGTTCTCGTTGACCTCATGAGGCTCTGTAGCAACTTCAACCAAGTTTCATGATCATCATCATTAGCTTCCTCTCTTATTGGTGCAGGCACCACAGAACTTCTTCCGGTCTTCGCTACTAAATTCGAGAAGGTTCGACAACCTCGTCAGTTCTACTTTCCTTCCAGTCACTTCTTTCGAGAGAAATTCCTTCTCTAGAAAGGATCCATTCTTAATGAAGATTTTGCCTTGGATCTATGATAGAAGGTATACCCAATAGTTTCCTTGGGTATCCTATGAAGACGCATTTTCGCTTTGGGTTCAAGCTTGTCCTACTGTAACTTCTTTACATAGGCTTCGCATCCCCAAACTTTAAGGAACGACAATCTAGGTTTCTTCCCAAACCATAATTCATACGGTGTCGTTTCAACGGATTTAGACGGTGCCCTATTTAAAGTGAATGCGGATGTTTCTAATGCATAACCCCAAAATGATAGCGGTAAATCTGTAAGTGACATCATAGAATGAACCATATCTAAGAGAGTTCGATTACGACGTTCGGACACACCACTCTGTTGTGGTGTTCCGGTGTCAATCATGAAAGTATTCCGCATTTCTTCAAATTCTCGCCAAACTCGTAACTTAGATATTCACCTCCACGATCAGAACGTAGAAATTTAATCTTCTTATTACGTTGATTCTCTACCTCACTTTGAAATTCCTTAAAATTCTCGAAAGTTTCGGACTTATGTTTCATGAAATAGATATACCCATATATACTCAAGTCATCTGTGAAGGTAAGAACATAACGATAACCACCGCGCGACGCTACACTCATTGGACCACACACATCGGTATGTATGATTTTCAATAAGTCCGTAGCTCGCTCCATCATACTAGAAAATGGAGTCTTAGTCATTTTACCCATCAGACATGCTTCGCATCTATCAAGTGATTCGAAATCAAGTGATTCAAGAAGTCCATCGGAATGGAGTTTCTTCATACGCTTCACTCCAATGTGACCAAGATGACAGTGCCACATATAGGTCGAGTTATCGCTCGATTTCAAACGTTTAGCCTCAATGTTATTAATATGTGTATTTCCACTATCGAGATTCAACAAGAATAGACCATCTATCAAAGGTGCATGTGCATAAAACATATTACTCATATAAATCGAACAACCATTATTCTCGGACTTAAACAAGTAACCGTCTCGCAATAAACAAGATCCCGATATAATGTTCATGCTCAACGCAGGCACCAAATAACAATTATTTAAGTATAAAACTAATCCGATGGTAGATGAAGGGGTAGCGTGCCGCGATCACATCAACCTTTGATCCGTTTCCCACGCGCATCGTCACCTCGTTCTTTGCTAGCTTCCGTTTATTCTGCAAAGACTGTTTGAAAGTTACAAATATGAGCAACCGAACTAGTATCAAATACCCAGCATTACTATTTAGTACTAGTGAGATACACATCAATAACATGTATATCGGATATACCTTTCTTCTTGATGTTGTCGTTCTTCAAATCCGCCAAGTACTTTGGGCAATTCCTTCGATGACCTTCTCCCTTATAGTAAAGCACTCAAGATCGTGCTTAGGTCCAGCCTTGGTCTTCTTCGGCGTGGTAACTTTCTTACCACCCTTCTTGAAGTGTCCCTTCTGCTTAGACTTGCCTTTCTTGAATTTGGTGGTCTTATTGACCAACAACACCTGGTGCTCTTTCTTGATCTCCACTTCTGCAGACTTCAACATGGCAAACAGTTCTGGCAACTGCTTGTTCATGTTCTGCATGTTGTAGTTCATCACAAAGTTCTTGTAACTTGGTGGTAGTGATTGGAGGACACGGTAAATCCCCAAAGCATTGGGAATCACTATACCCAAGCTTTGAAGTTTGTTTGCGTGCTCGGACATCTTAAGCACATGCTCACCGGACGGTTGCCCTCTTCCATCTTGCGGTTAAAGAACTTTTGAAGCCTCATAACTTTCAATTGTCGATGATTCCCAAAAATCAATTTGAGATCCTCGACAATATCATATGGGTCTGAATTCTCAAACCTTTTACAAGCTCCGATTCTAAACCATACAAGATAGCACACTGAACTATGGAGTACTGATTCTTAGAGCGAGGTAAACATTCTTTACTTCATCGGCATCGGTACAGTGGGTCACCAATGTGCATCCAAAGACATAGGTCAAATTACCGGTTGTGAGGACAATCTCAAATTGCGGAACCAATCCATGAAGTTGCTTCCATTGTTTTTCAACTTTTCTTTCTCTAGAACGCATTAAAATTGATGGTAGGGGCTGCCATTGATCTACAACATATTTGCAATAGTTTAGACTAAGTTTATGACAAATTGAGTTCAAATTAATAATAAAATTAATCTAGGTGAACTCCACTCAAAATAATATCCCTCACATTGTTTTAGTGATCACGAACCAAATCCACCACATCACCGATCATCATGAGAGTTGATATAGTTTCAATGGCGAACAATCGACATGTTCATCATATCTACTATATGATTCATGCTTTACCTTCGGTGATCCGTGTTCGAGACCATGTCCGTACATGCTAGGCTCGACAAGATCAAACCTTAGTTTCCGCATGAGCAAATCTGGCTTGCTCACGTTGTATACACTTGCGGAATCTAACACACCCGATCATCACGTGGTGCTTCGAAACAACAAGCTTTAGCAACGGTGCTAACTAAGGGTGAACACTTTATGACTTGAAATTAATGTGCATGAGGGATCATCTTATAATGCTACCGTCGTCTACTAAGCAATACAAGATGCATTAAAGGATTAACATAACATGCAATTCAGAATATGTGATATGATATGGCCTTTCTTCTTTGTGCTTCCGATCTCCATCTTCTAGCACGAACATGATCTCCATCATCACCGGCATTGCATCAAGGTCAATGACGTTTCTCCATGGTTGTCGTCCACCGGCTTCAACTATTACAACTACTTTGAATAGACACGTGGGTCTTAACATAAATTATAGACAACCATATGGCTCCTGCCGGTTGCCAACTTACAATAAGGAACATTGCATACATCAAATATAATCACAATCATGGCCATATCACATCACAGCACACCCCTGCAAAACAAAGTTAGACGCCTCTACTTTCTTTGCATATTTTACGTGGTTTGGGGCTTTCGATAAGTGTCGTTCTAACTTACGAACAAGAACCACAACATTGATACTAGTATTGTTAATCACCCGTTGTAAATTGGATCTTAACTATGCTAGGAGAAACAGCACCCATAAAGCCACTTATGCAATACAAGTTGGATGTCAAGCGTGGAGCAAGTCTCATGAACGATGTCATGTAAGGTTAGCCCGGCTTCATCCCAACATACCGCAAGATGCAAAGTACACAAGAAGCAATCGACAATAAAAGCATCAACGCCACAATGACCATTGTGTTCTACTCGTGCAACATATCTACATATAGACACAGCTCGATACCATTTGTAGGGTTTCGTAGCATGGAAAACAAAAATTTTGTAACGCATACAAACAAACAAGCCAAGATCTATCTACTAGATTGTAGCAACGAGTCGATAGAATAACTCACCCTCGAAGATTCCAAAGTGTTTAACGAGAGCGGATTCTCGTGGGTGATGTAGTCGGACTCTTCCCGATCTCAAGATCGCGTGAGCGATCCTTCCCAAGACTGCGTTCAAGGCAGCGCTCATGGTCGGTCACATGTTGGTACTCGACGAAGACCTTCCTCTCCCTTGTTCCAAAGGCAGCAGAGGTTGTAGCACTCTCCTCGCGATTCCGGACACAATGGCGTGGTACCGAAGTAGAGGGAGATCTCACGAGCTTAAGCCGGAGGCAGTATGGTGGGCTATGAGAACCTCGGCGATCTAGGGTTTAGACACGCCGAGGAAGAGGTGCTAGAGCCGGCTAGGGCTTGGTGGTGCCCAAGTCGGCGGCAGGAGATCCCTAGGCGGCGGCTAGGGTTAGGGTTTCGGGCAAGGGACTTGTGTATCTCTAGGAGGAGCCTGCCCTCCATATATAGGTGGAGGGGCCGGCCTGAGGAGGAGGAGTCCCTCCCCAACTCGGCAGGTGGTGCGGCTGGGTTGGAGGAGGAACCCTCCCAACTCGGTTTCCCACTCTCCTCCTCTTTCCAAAACTTGCCGCTTGACTTTCAAACTAGCGTTTGACTTTTCAAACTAGGATTTGAATAAACCTCTATTTTGAACAGCGATGACACAGTACATGATGCAATCATATCAACGTGATATAACACATTCATGTACCCTTCCCCGAGTGCCGGATATTAGAACCTTCTAGAACATTCCCATGAAAACACCGGAACCATTCTCCATCTCCGAAACAGGACTTTCCTTATATGAATCTGATTCTCCGGACCATTCCGGATCTCCTCGTGATATCCCGAATCCCATTCGAGACTCCGAACAACATTCGGTCTCTTTCTCATTATTCCATAACTACTCAAACAACGTCGAATCCTTAAGTGTGTCTCCCTACGGTTCGTGAATTATGCGGACATGATCGAGACACTTCTCCGAACAATAACCAATAGAGGAATCTGGAAATTCATATGGCTCCCACATATTTCTACGATTACTTTGCGATCGAATGAACCACTTACATACGATATCAATTTCCCTTTGTCTCACGATAGTTTACTTATCCGAGGTTATGATCGCTTGTATCTCGCATACCTAGTTCAACCTCATATCGATAAGTACTCTTTTCGCTCGTGATATGTGATCCCTTGTGAGCTCCACATGCTTGGAAGCTAATTGGATGACATTTCACCGAGAGGGCCCAGAGTATATCTATCTGTCATATGGATGGACAAATCCCACTCTTGATCCATGTGTTTCAACCAATACTTTCCGAACACTCAATGCCACCTTTATAGCCACCCAGTTACGGTGTGGTGTTTTATGTCATCAAAGCATCCATCCGATAAAGGTGATATGCATGATCTCATGGTTGAAGGAATTAGATTACTATGTATCAGAAAGCATATAGCAATTGAACTATTAAAATGACTTGATCTTTATGCTACGCTTATCTATAGGAGTATGTCCACCATATCATTCTCCTAACGATATGATCTTCTTGTTTAATAACATATCAATGTTTCATGATATGGAAACCACAATCATCTATTAACCAACAAGCTAGTATTATATAGAGGCTTTACTAGGGACTTCAAATTAAGTTTACAAATCACACAAGTATTAATGTTTCCTTGTTAATACTATTATAGCATGAATGTAAACATTTATCATAAACACAAATATATAATAATAACTACATTTATTGTTGCCTCTAGGTCATATCTCCAACAGATGACCACAAGCTCTAGATCCTCTCATGGACAAGAACCAACTAACAACCAAGAAAGATGATGCTATGAATGCAAAGGTTTGAGCTCTCTCCGAACGATGCAAACGAGACACCCGCTTGAGATCCCCTCTTGATAGTACGGCTATCTATCCTAAACCCGGTCTCCCAACTAACAACACGAGACCGGCAAAAGAGAAGCCCTATCAACATACCTTTTCCTCGAGCGTCCCACTTGAACTTGATGTAGACCGTCTTGTTCTTCTATAGTGGGAACACCTTTGTTGTTTACTCTTGCTCGCTCTTGCTTGATGAAGACTTGCAAAATGCTCCCCCATACTCCATGGGGAAACCTCTTCTTTGAACTTGTCTTCATCATTCCATGAGCACGAGGATGGCAAGCTTCAAGCATGAGATCTTCTAGAGATGGCGCATCTTGAGCTCGTCCTTCTTCATCCTTACTTGAGGTTGATTCATCTTGATGCAACTCTTTGCACATGCCTTGATCAACCTTCAAGCTCCTTCTTTCTTCATGATTCCAACCTTGAGACCAACACATGGACCAAGAGATGCCAATGGACAAACCTACAAGTGAAACTCAATTTACACATTAGTCCATAGAGATTGTCATTAATTACCAAAACCACACATGGGGGCATACATGCCCTTTCACCCACTCCTTGACTTTCTCTCTATTTTCAAGCCCACCCGGCCTTGGGGTAATACCATCTACCTCAAATTCCTCATACTCTGGAGGTAGTATGAAATGCGCTATGAGCTCTTGCCAAAGGTCATCTTTGGCATCATCGGTGACATAGCTGTTGGATTCTTCATCGGCTTTCTTTGACTTATTCCATTCTTGGATGGTGATCGGCAGATTGTCCCTAACAAGCACCACACATTGATTTATAAACATCCTCCGGTGCTTCTCTGGAGCAATAGGTTCACCATCATCATCTATTTCTTCGATGGTGAACCTCTGATTACCATCCAACTTTTTGTTCGGCCTCGCTTCTCGAGCTCGATTGCTTCGATCCGGTGGGCTAAAAGAAGATGAGAGAGTGATTAATATATATCTAGATCAATTAATGAATAGAGGTAACACGAGACTTTATACATATATATATATATATATGTGTACCTCGCCGGATCCTGTCGAGGGGCCATCATTATTGTTGTTATTTGTTTGCCCTTCGTCCATCTGGTCTTCCCCTTGGTACATTAGGTTTTCCTCTAGTCCATCACCGGATGGATTCAGATATGAGGATATCTCTTCCTCGAGCAAAATATCTTCGGCGTCGGTAGTAATAAGAGGAATTTCACCTCTTATCATGCCCTGAAGAAAACCTTCACCGATGCGACCAGGATCTTCGGATGGATCCATGACTTAATTATCTATAACAAAAAGAGAGTTAAACAGGTTAGAAAAAACAATAATCCTAATATTAATTGTGGTAAAACAATATAATCATAGCTAATAACTAAAACAAAAAAAATAACCCTAGCTAATTATAATTAAAAAAATAACCCTAGCTAATTATAATTAAAATAACCCTAGCTAACAATATAATCCTAATCCTAGCTAATTATAATTAAAACAATAATTAAAAAAATAATATAAAACAGATTTGTATTTAAAAAATACAAAGAGAAAAGGAAAAACAGAAAAAGAAATTTTTTTGGAAAAAAAACAGTAGCCCGACCCCAATCAGGCCGGCCCATCTCTCGCCTCTTCCTTTCCTGTCGCCGGCCGTCCTTCCCCCAACTAGCAGCCCAACACGGCCCACCTCGCCGGCCGTCCTCCGGCCGCCGATTGTGGCGGCTTGACGCCTCGGGCCGTGTCCGTCGTCGATCCGCTTCACACCGCCGGAGAGCACGCCTCTCCTCTCGTATCCTCTCATTCCCCTAGGCTCGCTCTCCTTTCTCTCCTTCGTCAACGCTAACCGTCGCAGAGGCGCCGCTGCTGAGCTGGCGACGACGGAGCTGCAAGACGCCCGAGAACCATCTCACGTGCGGAGCGGCGGCGACACGACGGAGCACGTACGCACGATTTGAAGGGCAGATAATCGACAAAGACCTTCGCTGCTCTTCAATGCGTGCCTCGACGAGAAATGCGAAGTGTTGGGGTGCAGATCCTCGGCGCTGTAATATAAGGACAGACTTTTAGTCTCGGGCTAAGCCACCGCTCATTAAAGATCTTTAGTCAGGCCAGGGCTTAACCGCGACTAAACACCCTTTAGTCGGGAAGAAAGCACTCTGACTAAAGGGTTTTTCAGCTGCTTGTTTTTAGCACCTTTAGTCCCGGGTCCAGCCACAACCCGCGACTAATTGTTTTTTTGTAAATTTTCATTTTTTAATTCAAAACTAATATAAAAAATTTGGAAAATCATATATTTTATTGTAATAATCCAAATAAAACAAATAATATGTCTATTATTATCAGAAAAATATAAAGAATCTTAATATAATATCCATTTATCTGTTTGCATCATTTATAAATTATTTCATTTGAAAATTTTCTTTTTTTAATTCAAAACTAATATAAAAACTTTGGAAAATCATATCTTTTATTGTAATAATCCAAGTAAAACAAATAATATGTCTATTATTATCAGAAAAATATAAAGAATCTTAATATAATATCCATTTAACTGTTTGCATCATTTATAAAAAATTTCATTTGTAAATTTTCTTTTTTTAATTAAAAACTAATATAAAAACTTTGGAAAATCATATCTTTTATTGTAATAATCCAAATAAAACAAATAATATGTCTATTATTATCAGAAAAATATAAAGAGTCTTAATATAATATCCATTTATCTGTTTGCATCATTTATAAACTTTTTCATTTGTAAATTTTCTTTTTTTAATTCAAAACTAATATAAAAACTTTGGAAAATCATATCTTTTATTGTAATAATCCAAATAAAACAAATAATATGTCTATTATTATCAGAAAAATATAAAGAATCTTAATATAATATCCATTTATCTGTTTGCATCATTTATAAATTATTTCATTTGTAAATTTTCTTTTTTTTAATTCAAAACTAATATAAAAACTTTGGAAAATCATATCTTTTATTGTAATGATCCAAATAATGAACTTCCGCTTCATGCATAACCAAGGAGGAAGGTTATAGATGCATAGAGTCACGGGACAGGTGCTGTGACTAGGGCTCTACTCCCCAAAGGGATTCATGCCATCTGTACTTAGACCAAACCTTAAACTCCTGGCCATCCGCAGTTCGCACTTTCTATCGATTTTTCTCCATTGCGACCCATCGGGTGTCTCAACATCCCATCGACTTACGTTCCTCTTTATGCCATCGCAACAACTTGGGCGGTTTCTTTGTTTTTGAATAAGCGCTTTCAACCGTGGTATTATAGGAGCATACCACATCACCTTCGCAGAAACCCTCTTCCGGGGGCTCGCCTCAACGTCACCAGGGTCATCTCGCCTAATCTTATACCAAAGTGAAGTGCATACCGCATGGATCTAAATTCTCATACTCCTCACCGCGGTAAAGGATGCTCATTAGGGCATGCATGTATCTTCCGAACCTCTAAACCTAGAGGCGTATAACCTTCTTGCTTCAGACGCATCAAGGGCAATACGTTATCTTTTGAAGCATATTCTTCATCATTTTCAAACTTTTCAAATGAGGAGTCACGATAGCACACTCAGCCTTCCATCGCAGCAATTCCAAAGTAGCCCACTTTTTCGCACCATTTTCGCAATTTGGGTACAACAACTTTTGTGATCCTCTAGCATGTGATTGAACTTCTCTATCCTTTCAGTTTGACAATCTCTTCGCATCAAAGAATGGTCCCACCAAGATCATCGGGTTCATCATGTGTCTCTTCTTCATCCTCCTTCAAAGATCCCCCATGGAAGTATCTCCGCATCGTGGAAACCATGATAGTTGTCATCCTCCTCCTTCTTCATTGTCTTCCATTATAACCCCTCTCTCTCTCTCTCCATGCTTGGTCCAACAATTATAATCGGGCATGAAGCCGACTTCAACAGTGGTCGTGAAGGGTTTTTGAGTCGAGTAACTTTTGATTCCTATATCCATTACATGGACAGAATACAAAACCATTGTGCTTGTTTGCATCAACACGTATGAATTCATGCACCATTAATGAACTCGCCAGAGTCGGTCAAGACTGCACATCCATTCCGACCATCTGCATTATAGTAAAAGTATATCAAAAACCATTACACAACATGATAAAATTATTACAAGTTATATTGAGAGCTTCTAGAGCATTAATTTTGAATTTTAAAAAATTTACATGCACCAATTTGTGAATTGGAGAAAACAATCAACATGATAAATGTGGAGTTTTTTATTATTGTTCTATCAGTGAAAACCTCATTCCATTCTAAGCTCTAAAAATCTAAAATTACACATTTCAATTTTCAGTAACTATGTGCCTAATCAAAATTTGTTACACATATATATCAAAATCCTTCTAGCTACTTCTAGAGCATGCATGCATTTGATCCATATCTCTATACTTCTAGAGCATTATAGAGCTAAAGTAGCAATAAGAGATGAAAGAATGAAGTTCTAACCTTTTAAAGCTTTGGATTTAGGTGTTGCAAACCAAATCTTGACAAATCTTAAGAAATACATGGCATGAACTCTCTTGCTTCTTTGAGAAAAATGGCCACCATATGCTTTAGGGCAGCCACACGGAGCTGATATATAATGATGGATTATTAGTCCCGGCCGTGATACACCCGGGACTAATAGTCCCTAAAAGAGTTGTTGGCCCACTCCACCTTATTAGTCCCGCCGACAGACCGGGACCGACTAGAGCTCTGGTCCGGCCCGGGACTAGTGTCTTTGTCCATTTCTAGCCGTTGGAGGCCTCACGGCCCGAGACTAGTGCTAGCACTAGCCGCGGTTCATGACGGGCCGGGACTGGTGATGATGGGGATATGCCTACCGAGGTATACCCAGCAGGATGTTTCCGATCGCCCGTAACCGCGAGTGGGCACGCAAGACGATCGGATCAAGGCTCGTATAGATCCAAGCGATCGGAAGTCAAGGCCCAAAGTAGTAGATAGGCCCGGATTAGGTTAAACAAGAACTGAAGCCTTAATCGATTCGATTGAGATATGTAAACCCTAGGGAGGTGAGCCTATATAAACCTCCCCGTGGCGGTAGATACGTTCCATCATACACAAGCGACTCGCCGCCTAGCCGAGCTCGCCCATTGTACCACCTTCATAATACAATCTAGCAGAGTAGGTCTTTACACTGGGCTGAACCTGGGTAAAACCGTGTCTCGCCTCATCTCGCACCGCAGATGGCTGGCTGCCCTTGCCCTTGTTCTACTACGTTGCCGATTAAGATCCGCCGTGACCATTCCATGACTTGGCGCCCACTGGCATGGCCCGTCTGGGTGTTCATGGGCGGCGAGATCCAATCTTCCCATCAACGAGATAGTCGCCACCGCCGCATGATAGCGATCGCCAGATGCTCCAAATCTTGCCAAGCAGTTACGCCCGGCGCGACACACGCGACAACGTGATCCTGCCGGCAGACGACAGCCTCTTCGCCGGCCTCACCGACGCCATCGTCTCGGAGGACTCGGCCGCATCCCCGAGTCGCCACCACGCGATCGGCTCCGAGAGCCAGATCCGCACGATCCATCGCCGCCCGAGTACAACTCGCCCAAGAACGTGGCGAAAACTCAGCGCCGCAGAAGACGCGCCTCAACGACGACGACTGCGACCGGCGGCACTCGTCGGATCCATCACCGCGGCTTCACCCGCGGGCTCCATCACCCAGGTCTCCAACGTGGGAGACTTCGAGGACCCTTCCATCCTCGGGATCTTTGACTTCGACTCCGGGTCGGAAAACTCCGCCGACCTCCGCGACGGCACCGGTCGCCACGCCGCAACCTACATGGCGACCAGTACAGAGCCGCCGGAGGACCCCTTCTCCACCCCAATCCCTCCTAACGCCACGGCGACGGAGGTCGAGGAACTCACCAAACCGGCAGAGGCAAAGCAGGAGCAAGCCGAGCGCCGAAAATTTCGCCGAGGTGACGGCGCAGAGCTATCGCGCTACCACCATTAGCGGATCAGTCGCGCTTGAACCCCACCGCTCAGGGCGCCTCAACATCGACGATTTAAAACGACCGACCAGGTAGGCCGAGCGCGACCGCGAGAACGCGCCACCAGAGGAAGTGCCGCCGCTGTAGACGGCGGCGGGCGCCCACCTCCACCCAACCGCACACCCCTGTGGACCAGCGCGATAGTAGTCTCTCACGGAGCGAAACGGCCTCCCACTATTCTCCACCCCGATGGACAACCTCGTGGCAGGTCGAGCAGCAGCCGACAACATCACGGCCACCGCGACGGCGCCTTTACAGATCCAAGACGCCGTGGCCCTCGCCGCAAAGGCCGAAAGCAAAACGTGGGCGCCGACTTGCAGGGTCGAGTATACTCGCGTTCTTCAGGAAGCAGAGCGGCCTCAAGCGGCCGCCCAATGGCGGCAAACACCCTCAACTGCCCGCCACCAGAGCCACTGCAGCTCCAACACCGACCCGCGAACGTGGCACTCTCCACCAACGACCCCAGGCCAGCGACCAACTTCGTTGCCGCCAACGGTCAACCCATCGACGCCCGCACCCACATCATCAACAACCAAAGCTGGCGCGCACGCCAGCCCAACGACCTGCGACACACCCTAACCAATCACCGCGACCTGCAGCACAGCCTAACCAATGATCCGAGGCGAGAAGTACCCGCCAAACTTCAAAGCGCCAAAGGAGATAGAAAAGTACGACCCCTCGTACGACCCCGTCGTCTGGCTCAATACATACCTCATGGCAATGGGGATCGCAGGCCACACTGACCTGCTAGCCGCCCGCTACCTCCCCCTGATGATGGAGGGGACGTGCAGGCAGTGGATCAACACCCTCCCCCAGGATAGTATCGACTCCTGGGAAGAGATGCACGACGCCTTCGTCAGGCCCTTCGAGTGCTCCTACACCCGCGCCACCACCATCGAGGACCTGGAGCGATGCGTCCAGGGACCCCGCGAGTCGACCCGCAACTGGGTCCAACGGTGGCAGGAACTCTAGTACAACGCGGTCGGCATCCACCCGAACACCGCGATCCATTGCTTCAAGACCTCATGCCGCTACGAGCCGCTGGCCGCCAAGCTCAAGCGACACTCTCGCACACTCGACAACATACCGGACCTCCTCGAGATCGCCAAACGGTACGCGGAGGAAGATCCAAATCAGGAAACCGACGACGAGTCGTGGGGTCAACGCCGCACGAGCGGCAACGACAGCAGACGACGGTCCGACCTACGCTACAACAACACTCGCCTCACCGGCAAGCGCCGCAGTGACGGGCGAGTCGACTTCGTCGCCAACGCCGGGCACGCACAACGTGAGCCCAAGAGCTTCCGCTGCGACGGAGGACAACGCCGCGACGGCGGCAACTACAAGGCCAAGCCAAGGTTCGACCCCGCGGCCCTCCTTAACCAACCCCGTTTCATAGCAGGGAAGGGAAGCCCGCAACGCACACAACCGCCGACAGCCACACCCTCAGGGAAATCGAGAAGGCGCGGCGAGCACGGGAGGACCCCGACAACGACCCGCCAAATGGCGGAAAGTTCGGCAAAGTGGCTGGCTCGCTCCATACCTTCACAGGCTTCAACACGAAGCGCGAGATGAAGGTCATCGCCCGTGCCGTCCCCGTCAACGCGGTGGCTCAGGTGGACGTTCCCCAGTTCCTCAACTGGTCGGAGCAGCCCATCACCTGGAGCCGCCAGGACCACTCGCCGCGCATCGAGTACCTAGGCCGAGTCGCCCTCGTGGTCAAGCCAAAGGTGGGCGACTACTGGCTCCCCAAGACATTGATGGAAGGCGGCAGCTCCATCAACATCCTGTACCTGGACACCTTCAGGCGTTTGCGGCTCCCGTAGTCGATGATTGAGACAACCCACACCACATTCCACGGCATCGTCCCTGGTCGGAAGGCGTACCCGATCGGCAAGGTCACGCTACCACCTTCGCACACCAAAGAACTTCCGTGACGAGCGGATCGTCTTCGAGCTGGCCCTTCGACAGCCCTACCACTTTCGCCTGGGCGCCAGCGCGCCAAGTTCATGGCAGCGCCACACTACGCATACAACACGATGAAGCTTCCTGGGCCGTGCGGCGTCATCACCATCAACGGCGACCCCGACAAGGCCGCCGAGTGCGAGGCCAAAGGAGCCGAACTCGCCGATGCCGTTATCGCGGCAGAAACCAATCACACTGACGAGCTCGCCAAGTCTGTGCATGGAAGCCCTCCGTGAGAACAGGGACATCTTTGCATGGAAACCCTCTGACATGCCTGGTGTCCCTAGGGAGCTCGCTGAGCACAAGCTAAACGCCGACCCCAAAGTGCGACCCGTCAAGCAGTCACTGCGGCCCTTCAATGAAGAGCGCCGCCGAGCCATCGCTGAGGAGGTGCAGCGTCTACTCGCTGCAGGCTTCATCCGGCCAATCAAGTACTCCAAGTGGCTGGCAAACCCAGTCCTGGTCAAGAAGAAGAACGGGACCTGGAGGATATGTATCGACTACACAAACTTGAACAGCGCCTGCCCAAAGGAGCAGTTCGTCCTCCCGTGGATCGACCAAATAATCGACTCCACCGCGGGCTCGGAGTCGCTATGCTTCCTCGACTACCGGATACAACCAGATCAAAATGGTGTCGAGGACGAGGAGAAGACGGCGTTCATCACGCCATTCGAACCTTCGCTACACCGCCATGACCTTCGCCTCAAGAACGCCGGGCGACCTACCAGGTGCATGCAGAGTGCCTCGCGAGCCAAATTGGCCGCAACATCCACGTCTATATCGATGACGTGGTCGTAAAATCCGCCGCTGGTGATCTCCTCACGACCGGCGTAAACGTTCGCCAACTTGCGAAAATAAAAGATAAAGCAACCCAGCAAATGCACCTTCGTGTACCAGCAGGGCAACATCGGGTTACGCCGTCTCCAAGCGTGGGATCGAGGCTAACCCCACCAAGATCGACACGATCGCGGACCAAGCAAACCCGAGTGCCTCGGCGACGCCCAGAAGCTGGCCGGGCGAGTAGCGGCTCTCGCCGCTTCATCCCCCTCTGGTAAAAGGCGATGCCCCTATACCATCCGACAAGAAGAACCCCACCTTCCGGGGGACAAGGAGGCGGACGACGACCATCGCGACCTCAAGAAGGTGCTACTCGCACCGCTACTCGCCCCCACCGACAAAGAACCCATGCTGGTTCACGTCGCGACTTCCGAGCGCGTCCGCCGCCGCCATGGTCGTCGAACGCCGGAGGAAGGAAAGGAGCGCCAAGACAGCGGTGTACTACATCGAGGTCCTCACCGAGTCGCGCACGATACCCGTAGTACCAGAAACTGGTATATGCGGTTCAGAGCATGGCCGCAAGACTACCTCCAGGAGCACCCGATCACTTGTCTCTCAAAGACCGCAGGACATCATCCGCAATCGTGAGGCGACCGTGCGAGTCGCTAAGTGGGCCGTCGAGATCGGCGTCCACAATATCAAATACGAGCCACGAAAGGCGATCAAGTCGCAAGGTCTAGCGGACTTCATCGCCAACTGGGAGGAGGCCCAGCAGCCAGAGAAGCTGCCATACCTCCATTACTGGAGCTTGCACTTCGACTGCTCCAAGAACACAGACGGCGCAGGAGCAGGGATCGTGTTGACTTCCCCGAAGGGCGACAAGCTCCGCTACGTCCTCTGCCTCGACTTCACACCCTGCACCAACAACATGGACGAGTACGAGGCCTTACTCCTGACATGCGAGCTGCCAGGAGATGAATGTCAACCGCCACGCTACGGAGACTCCGACCTCATCGCCGGGCAAGTCGGCACCGCGACGCCTCCCCACCATGGCGGCTTACCGCCAAGAAGTGTACAAGCTGGGCGGACACTTCGCAGGCTACTCCGTCGAGTGGATCGACAGGCAACGCACTCTCCCGCGTTGGGTCGGCTCAACTCGCACCACCCGCCGGTGTCTTCCTCGACACGATCACCAAGCCATCAGTCTCTCCCTCGAGGGAGATCGACATCGGAGTCCCGTTACAACCGGAGGCAGCCCTGGTCGCACTCGTCAACGAGCCAGATGACTGGACCAAGCCCTACGTCGCCTACCTGGAGACCGGCACCTGCTTGCGGAAGCGGTAGACGGACGCCGGATGATCGCACGATGCAAGTCCTACACCATCATCGACGGCGAGCTCCACGCAGCGTCACCGGCGATTCCAACACTGCGTCCAACCCGCCAAGGACGCAAGATCCTCCACTTCATCCACTCGGCGATTGCGGCCACCACGCCGCCGCTTCTCTCGGTCGCCAAGGCTATGCGGCATGGTTTCTCGCCTACCGACACGCCGATGTTGCCGACATTGTCCAGCGCGCCGGTGCCGGCACGCCAACCGACGCATGCCGAGCTTAGCGCTCAAAACAATCCCCATCACTGCCATTCGCCAGGGGCGTGGACATGGTAGGCCCCTTCAAGAAGGCTCCCTCCGGCTACACCCACCTCCTGGTCGCGGTTGACAAATTCACAAAGTGGGTGGAGGCCAAGCCAGTCCGGAAGTGCGACGGGAAGACCGCCACCAAATTCCTACGCGAGCTCATATATCTCTACGGGTTCCCAAACAGCAGCATCACGGACAACAGCAACAACTTCACCAAAGGAGCCATGGCCGAATTCTGCGAAGAGCACCACATCCGGCTCGACCTCGCGTCGGTCGCCCACCCGGACTCCAACGGCCAGGCGGAACGGGCCAATCAAAGCATCCTCCACGGCCTGAAGCCGTGACTCCAAGTACCATTCGAGCGCACCGTCGGGTGTTGGGTCGAAGAGCTGCCCTCCGTCATCTGGGGGATCCGCACCTCGGTCAACAGGTCGACAGGATTCACCCCCTTCTTCATGGTGTACGGCGCCGAGGCAGTCATGCCCACCGACCTCGAGCACGACTCGCCGCGGGTCGTCCACTACACGGAGGCCGCAAACGAACTCGCCCGCAAGGACGGAGTCGATCAACTCGACGAGGCACGTGACCTCGCTCGGTCACGCACCGCCATCTACCAGCAGGGACTCCGCCGCTACCACAGCCGGCGGGTGAAAACTCGCACCTTCCAAGAAGGCGACCTGGTGTTGCGCCTCATCCAGGACAAGAAGGGCATGCACAAGCTCTCCCCTCCGTGGGAGGGACCATTCGCCATCGGGCGAGTACTCGGCAACGACGCCTACTACCTCATCGACGTCCGCGGGGACGGCGAACTTGACGTCAAGCAACCATGGAATGTAAACCTCCTACGGAAGTTCTACCCCTAGAACCCCACATATGTACTCTCCAGTCGCTATGAAATAAAAAGAATTAGTTACCGCAAATTGCGCCTACTCTCCGTATCTTGTGCCACTCGCACTCGTACTAACAGCGTCAAGCTAACCGCAGAAGTCAACCTTTGGTACAGCGATCGGCACGGCTAAGTAGTGCGGTGCAAGAGCACTGAGTCACCTTAGGTCTCGCACCGTCCACGAAAAACGCCTACCCAGAGCCCCATTGGAGTCGCCCAGCCCGACTCTCTGACGAAGATAACCGCCGCTTCTTACAACCATGATCCTCGCATCCTCGACATAGCGACTCGAACGGCCAAGTACCACGCCGGGGTGACGACCCAAAGACGAGCGGCTCGGAAAACGCTAAGTATGAGAGCATGTCCAGGACTTGCCACGCGATCGACCTAACGGGCAGGCTGGAGGACGCCCGTAACCAACGCCAAGTCCTCACCACCCTCGAGTCGCGCCTAGAACAACCAAGTACCACGCCGGGGACTCGGCCACCCGACCTGCTCGCAAGGGAAAACGGTGAAGTACAGAGCGTTCAAGGGAGTCGCCCTGCGACTGGATCTTCGAGTCCGGGCGAGTAGACCACAATAACAAAACATTCAAAAACCACAAACAAATCACACACGAGGTAAACCCCACAAAAGGACAGACGCGCTCGGGGACTCGTTCAAACCTCAATCACAAAACACATGACAAATCCCAAAAGAGACACGGCGTCTCATTCAATAGCATGTAGCATTGTCTCAAATTACAAAATATGCCTAAACGGCAGACCTGCTACTAACGCACCAGGGCAAACTATCCTATTCTCGCAGTTTCGACGACTTGCCAAAGACGCGGCGATTGCGGATGAATGGCGGTAACGGTTTGACGGGTACGCCGTCACCCGCCATCGCCGCGGAAGGCTGCTCGACCTTGAAGTCCCGATGATGCGGCTCGGGTCGCACGAACGAACGCCTCTCTCGGTAGAAGAAGGTCGCCCATTGCCCAGACACGCTCGGAGTACATCGCGGCGCGGTCCGTCAACTTGAGCACCTCGGACAGCTCCACTGCGCCAGTCGACAACGGGTAGCCACTCGTCACGTCGGCGATGTCGAAATCCTCCGGGAAGTGAGCAAGTCCAAGGCTAAGCGCCGTCGCCAATCCGCGCCGAAACGCCGATCGCGTCATCAACTCAACGACCGAGGGTGCCTTCTCCAAGTACTTCCACACCTCGACGAGGTCGCTCGGAATTACTTCCGTGGGTGATATCTCCGGGAGGTAGGCTCGGATGCACGTCGCCGACAACGTCGCCGAGTCGACGAGCGTGGACACACACTGCCGCGCATCGAACGAGCTCGCCTCTTCCGCGCTATCAAGGATGCGACCTGCGAATGGAAGATAACAATGAGTACATCGGGCACCACAACAGAACACACGTTATTAGCAGAGGCAGATACACTTACCAATCAAGGGGCGCCGTGATGAAGCATTGAAGCGAAGTATAGTCGTCCTGAAGCCCAGCAACAAGGGCGTCCGACACTTTACGATCCTCTGCGGCGGCGGTGATAGCGGCCTTGGCTTGCCCATCCGCCGAGTTCGCTTCCTCCTTCGCCTCTCAAGGCCGAAGTTCGGCGATCCGCTTCTCTCAGCTCGGCTGATTGAACCACCAATTCACCCGCTGGGACAAGCCTGGCGAGCTTCTCCGCCTTGGCAACCGCTGAAGCCCCTTATTCGCCTCGACGGTGGCGGTTCCTTCTTCAAGGTGCTTGGTGCACGCTAAGCCACCGGTGATTCACATTGCAGACCCTGCACATCGTTCAAACAGTTAATCAAAGAAACATCCTCAGCGCCCACCCGCTGAAATTCAACGAGTGCACACTCGGGGACCGGCAATCAAAAAATTCCTAAGTGCCCACCCGCTGAAATTCAGCAAGCGCGCACTTAGGGACTGGCAATCAAAAAATTCCTAAGTGCCCACCCGCTGAAATTCAGCGAGTGCGCACTCAGAGACTGGCAATCAAAAAACTCCTAAGTGCCCACCCGCTGAAATTCAGCGAGTGCGCACTCAGGGACTGGCAATCAAAAAACTCCTAAGTGCCCACCCGCTGAAATTCAGCGAGTGCGCACTCGGGGACTGGACGAGAAAAAAACTCCTAAGTGCCCACCCGCTGAAATTCAGCGATGCGCTTTTCGAGGGTAACAATCAAAAACTCCTAAGTGCCCACCCGCTAAAATTCAGCGAGTGCGCACTCGGGGACTGGACGAGAAAAATAACAACTATACACTAAAAGAATCAGACCGCTGCAACACACCGACCTGATGCTCGGGGACTGGACATACCTGGATGACTGCGCAAAGCATGCCATGAAGTTGTATCGCGTCCACGGACGCGAGGAGAGCTGGCGTGTGCCCATGACGCTGCTCGACTTCCGCATCGGCGACCCCAGGTGCACGGCTCGAGGGCGAAGTCAGTCCCACCTGGCTGGCCATCAAGCTTTGGCGGAATGTCGCGATGGAGGCACCCGCACCGGCGAGGCCCTCCGCCAAGGGAGCGCCCTACTTCGTGGATTCGGCCGCCTCTGGTGTGGGTTCGGTCGACGCGACCGCCGTGTCGGCAGAAATCGTGACGACATCGTCGCCCTTGGCCTTCTTGCCACCATCCGCAGGGACGACGACCTCGTCCGCCTTCCTCTTACGGGAAGGATCCTCCTCGCTGACGATGGACGGCACCTTAGCCACGGTCGGGTGGCCCATCTTCTTCACTCCGGTCCTATAAATCAATCACGTAAGCAAGATAATTCAAACTGCTATGGAAGACAAAGGTAGGTGAGCAAACTCACTTGGCGACTGGAATGAAGCGCAGCCCCGTGCGGAGGCCAGCCGGCTTCTCGATTGGCCCAGGCGGCTGAGTCCCATTTCAGCGTCGCGCCCAAGACACGGACGGTTTATTCGTCGTCGAGGCGCAACGGGAGCCTGCAGGACATCTTCGGTAGGAGAGGTTCCTGGCGAAGCCGGCCAGCGAGCATCCCCAGCCCGTAGATCGCGAATGGCGGAGGCATCGAGCCGATGGCACCGGCGATGGCGCGTCCAGCGCGGCTGCCGTCGGTGGCGCCTCGTCCTTGGCCGGGCTGGGGCGTCGGAGCTTCTCGCCGAGTGTGGTGGCGAGGCCGGCCTCATCGGCTTCGTCTTCTTCTTCGAAGGGGCCTTCGCCTCCTTCTCTTTCTTCTTCTTCTTCTTCGACGGAGTAGCCTGGCGGCGCGAGGTGGTCTCCGGAAGTTCTTCATCGTCGTCATGACGTTCGAGGCTTTTGCTCGCCTCAAGCTCACGTTGACGTTGCCCGTGGGTCTTGTGGACCAGCGGGGCGACCTCCTCCTCGGACTCGTCGTCGTTGTTACTCTCGTCGCTCCCGGCGTCGCCCTTGGCGGGAGGCGACTCGCCCATGTCTTGGACGGACGAGCTTGAATTCTCGTCATCCGAAGGCGGGAGCCATCCTTCCGCCACTTGGAATAGCTGCAATGAACGCAAGATGAAATTAGAATGATCGCGACTGCAAAAAACTGCGACTGCGAATAATGCGAGGTGATTACCGTTGGGGATGGACGCTTTGCGGTGTAGGGGGCGACCCCAGCCTATGCGTCCAGGTACACCGCCTGGGTGATCTTCTTCAGTGCTGCGGTGTAGTCCTCGAGCTTCCACTCGGCTAGGCTGGACTTCGTCGAGTCCTCCCGGCCCATGTATTGGTACATGTAGTGGTCGCGCCGAGCCAGAGGGACGAGCCGCCACCCGAGCCAGCAGTTGTATAGGTTGATCGATTGGAGGCCCTTCTTCTTCAAGCCGCGGATGGTTTGGAGCATTTCGTCCACGACCATCCGCTGGTCGCTGGGGAGCTTGCCGACTTGAAGACGGCATGGCTCGGACCGGCTGGCGGAGTACCATGGGATCGCCGTCTCGCCCTCCGGGGTCGCCTCGGCAACATAGAACCAAGACTTCTTCCAGTCGCTCGCTGCCTTGGCGGGCAGCATCAAGTCAAAGAATGAAGCCTTCGACTTCAGCTGGAAGGTTAGGCCGCGGCAAGCATTGCCGCCGCTTCCTCACGGCCGATCCGTCCGTGGAATGATCTTGCCACGAGAGGAAGTAGGGCCGGCCCAGTAGCACTCGCAGAACGCCACGAAGATGGCGAGCTGCTCGATGCTGTGAGGACCCAGGTCCGACGGCTGGATCCCGTAGTAGGCGCAGAAGCGCCGGAAGAACAAGGACGTAGGGAATCCTAGCCCCCGTTCCAGGTGGCTGGTGAAGCAGATGAATTCCCCCTCGCGCGGGTTCGGGGTCACATCTCTGGCCGCGGGGATGCGCCAACAGCCGGCGCGCAGGATCCCGGCCTCCTCGAAGGACGCCAGCTGCGCCCTCGTACACTTAGATCTACCCCAAGGCTCAGTGGAGAGGGCCATGGCGGAAGGATTTGTGGGGGGTCGGAAGATTTCATGTCGGCTGGATCGTGATGCGAAGGAAGGCGAGAGTACGTGCAATCGGAGGAAATGGCGAGAAGGTGGTTCTCTAATCGCCTGCCATTCCCCTTATATAGCAGTTGTTACCCGCCAAATCCGGAGGCCGTTACTACGCGGTGATTACGCCAAAAGTTACCGTTGGATGACCCCAACGGCTAGTTTGACCATGCCTAACGGTCCAACTTCAGCCACTCGGCTCGCCGACCCGATCAGTATGACAGTGTTTCGCCAACTCGACTCACCAAAGCTGCGATCAGGATGACTAGTTTTCTCCTTTATACAGGAGCCCGCCGACGATTCAACTAGATGTCTGCTCTGAAGCCGTATACTCCGACTGCCAGCAGCCACCTACGCCCAATCGACGACGGCCTCGGGACTCTGATGGGATATGCCACCGGGTATACCCGGCAGGATGTTTCCGACCGCCTAATCGGCGAGTGGGCCTGCAAGACGGCGACTGGATCAAGGCCTGGTATAGATCCAAGCGACTGGAAGCTGAAGGCCCAGGCGAGTAGATAGGCCCAGTCGGATTAGGTTAAACAAGAACCGAAGCCTTAACTGATTTGGTTGAGATATGTAAACCCTAAGGGAGGTGAGCCTATATAAACCTCCCTGCGGGGCGTGTAGAGATACGTTCCATCATACACCCGAGCGACTCGCCGCCTAGTCGCCGAGCTCGTCCATTGTACCACCTTCATAATACAATCTAGCAGGAGTAAGTCTTTACCCTCCGGAGGGCCGAACCTGGGTAAAACCCTGTGTCTCCGCCCTCATCTCGCACCACAGATGGCTGGCCGCCCTTGCCCCTCGTTCTACTACTCGTTGCCGATTGCAGCATCTGCCGTGACCATTCCCACGACAGGTGACGTTGTTCAAATCGAACCGAAGGCCTGTTTTCCAGTAGTGTCATTACCTGGAATAAAGGCCAAATCACACCCGAATGTTAAGGGAGATACAATATTTTGTTATAGTCTATAGGAAAGGTACTCCCTCCATACTGTTTTATTAGGCTAACATGGAGTTTAAGAAATATGTTTCAATACAAATTTGATTAACGGAAATGAATCACATATCACAATTGAAAATATATTTTAAATATGAATCCAGTGGTATAATTTTTATGACATATAATTTATGTTTTATTGACCAATTTTATGGTCAAACTTTTCTTTAAAACTCTATGTTAATCCAATAAACCGGTACGGAAGTTGTTAGCCTAATAAACCGGTATAATGGTAGTATTCCCGATTTCAGAGAAAATATAAGCCCAAGAGAAATCGTATGGCAGCTGAACTTCCGTAACTCAAAAAAAAAAAAAGCTGAACTTCCGTAACTCAAGTTACCTCTCTGTATCTCAACCGTTCCGCTAAGTCATTAAAATCTCAGCATCTGACGTTTGCTGCAACTAATATATGTAGGACGTACTACCTTGGGCGGATCCTCCTCCAGATCTCAAAATTAAGAATCCGCTTAGGTTATTCAGCTATGGCCGACGACGACGCTGCCATGGCGGAGCCTGGCCACGCTTGGCACATAGTTTGTGCCTGGGAAGATAGGCTGCAAGATTGGTTCGCGGACCCCAACCCTAACCCCAACCCCAACCAAGGCCAGGTCGCGGTGCCGGCGGAGCCACATGACCATAGCAGGTGGATCCTCGGGTGCCTTCTCTGCGCCGGCGGCTTCTTCACGTACATAGTCTTCTGTTGGGTAGGTAGCATCGGGGGCTTCACCAATATCATGGCGTGTATCCTATTGCTGATGCCACTCTGTGTTTGCCTTTTATTGCTTGGTGCTGTTGCCATCCATGATTGGCTCGCTGGGTTTCCACGTGGTGAGAATCGTAGGCTCGTAGATAACTTGCTCCAGGTATAGCTGCCTAGTAGCTTCTTTTTTACGGAAAATTGTTACGGATTTGTTGTTTGAGTGTGCTTCTCTCTACTGTTATTATATTCTTCATGTGCACATGCACCGTCCTCAATCCTCATCAGGATCTACAACAGGCATGCACTGTGCTCGTGGTACTCACCGCAGAAAAAAGAATATGCTCAAAGATGGGTTGAAAATATAAGCAATAATTTATATGATTTAATCTAAATAATAAACTGATAAATTATGATCATACAAATGGTACTAAAACCAATTATGCAGATCAACAAAGTAGATAAACAGATTACATTTATAGGAGATAAACCTATCACATCTACACTAAACGCTAGAACAAAGAACTCTAGCATAATCCGAAAGAGAGAGATCGAGATCACATACGATGTAGGCTGAATAGCAGCTGCAACGGTTGCAGCAGCGACGTTCGGAAAGAAGTCGTCGTTCGGAAACTCGTCGTCGGACGATGTCGTGGTTGCCAGTAGTCGCGCTTGAGACGCTCTCGAAAAATCTGATCGCCTCTCACCCGTACAGGTTCACGAGAGGCATGGTTCCGGAGGCCTATTGTCCCGATATGCGGTGCACGCCGCAAGCCGGGATGGAAAGACGAAAGCGGCGGCACAAGGTACTGGAGGTAGGCGCGTGTGTGGATTGATTCACCGAATAGGTTTAGCGCAGGCGCTTATATAATGCAGGTTAGGAAGATCGTGGGGCCCAGTCCATGTCCGAGTCGGTAACATCCCACATCCATAAAAACTGGAAACGACTGTAATTAACGCGTCCGTTAATGACTCATAAATAATTTTTCCAACCAGCAAAATAAAACTCGGCTCGGCGAGATTCCCGTAACCTGCGGCGCGCGCGCGTCGTGACGAGGTGAGGCGTGACGAGGCAGGCGGCGTCGGAGGAGGAGTGCGCGAGGGCTTCTCTCCTTGTCACACATTAGTGAGTGATTGTCACATCCCAAAATTCTCCTAATTTTGGAATGTGAAATAAATAAATAAGTTTGATTGATTGTTTGACTATGTTGAAAATTATCAAAGAGAAGAAACTTTTTGAATAGAAAATCCTCTCAATCTTGAATTCAAAATGTTATATTCTTTTGTTATGACCTAAGTAGCCATATAGGCAAAAGGGCATGGATTGATTATGGATTGTAGAATTGGTGTGCAAGATTTCAAAATGAAAATCATGAAGCATTCATAAGCATTTCATTACATCCATGCAAAGATCTCACAAACTGAATCCAAATTCTGGTATCTAAATCCTATAGTTGATTCGCCCAAATGTTCCTAAAGGTAATTAAATTGACTTTATAAAACCCACTGTTGCTAAGGCATAAATTATTGATAATTATAGCCTAAAGAGATCCAATTAATACTACAAAATTTTAGAAACAAAATTGAGCTTATTTGGAGCTAGTATGAAAACGTTATGGAATAAATATAAACAAATAAAGATATAAATAAAATGGAATATACAAGGATTTATAAATCCACTATTTCCAAACTAGTAAAAAGATTACAAGTTTGATCCTATAATTATCTATTCAAATTTAGAAAAATTTAGAAACAAGAATCGTATCATTTGAAGTTCGTATGCAAAAGATATAAGGGAAACAAGTAAAAAAAACTAAACGGGCCGGCCCACCCGGACCGACCGAGCCAGGCCAGGCACGTACCTGACCGATCGTGCCTAGGTCCGCTTTAATTTCCGTGCGAAATCTATTTTGTCAAACCTATCTCTACTCAAACTCTCATAACTTTTTATCTACAACTCCGAATCGACTTCCGTTTGTTCCTACTTGTTCCCTACTCCAAAACCTATCTCCGCACCGTCCTAAACCTCCATATAAACTCGTGGAGCCATAGCTGTACGAGTTTCCCTTCTCGAAATCCCGAATCTTATATCGCTTTTTAACCCATCTAGACTTCGTTGTTTGCCTTCGACCAAAAAACGAAAGTTGTAGAAATCGTCGAAATCTTTCAATCCCGACAAACCTCACCTCTTTTCATCCACCACAGCCGAGAATTTCGCACCGCAATATTTCAGATATGACGGTGTAATTTCAAGATGTACTGATGACGCAATGTTTCTTCAAATCCAAATTCCTTTGGTGAGAAGGTAGGACTGATGATTCCCCACAACTTTCATGTTCTAAGTTTTTCAATTTGACCTACGGATTTGTCTCTCTAATACAGATCTGTTTCTTGTCTATTCTGAGCCAAAATCGGGTCAATCTCTTCTTCTAGCCACCGGATCCTATCCACACGGTCGAGATCCAATCAAACCGGTGCGTGCCATGTTGTCATCCCGGTCATCTTCCTCATCAACGCCACGTCAACGTCAGGTCAACATCTAGTCCCAGTCAGCATGCAAAGTCAACCTGTCCAGTCAGCGGAATATTCCCTAGAATATTCCATTCGAATTTAAAATTGCACATTATAGATCTAACTTGTAAAATTCATTACAAATTCATACCACGTCCAAAAATTGCGTATAATATATCAAATTGAAGATAATTTTACGTAGAATCATCTTATCAGAATAGATCCAACTTTTACTATATGTGGTTACTGCAGTAATTTAATTAGTTTTAATGGTCTTTTAGGTTAATAAATTCATAGAAAATTATCTGTAACTCCGAAAAATATGAACAATATATCAAATTGAAGCTACTGTAATGTACATTAATAATATCTGGTTGGATACAGCCTTTTCGGATTATTTAACCCGTATTAATTTAAATAGTTTTAATCGCTTTATAAATCATTAAATTTATAGTAAATTAATTGCTTGTCACAAAAATATAAATGATATACCGATGGAAATCTGGTTCCATGTAGATCATCAATATGCAAATGGTTCAGGCAAATACTGTAAGGTTTCGCAGCAATTAAATAAATGGTTTAATGGCTTATTTAGAGTAATAAATTCATAAGAAAATAAATAATGCTCAGAAAATTACAAATAATATGTCCCTGGATTCACAATTTCGTGGAGATTACAGATATAATTTTAGTTTGATTTTTAGGAGACAGAAACTATATGAATCATTTAAAACCCATTAAACACTATTTAAATCATACAAAAAGATCTATAACTCCGATTAGGGTGAATCCAAATGCTAAGGTTTTGTATTGACAATATCTATACAGAGAAATTGCATGCCAAATTATTTGGTACTGTTAAAATAGAAATTCATACAGAAATATTTAAACCCATTGAAATAGTGTTTTAATCATAAGAAAATATCTATAACTCCTTTTTAGGTGAATCAAATTGCTACTGTCTCTAAATTGCATTACCTATCTAGTAGCATCTAGTTCACAATTTAATACGACATAAACATCTTTAGTTCGATTAAAGTGGTATACACCATATTAAATCGATATAACTTTAGTAATAAAAGCTTTAGTGCATTAAATGACTTTCCACATGCATCATGTAATCTAATTATGTTCAGAACACTAAATGCAACCATTGTGACTCATTAAATCTTCATGCATGCATCTGTTCATCATTGTTTTCTTGTAATGTTGCACTATTGCATGTTTGCAATGTTTTGAATGGTGTGTTTGTTGTGTTTGCTTCAAACGTTAGATTGCGAGGAGTGCGACTACTGTGATTGCAACTACTATGATTGCAAGTATTGTGGTTATTGCGAAAGAGGACATTATAATTGTGAGGATTATCTAATCGACTATATCTACAACAAAGGCAAGTGGTGCTATCTTGGTCATAAATGTCCTACTATTTTCCTATGCATTGTAGATGTTTTTGTAGAATTGCATATGTAGGAATTGATGTGTATATGCTATGCTATGTCCCATATTATTCCCTAGCATTCCTTTTTTTATGAGCCACCGTTGGTAGATGTGCTTAGCCATGCTATGATGAACGAGGGCTGGGTTACATCACTGATGTTGATTCTAAATGTGTTGGTTTGCGAAAACTAAAACAACTTAATCAATGAATCTCCTGGGTGTGATGGGATTGATAATTTTTGGTGGTATCATTGCGGAAAGGCACCCAGGACACTGAGAAAGGATTGGTTTCTTTGTTTGGTAGCTTTCATGTGCAACCATGTGCCAATAATGGAATGGGCGGTTGGTTGGACTCAGTAGGTTGTGGTAACTCGAACCCACGTATCCAGAGATGTAGATAGTGTAGGTTGGACCGGTGCGTGTCGGGTTTGGGGAGCTACTTCCCGAATGGTTCCTTCTTGGACTTCTCCCTATCGTCACCCAATATGAGAGTGGTGGTATGAGCTGGGCTGGCCAAGTCACATGGGTAAAGTGTACTAACCCCTGCAGGGTGTATAAACTAAGTGCTTAGTCGTGTCCCCGGTTATGGACAATTTGAGCGACCTGATACTGATGCTATGATATTTCTCACTCATCCTTATTTCTTAATTACTTAAAACTTGTTGGGTGAACATAATTGGGTAGGAGCACCTGGGAGTGAACCAGAGTGTCCTATTTATCGTATTGGAAAACTACTTTGTTACAAATGTTAGGATAAAACTGTTGCTTTATGCAAATGAGCCTGAACTCCACTTGGCCAAATAAGCATGTAGTTGATAGATCTGTTGTTAACCACTTTAGCCTACTTTCCATACATTCAATGTATTGACCATTCGTGGCTGCAACGTTTCATGTTGCAGGTTATATCGTATATGAGCGATCGTTCATAGGTCGCGAGACTCCACTCAACAATTGTTCGCCTGTGGCACATTTGGAGGATGGAGATCTACCTTGTATTCGTTTTCCGCTATGTACTTGAATAAATAATATAAATTCTGGATCATATTCATTGTATTTATGATGCACAGTTATATTTGGTATCATTTTGTACTGTGTGTGACAGTGAACCGATCCAGGGATTGGCACTATACACATGAACTCAGCCTTATCAGGCGAGGGTGTTACAGTGATACAACACTCTAGTATATAAGGTGGTCCAACTTGAAATGGGTTGTATGGGCACCTAGAGCGGGGTGAATAGGTGCTACTCAATTTTTAGTTCTTTTTCAGTTTTAGGCTTAACATAAAGTAAATTCTCTAGATATGCAACTACGAGAATTTCCCTATATGCAAACCTAGCTACTAAGCACGTAAAGAGAGGAGCAAGGAAACTGTAGTGGAGCACGCGAAGACACAAAGATTTGTTTTACCGTAGTTCCTTCCTTGTTGAGGGAAGTACATCTGCATTGGAGGGGTGGGCGGTTCTAAGACCACCACGCCACAATAGGCCTCACCCTATTCTCCGATGGATCTCGTCACGAAAGGCCCGATCCACCTTCTCCACTATTGGTACCCTTCGAGGCGGGAACCAGTGCCTTTAGAACTCTACCGGGGCACACACCCACAACTGAATTGGGGGATCCCGTAATGAAAACAAGATGTCACAAGAACAAGGATTATCAATATAATCAAAAGCAAGGATCTAGATATTTGCAAGGAATAGTAGATCGGAGATTCTCCAAATGAATGGAGAGGAGATGAAGCGCTTGATTGCAGTTGTTGAAGATCGAGTCCTCCTCCTTCGATTCCCCAAGGGACGGGGCTTTTGGGTGGATGAAGGTTGAAGAACAGATATTGACTTTTTCGAATGAACCAAGGGTGCAGCGGGAGGGAAGGCTGGCAAGTACCCTGCCCAGATCTGGCGTTAAGTTTGGGGATTATCCGTCCCCGCTAGCGGACTATCCGCCTAGGGGGAAATCATACGGGGAAACTCCGGGGGAAACTCCGTCCCCCATATAGAGAGTGACGTCGGTTTTGACTTGGTGAAATTCCTCGAGGGGGCGGATTATCCGCCCCCCTCAAGGGGCGGACTATCCGCCCTAGGGAGAAAATCCGCCCTAGAGACGGAAAGTCCGGGGGAAACTCTGCCCCCTCTCTGAGCGAAGCACCTTGGCAACTTTGAAGTCAAATCCTGGGGGGCGGATTATTCGGACCCCCTGAGGGGCGGATTATCCGGCCAGGCCAGAAAATCCGGCCGATACTCCGCCCCCTCTCATGGGTTGCACCCTTCTGAGATTGGGGAGGGGCGGATTATCCGCCGCCTAAAAATAGTTTCTTTTTCCTTTTCAAGTTAGAAATCTGCAACACTTCAACACACATTAAATAATCCTTAATATTGTTATCTCACACACAAAACACTAGGGATTATGAAATGTTCTTTCAATCTCCCCATTTTTGGTGTTAGATGATAATACTAGGATTTGCAATGAAACCTACTAACAACACCATAAGGAAATGAAAGAGGCTCCCCCTAAATGTGTGCATATTTATAATTTGCATTTGAATACAAATGCACACACACTAAAGAGCAAGCCAATTTCATAACAAAGACAATTAAAATAGGGTGAGTTAGGAAACAAAGTCATACCACCGGGATGTGAAAATAGCCAAAGTGAATAATGAGATTATTAGGCTCCAATCACATCCCACAATATTGATGCAAACAATAGATAATTCCATAATTCCATATTCCATCAATAGAATACCATACTCCATAGACAAATCCAGAATTCCATATGAGTAGTTACACAAGATAAATCCAGAATTCCAGAGATCCATACACGAGCACAACTTATCACACAACAAAGTCCCAGTTCTTTTGGCGGCTTCTCCGAGAAGCCGCCCTACCCCCTGCTTCCTAGGGAATCCGGTTTTAAAATTTTGTGAGGCTTCCAAGTTAGTTTAGCCTTAACCACTTTTGAAGCCTTCTAAATTTTTTGAACCGGCTTCCCCAGGAAGCTGGGGGTAGGGCTACTTCTCGGAGAAGACGCCAAAAGAACTGGGCCAAAGTCTTATACAAACCAAGAACACAAAGTTCAACGCTAAAAGGGCACAAGCAAGAAAATAAAAACGAGTGAAAAAGGCAAGTGCTTGCGCCCGACCCATGCAAATTCATGACCTAATAGAACTACTTCTCCCCCTTTGGCATCAAAACGCAAAAAAAGAAGAAGAGCGATGCTAGCGCTCCAGAAGATGGTACTACACACCCAAAATTGCAAGAACAAGACAACTAAAGGCCAATATCGGGTGTGTTTTCCATAAGAACACAAGATAGGCAAGAAAATCCAAAAAGAGCCAATAGAAACCAACTCTTCTCAAGGAAGAGGGCGGTGGCCGAAGCCACCATGTTGGAGTGCATGGCATGACACCGCGAAGATGTATCTTGAGTTCAAAACCAATACTCATCGATGACCCACATATCACAAAATGATATTAAGGGAAATGATTTTTCTTGCTTTTGGCATTATGGGGAGAGGGTTAGCCTAATCAATTAGGACCACACTCCCCCTATGTCTATGCCCGCATCTAAGAGTAGAGGTGTGATTACATAGACCCCCTACTCTAAAAAGTTGTAAATGTTCGAAAGGGTAGAATTTCCCCCGTGCGTATTAGAGGAGCGCGTGTGAGGGTAGCCCATCGATGGGTCCAAAATAACTCACCCTAAACCACGTACGTGGTGTTGCAATGTCAGCGCACACATGCAAGTGTTGTATTCGAGTTGGACACTTACGTTTCCACGTCGCATGCACAAAATACCCGATAACAGACACGCTTCGGGCCCATACGGGCTTTGGTGGGCATTACATATATGGTCTAAATTTTATGAATCCCGATACTACTACCACGCACGAAGAGGCACCGGTCGATCCAAGCCATCGAGCTAATTTGTCTCCTTATTTTGAATCCTTTGGGGGTATATTGAATCAGAAGCCATAAGAGTAATGAGTATGCAAGGGTAGTCAAGTCAAGCTCCTTGAATTTATGATATTTAGCTCATTCCTCAAATAAAAAAATCTTGCTTCATCAAGAGGCTTCGTGAAGATATCAGCAAGTTGGTTCTTCGTGCTCACAAAAGATAGTGCAATATTGCCACGAGCAACATAATCCCGAATGAAATGATTGCAAATATCAATATGTTTAGTTCTTGTATGTTGCACCGGATTGTAAGAAATTTTGATAGCACTTTCATTGTCACATAAAAGAGGCACTTTGTCACAATTGACACCATATTCCTTTAAAGTTTGCCTCATCCATAATAATTGTGTACAAGCACTTGCAGCAGCAACATATTCAGCTTCGGCGGTTGAGAGTGAAATGGAATTTTGTTTCTTCGAAGACCAACAAACTAGAGACCTGCACAAGAATTGGCATGCACCAGAAGTTGATTTTCGATCATCTTTGTCACCGGTCCAATCTGAATCAGTGTAGCCACATCGAGAGAAACTGGAGCCTTTGGGATATCATAAACCAAAATTTGGGGAATGAACCAAATATCTAAAGATTCTCTTGACCGCCACTAAGTGGATTTATTTAGGAGCGGCTTGGTACCTTGCACACACTCCTACACTCAACACGATATTCGGCCTGGATGCACAAAGGTAAAGGAGAGAGCCGATCATGGATCGGTATACCTTTTGGTCCACGTCTTTACCCTTTGGATTAAGCTCAAGGTGACACTTTGTTTGCATTGGAGTAGCAACACCATTGAGATCCGTCATCTTCAACCTCTTGAGCATGTCTTGGATGTACTTAGCTTGATTAATGAAAGTTCCCTCTCTAAATTGTTTGATCTCAAATCCAAGAAAGAACCTCAATTCTCCCATCATAGAAATCTCAAACCTGTCAGTCATAAGCTTTGAAAATTTATCATTTAAAGCTTGGTTAATAGAGCCAAAAATAATGTCGTCTACGTATAGTTGGCATACAAAAAGCTCCCCATTAACCTTCTTAGTAAAACGAGTGGGATCGATTTTCCCAACTTCGAATCCACGGTCTAACAAAATCTCTTTAAGGTGCTCATACCACACACGTGGGGCTTGTTTAAGGCCATATAGCGCCTTATCGAGTTTGTAGACATGGTTCGGAAATTTGGGATCCTCAAAACCCGGGGGTTGCTTGACGTATACCAACTCATGTAGTGGACCATTAAGAAACGCATTCTTAATATCCATTTGCTGTAATTTAAAATTATGATGAGCAGCATAGGCAAGAAGGATACGAATGGACTCAAGACGTGCCACAGAAGCATAAGTTTCACCGAAATCATTTCCTTCCACTTGAGAGAATCCTGGAGCCACTAGCCTTGCTTTATTTCTTACAACAATGCCATTTTCATCTTGTTTGTTCTTGAAAATCCACTTGGTGCCGATAACATTGTGGCACTCATTGGGTTTCTCTACGAGCTTCCAAACCTTGTTGTGCTCGAAGTTATTTAATTCTTCATGCATTGCAACCAACCAATCGGGATCTTCAAGATCATCAAAGACCTTCTTTGGTTCAACCATTGAAATGTGAGCTTGATGATCGCAGAAGCTAGCAAGTTCGATTCTAGTTGACACTCTTCTTCTTTTATCACCAACAACCATGTCAAGAGTGTGACCCCTTAGCTTAAGGTTCTAATCAGCGCGAGCTTTACGACGAGCCTCAATTTCCTTGTTGTTTCTAGAAGGAGTTGATTCAGCATTTGGATCCTTGTCTTGTCCACTACCTTGCCCTTGATTCTGATCTGAGCTTGAAATAGGCGACTATTGCTTCGAGTTCTTTAGGGATAATCCATACAGGTGGGGCGAACTATCCGACCTGGGAGATGAGGCTGCAACTTCTTCTTCCAGAGATACCCTGGCAGAGCTTGGAGTTCCAGGGCTGGATAATCCGCCCCTTGGGGCCGGAGAATCCGGCCTGGGATTTTCTTGGCCGTTTTGTTCTTTTTGATGTCCACTAGAGCAAGTTGGATTGCCAAGGACGGATTGTCCGGCCCTTGGAGGGGGCGAATAGTTCGTCCTGGGACTGCCATTTTGCCTAGAAGACGGATGATCTTCAGCAGGTTGAGGTGTTGGTGCAAAAGTTTCTCCAGCAGTAGGGGCTTGTTGATCTTGTGTAGATGAGGGCTCCACTTCAGTGGAGCATTGTCCTTCCCAATCCGCCACAAGGGGTTCCTCAATGGGGCGGAAAAATCCCACGCCCATTCTTATTTTGGCATCTTGGGTATTTCAACATCTGCATCACAAACATCAACTTGCCCCACATGGGAGCCATCATTTTCATTGAATTCCACACTACCAGATTCTACAACAGTCCCAGTGAGCTTGATGTAAACTCTATAAGTGTGGGATTCTGCACCGTAACCAACAAAAATACATTCTAAAGCCTTAGACTCTAATTTAGACAAGCGGACACCTTTGATAATAAAGTGTAACATCCCAACATTTAGGACTAAACAAAGGGTAGATTTAGGATTTTGTGCATGTGGCATCCCGCAAAACCACTACTAGAAAATCGCGTTGTTTTTGTGCATTGCATCATCATGATCTCATGCTCATGTCATCATGCCACATTGCATTTGAGCATCGGCATGTCATCTTGCATTTGTTTGCATAAAACTATTTTCGCAAAGCCTGTTTTTGTTTTCTAAACGCCCCGTTTTGTTTTCAAATTAAAACCCGGGTCTCCGGATTATTTCGTTATGTCTAGCAACGGTTTGCAAAAGCCCGGTTTTAATTGAATAAATATTTAATTATTTTTAGGGGGCAGCCGAACCGGGCCGATCCGACCCAGTTGGCCACCCCCAGTACAAAACAGCCTGTCTAATTCCTATTCCTACCCAAACCTAGTCTACCCACCAACCCCAGCTTGCCACCTCACCGTCCCTCCACCTCGCCAATTCCCCACCCACCCCACCTCTCTCATAGCCCCCCTCCACTACCTCTCTCCCACACCCCCCCGCCCCACTGCACCCTCCACCCGCCACCAAAGACACCACACAACACCACACAGCCAACCCCGGCCCCACCCGCGGGACCCACCCGACGCAGCCTCCCTCGTAACGCTCCCCTGGCTGGTCCCCGACCCCTTCTTCCCCTTTTGCCTCTCTCTCCCCACCTCGCCACTGGGCCTCTCCGCTTGGCGTCCCTCCATCCTCTGCTCCTGGCGCGGATGCTCCCCTCGCCTTGCCCGAGCCTCCTCCGCCCGGCATCCTCCGCCTCTCCACCGTGGCTCTCCAGCGTCGGCCACGGCTCTCCTCTCCCTCTCCACTGAGCCCGCTTCCCTCACAGGCCGCCTCCTCCGCTCAGCCCACTCCCGGCGTCCGCCGCCCAGAGCCTTGGCCCGCCACGGCTTCGCCCTCTCCGCCAGCCGGCCTCACGCCTCCTCGAACCTCCTCTGCAGCTCGCCCGCTCGGCTCGCCCGGGCCTGCCTCGCCAGAGCCCGAGCCGCCGTCGGCCTGCTCCGCCCGTCCGCTTGAGCCCGCCTCACCGCCACCACCTCTGCTCGACCTTCGCCACCGCTTTCTGCTCATCGACCTGGCTCGTCCTGCAGCACCCACGCGCCGCCTCCTCTTCACCTCGTCCCGCTCGTTCTCGGCCCTTGATTCTCTACTCTACTGCGCAAGGTGTTCACCAAATGACCGGCCGAACATGCGCCTCGACGCAGCGTACCAAGTGCGAGTCCAGCGTGTCCAACCTTATCAGGGTCATACGAGTCCAAGATCTTCCGCGATGCATGGTCTCCACAAAATACAAGGATGCGACACCCTCTTCGTTGACAAGTTCTGCTACTAACCCATCGTGGACGTTGGCAAGGTCCCCCGGAGAAAGAACATGGTGTCGCCCAAGGGGCCATACCGAACCCGGCACCACTCAAAGAACCACCAACAAGATCTTCGACCCAGGACATCCCACCCGCTTCACGAAACGCCAAGATCTCCCAGTGCCGAGACCCGAGTCCGACACCGACAATCGAAACCCCAAACCAACAAGATCGCCTACCCGGAAGCCGTGCGACAATATCTTCTCGTACCCGAGGATCATCAAGACTTCCGCTCGGTAACGCCAAGTGCTCCTTCCTGGCTTCGAAGCCCGACCCCGTGGACCGACATGCTCTCCTTCACGGATAAGACGAGCCCTTCATCTCGGACGCCAAGTTTGTCGAGAACCCGGACGCCAAGGTTGCCGATGCGAATACAACAAGTACTTCATCCCGAACGCCATGACCGTCGACATGACCCGAAGACCACGGATGCGCCAAGACCTACTCCGTTATCCGAGAACGATCCAGTCGAACCCTGAACCCTGAGACCGACCCCGAACCCCGGAACCCCAAGATCTCCGACCCTCAATGTGTGACCCTGATCCGAGCCCCTATTTTTATAAATGCCATCTATATAAATTGTTGCATATTAAATTGTCATTCTCGCATGCATATTGTCATGTGGTTTGGGGGCCTTATGCCAATTCACCATATAATTAAATATGGGGCCCATATGCGGGCAAATCTAGTCTTAAATTGGTCCCATTTAAATTTTTGTAGCGAACCGATGATATAGTTTTGCCTTGTTAAGACAACATTTAAATTGCGGGGTAGCTAAACAACATGAACCTAACAATTAATTGTCGGGACCCCGGGTTCCGCCTAATATGGCCTAATTGCATCGCATCTTGCCATGTCATACATCATACATGCATCATGCCCGATCTTTTTCCATAGTATTAAATAGTGCATCCGGTGTTTATTCTAGTGTTTTGCTTCTTCGCGGATAAGGCCGTTGAGTTGATGCGAGTGTCGACCCGATCTTCGAATGAACCTTCGACAATGTTTTCAGGCGAGCATCTCCCCCTTTCTACCTATCTTACTTTTATAGTATTTATTCCCTCCTGTTGATCTATTGCTATCTGTGTTGCGATGCTCTAGTTTCCGTAGCCGTGATATCCCGTGCAGCCTTATATCGCCTTGGACACATCCTATTACCTGTTGTTTGGTAGATAGTTGGACTTGCGCGTCGTAGTCGCTTGCTCAAGTGATGTTGCGTGTCGTCCAGTACCACAGTTGTTGGAGTATTGCCGCATGTTTGATGTTGGAGATGTTCATGGCTTCAATTATCATAACTTTAAATACTGTTTAACAACTAAAATTGAAGTAGGTAAGCAGAGGCACAGGTGGGCAATAGATGTTATTTGGTTGTTAACCGTCCACTTGTGTCCCGTAGGACCCCGAGTACTTGATACCTGTTCCTTGATTATTCGCGCTATCCACATCCGGAGGCTTATGGGACCCCCGAGCGAGCTTGATTCATTCTTATTTCTTGGGGCCACAAACTAGTTTGAGGTTTTATTTACTATCCTGTACTTATGCCATGCTTTACTGCTTTATTTAATATTGTGCGAGGAGCACCTGTACTGTTTAGGATCGTGGCACGATTCCGCGGTATCGACAATCCCAGCCACTTCGGTTCGATCGTTTAACGTCCCCACAACCTTGAGTCCGAGTCTCGGAGCCGGCTTTGTTATGGGTCTACTTTAAGGGTGGCCCCCAGAAATATTTCTGAATCCTGTGATTGCTTTGTCGTGAAGGCCTCGTTGGGTTTTGATTTGGATTTTCCGAGGTTGATCGAGTGTGTGTTGCTATTTGTGCACCCCTGCAGGGTAAAAATTTCTGAAAGCCGTGTCCGCGGTTATGGACGACTTGGAGCACAGTATCTCGATCATAGACAACTATAACTAAAGTAGTGCTATAAATTTGACTTTATAATAACTAGTAATCAGCTTCACTATAATGGAATGGCTAAATAAAACTGCCAACAATTGCTTGCTTGGGTTGTCGCTTGCGACAATTGTAGTTGACTAGTAAGTATTGCAACTACAACGGAATGGATTAATAAAAGTACCAACAACTGCTGGGTTTTTGGGATATCTCATGCTAATTGTATTTGACTAGTAAGTGTCGCAACTACAACGGAATGATTAACTAAAAGTGCCCACTGCTTATTTTATCAGGATGATTATCTATACTTGACTAGTAATTGCTGCTACGATAACTGAATAAATAAAACTGCCCACTGTGTGAGTTCCTCGGTTGACTTCCTCGTTTGGTCTCGAGGGGGAAACACCAGGATGGGTTTGTTTGGTGTTAGAATCAGGTTGGTTCCGGATAGGTCTTTCTTATCCCTCTCTGATAACCGACAGTTGTATCAAGTCTATATAGGTTGTTTAGTGGATCTTTGCACGCTTGCGATCCATCATACCTATGTGGCGAGACCGCCAATTCTAGCCTCGGGTGTCTTGGCATCGATCGACGCCTCTCTTTTTTTCGCCCTTTGTCGGCGCTTTTGTTTAAGCAGGTTTTGAGATCGACGTTGTTAGCAGGTTACCCTTCCGGCTTGGCACAGGCAGTTATGGGCGCCATTGGTTATTCTTGAGGCTCTTAGCCCCATTTGCATCTTGTCCAGCTGGACGCTCTATCGTTCAAGGTGATTTGTATCTTTGTTACGTATATCGTATTCTTGACTCTTTGAGTCATTGATATATATATCTCTACTGTGGGTCCCATCGAGGATTGTTGTGTAATGTTATTACCGTTTTCCACCCTTGAAAGTGCTCTGGGCACCTTTGAATCGTTTCTATGCGAGTTTGGCGGGAATCGCTGAAACTTGCATAGGGTCGATTCTGAGGGTGTTACATGCATCTGCATGCATGCATCTGAAAATCCGGGTAATTTTTTCGCCAAATTAAAAGACTAGAGTGATCAGAATTCTCACTCCGATGATAAATAAAAGTATTATAAATAATTGTAAAGATACGAGGGGAGAAATTTGACTTATAAATAATTATTCACAATAATACAAATGCAAGTATTATAAATAAAAGTACAAAGATTATTAAAATCCAACTTTACAATGTTCTTTTACAATAAAAGAATAAAGGAATATTACAATGAAGCAAATAATAGAATAAAGAAAATGGAAAATGAATTACAATAATTAAACAAATAGGAGAATTCTTTATTAAAAGAATACATATTACATTATTATTTTACAATAAAGGAGTAATAAGAATGATTACAATAATAAGATAAACTAATGTATTACAACGACTTTCATTAATTCTTGATAGAAAAGGAAATTACAAAAATTGGATAAAAAGAAAATCCTAAAACTAATCTTCATCTTCACATCTTTCCAATTCCCCTGTAAAAGTATAAACTAAACAAGATATAGTATAAAGAAGTTTGGGGGGGTTAGAATTACTCTCAGTAATGCAATGAGATGCATTGCTTGTCACATCATTGAGTTTTAGAGAAGAAAACTAGTCAAGTGTAAATCTGTTCTTATCAAATTTGTCTTAGCACAACATCATTGACACAAATGGGGCAAGTTTCACCAATTTAGTAAAAGGTAAAGGTCAAATAGTAGAACCATCAGCAAATATCAAGATATTTTAACTTGTTCATCACATCAAGCAACCACACAGCTCACACACACATGCAACTATGTGTGTTGTCAACACCACAAGAGAGCAGCACATGGACAAACATTAGCCGTAGCAGGGCTGCTAGCATATCTTTCACATACACACCACCAACCCATAGTCCTCCACTAGTTCTAGAGCACCACAAAGAACATCACATGTTCTTATTAGATTTCCCAATAACACAAAGATCAAACCACATCACTAGCAACCTGGTTGCTCGAAGAAGCCATCCAAGGACACTAGGAGGAGGTCAGGAGCACAAGGAGTAGGCCAAAATCACAAGAATCAAGCCAACAGAAGATCAAGGAGGATCAACTTAAGCACATGAATACGAAGAGCCAGCTGATCAAGCATACATCTTAGGAACAACATCATCAAGCTTCCATACTAGGTTCTTATTCATCTCTAAGACAGCCAAAATATTTAATATCAATTGTTCTCCTATTTTCTTTTCCCAAGAAGGATTTTGGGTAAGAGGGATCTCTCAGTATAGTGTATAAGTGCTACACTAAGTTCATCCTAGAGTTGTTAAAAGCCAACCAGTATATGTTCTTATCTTAGAAAGAATTGGCCTCAGCCTGTTGCATCATGGGCTTGGATAAAATCTTCAGGAAATCAATCATGCTACTAGTCACTGTTGTGCACACTCCAGGTATGGAGGCACCACAGCAGCAAAGGCAGCAGAAACCAACCATAAGAATTGAATTAGACACTTGATCCATATATCATAGGACAAGAAAGCTCTTAAAGAAAAACAACAGCTATTGTGGCTTGGGATTTGGCCACTCTGCACACTCCAGGGAGGCACTATAGTAGCCAAATCCTATGTGGTAAAAGACCACCATTTTCATCCTTTTGTAAGACCACCCAGTCAACTAGCTAGAGGCAACCAAACCATATCTCAAATCATTTTCCTAGTTCATAAACTAGGAATCATTTATTATACTGTAGCAAAGCTACAATAATCATTCTATAATCAAACATCATATGAATCTGATGTAAGGAGCATATTAAGCTATTGTATCATCTGACAACTAGGTCAAGAGCACATATACAATCCAAAGAAAACCACCATCCTTTTTATAATCCATCTGCTAGCCAGCAAGGCATATTTTTCCAATCATTTTCCCAATCAACACAACCATAATTCAGCTAAGTCATTAGCTGAATATATTCTCTACCAAGCACAGGCATCAGTTGGGAATCTATAAAAAGCATAGCTTCAGACCAACATCATTAGCTTATGACCTAGTTTTTACTAGATAAACTTATACCAAACATGCTAGGCTACAGGGCACATTCCCAGAGGGTAGCACCTCTGTACCAACAAGCTCATCTATATCTATTAAAAATTAGATTATCATCTTCCTAAATGAATTTAGGAATCATATTAGATAATTGATTCAGAGAAGACAGTGAATATAATACTATCTATTACTAAACCACACTTGACAGAGTCCATTAAGTAAATCATTTTCCTATAGAAGAAAAAGGTAGGAACCAATCATCTTCTAAATCATCACTACATAAATTGCTTCCTCAGAAATCACAGACTCGATTTATCTTTAGGAACTTAAGATTTACATAGTAGCAGGAGTAAATCCTAAGGCTAAGCACATCAGTGCTTCACAAGCAAACATCACCTGAACAAAAGGCATCCTTATTTATTATCACATTGAGTCACAACTCAACAAAATGAACTCACATCCACTATTGTATAAGCATCCACATATACATGAAGTACACATTCACAGAAGGTTCTCTAACTAAGAACATAGTAACAACAACATATCTAGCAAATCTGTAAAAAATCCTTTTATCCCCATATGTCACTGTCATAACCATAGCATGAATATTTGATCATTTTCTTAAGGCAGTACCAACAGAGATCATCTCTGTTTATTCAAGATGGAATTCCAACTACTGATAATATTCAAATGAGAGGCATAGTAGAATATTATTTAACAACTCAATCATTAATAACCAACAAGGGGCATCCATCCATCACCATGTATATGAACCAACGTAGAATAATGAGAAGAGAGGAGAGATAAGGAAATAATGCCTACCTTTGGCAAGCTACTGCTCGCCGAAGAGGAGGCATACTGGACCAAGCAGCGGCACAGCGGCACATAGAGCACCAAGTGCTAACCTCAAGGCTGCAACTGTGCAATCAAGACCACCAGCTCTTCACCGCAAGCAACTGTGGCCAGCGATCACGAACACACCACCACCAGACCCTCTCCGCATCACCAGGACACCACCACAAACCAATGAGGTCACCATCAATCTCTAGAGCCATGGGCAGCATTAACCCTAGAACCAGATAATTGAAGGGGTCGAGATCAATAGGGCGTCATTCACAAATCGAATTCGAGGGATGTAGTTCTGAGATGGTCGGAGCTAGGGTGGCTGGCAAGAACAACCGGTGCCGAGATTTGGCGGCGGCGGCGATGCGTTAGAGGGAGGATCGGGTTTGTCCCAGGAAGGAGATGTGAGCGAGAAGGGTGAAGGGGGCGGGGTCGTGTTGACCCCGAGCCAGACCTGGTTGGGTCAGGCCGAGCCATTCTAATTACCAACCAAACAACTTCTAATAAAACTAATGATAATAATAATATAAGCTAAAATAAGGAAATAACCAAGATACTCTATACACTATTTTATCTCTAGAAAAATATAGGAAAATCCTAAAAATATATTTAATACATCAAAATGTTTATTAAAATAATATCCACCTAAGAAAAATATAATTATATTTATTTTAATAAAATACAAATAAGTATTAACACCCTTAAATAACTAAATGAAATTTAATAAATTCAGAAAAATTCCTAAAAAAAATAAAAATCACTTTCATACAAAAAAAGAAATCTCTTATCTAAGAAAAATACTGACTTAAAATTTTACAAATAAAACTTAAAAAAAATATATAAAGACATTCAATAATTGAGAAATTTTATAAAAAAATCAAGATAATACCTAAAATAAAATAAAATTAAATTTTACGATTTTAAGTAAGAATACTTACTAGGATAATACTAAATATATTATTCAAAATAAACATTTTAAAATTCTTAGATCATATATCTTCAATTATTAAAATGAGATAGTTGTTTTATTAATTATTTAACATTATTTCCTAAGTAAGAAATAATCAAGTTCAAAACACAATCTTTTAACTCTAAAATAGTCTAACATATAATTATAATTTAGAAGACTATCCAAATATAAACAATCAATTTTATAATATTCCTTTAAAAATATTTAATCAACTATAAGTCCAAGATTTAGAAAGTTAGTCTTGCAAATCATTAACTTAAATTAGAAGTAAGTGATCTCAATTCATGTATAATTATAATTAACAAACTTGGTATTCACTAAATACATCATAAAAGAAATTTACCTATTTTATTTATATAAGAAAATCTTGTAGTATAATCTATAAATATTAAATGTTCTATCTTTAAGTCTTTAATACTAAATTTCATTATGCTTAGGAAAAACCCTAGTTATTGTTAATACCATAAATGTTATATCTCAAGTCCAATTATATCTTTATAGTTAACTTTGGTCTGAGATATCATAAGCTAGATATATAATGTCTCAAGATCAATTAAACCTTATCAGAACCATAACTTTAATCTTATTAATCTCCAGAGTTGAATAACTTAACATAAAGAATATTTACTTCAAATGTTATTCTTTTTGCCACTTCAAAAGAAACACTATAACATTCCTTTTAAGTCTTAATAACATTAAAACATAAACCTTGTAATGATTACATGATACCACTCAATCTTAGAATTATATTATGATTGTACTTTACCTTTCTTATTTTATATGATTATCTTAGAGTCCTAGCAACTATACCTTTTGAGAAGTAAACTTAAAAATAAACTAAGAATCTTAAGCAAATCATTTAAATACAACTCACTTGTAATGGTTGGGGAATTACTTGAGGTTTTACAACATGCATCTCATTACTTATGCATAATAGCATATTGCTTCTTTACACAATGTCCTTACCGGGCAATGATGGTATTCTTGTAGAACCCGAGATCCAGGGTCAATTCGAGACATTCGACTATAATACTCCGCTATATCAAGGCAAGTTCACACTTGCTCATGTCCTTTGATTATTTTCTCTAAAGTATTTTACAAATCCAGTGTTGTCATCACTTGCATTTGAAAAAGGTCAGAAAACACAATTTTCATAATAATATGATTATAGGTTATTGACCATGAGGTAATAACCTACTATGAAAGTTCCGGTGGTAAGGAACATATTATCTAGGATTTAACAACCAATGTCGCCAGTGATTCTTGCTCTATATATTATGCGTTAACCATGAGATTTGGAATGGGACGGAGAAGTCAGCTGGATCGGCTCCCTTTCGCATGCATTGGACACTATTCTGGGCATTTGTAAGTTGCAGATCGTGGGTATAGACGTTTTATACGGGGAAAAGTCTACCATGGATCTGGGCTTACAAAAGACAGATTTCTAGTGTTAATGGTTGTTGTGTGTATCCAACTAAGGTATAGCCGTTTTATACGGGGAAAAGTCTACCTTGAGTTTGGGCATACAACAATTGTGGTGTATGCAGGGTCGCGGAGAAGGACAGTGATTGGCTTGGATCTTAGTCTGGGCCTCTCATGGGTAAAGTGACGCACCTCTGCAGAGTGTAAGAACTGTAACTTATTACTCCCTATTTCGGGAAGGATCTGCGAACGCGGCGGGAAAGGAACTCCATGAAAGTTTTGGTAAACCCGTGAAGGCTGACGGACATAGCTTTTCAGAATAAAAGCCACCTTTGAAGAAATGTTTATGAAAACCTGCATTGCCTACGACTTACGGTCTATGGCTGTGGATATAGTGCATCAAACACTCCTTTTTAGTGAACTTGCTGAGTATGCTCGTACTCAATGTATCTTCTTAACCCTTGCTAGATTCTGAAGACAATAATGGTCAGGAAGAGGAAATACTATATCCAATTGAAGACCAAGAAGAATTCCGCTATGAAGAACTAGAAGTATCCGGAAGCGTCGAAGGGAACAATTACGAAAACATCTATGGAATGGAGACCGACGTATCTGAAGTGTAGATGTAGCATATATAGTGATCTAGTCCAGTAGCATAGATATCTATCTTCTATCTATATTAAATCTCGTATAAACCTTAGTTGCTTCTTTATTCTGTTCTCTGAGTTATTATAGTTTAGCCCTGAGTCATCGGGATACCTCTATGGACCTAGGAGGATCTCCAAGTCGTCATGAAATTTCTAGTTGTAATAATGATAATGTATGATGTGGACCCGCTTTGTTTTTGTTGTACCATTCTGAGGATGTAATACTTGCAGAATGGTACTCCGTGAGTGTTATGTCCATGACTATAGTATACTACAACATGAAGTGGTATCCTGGGTCACCGCAGCTGGTATCAGAGCAAAAGCTTTGACCTTAGGTTGGAAACCTATTAAATGGGTAGAACTTGTAGGAAGTATGTTGGCAACGGTAAAGAGTTCTCTAGAAATATGATGAGTATTCACTTGAGAATTACATTGTCATGTGTCTAGTGCGATAATTCTTTATTATGTTGCAATTTGGGGTAATAATAAGTTATAACCTAGTAGGACTAATGATAATCTATTATCTATAGTGAGGAATGACATCTCGGTATTCAAACCGGAATGTTCAAGTGATGTATAGGACTTTAGATTACTATGTTGGTGATTGGACAAAACTTTTGAGATAATTTTTATGGAATATGTAATTATAAATGTCGACTTTCTGTCAAGGTTTATAGTTTCCATTACATGAAAGTGTTAGTCAAGTATCATGTAGTGCTTATCTTACTAAAAAGGTGGGGATAAGTGAAGAAATGTCATCTGGGGAGATGAGATGTATGGCGGCGGCATATCAAATTGCAGTTTTAGAAGCAATAACCAAGATTCAAAAACAGGAATCCAAGGAAATTGGTAGGTAGTAATCCTACTACTATACTCAAGATTCCATAAATTCGGAAATTAATTTGGATCATGCTGCATTTGTGCAGAATAAATCTACCTTAGCTTCCGAATACATAGATCATAATAGGACGTTATTCAATACCTATCATGACACACATTAAGGTTCTAGTCCAGGAGTTGGATACAACCTTGAGGATTATGTTGATCCTACTAAAGCAATAGAATGCACAAAAAAAAGGAGTCAGATAGAGAAGCTAGGCATCTAGGAATAGTCTTCTCAAAAGAGGTGTAGGAAGAGAATGAGTTGGAGGGGCCATAGTCTGAAACCTATGCCTAATTATCAGAATGGCCCTTATAATCATGTAGACCATGGACGAGTATAAGACAAAACAAGAAACTTAGAAACACATCCAATCCATGTATTCCAGTTTGGAATTACGATGGATGGGGAGTACAATCTTAGACTGGAACCAGGGAGAATCCTATACCCTGAGATCCTAATAAAGGAGTAGAAACCAACAAGATTAGCATGGAACCTATGATCCATATGGGGGTAGTACCAATCCTATTAACATGAAAGAAGGAATTGACAGTTATTACATCTATATGTATGACTGAATCAAGGAAAAGAAGAAAATAAATCTTACTTTGAAAGTGCGTTTGAGGGTGGACATGAGAATTCCACGGAAGATCACGCATTTTCTAGTCATTTCGCAATGGCTAATCTCAATCTTCGTACTTATAATCAAGAGTGTGCATCCTCTAGATGTTTATATACTCCAAAAGGTAGTCGTCGGACTTCACGTTATCATGGACGGAATTCCAGGAAGTACTAATCAGAGGGAGAAAAGTAAGAAGAGACAGTCCACAGAAGTAGAGGGCTTAAATAATGTACATATCCAGTAATGTGCATCATAGTATTTGAGAGGCATGACTTAAGAAGTAAGAGCATGCTCATATGAGCAATCAAGTCCTTGAAACATACAAGTAATGTACCAAGTGAGCGTCAAACCATAGTTGTGAGGATTGTTTGTAATAGCTTATAAAAACCATGTATAAAACATGGTAGGTTTGGTTGTTATTTGGATTTCATTCTTGATTTCCTTGTGTGACTAGCACTGTGCATAGAGTTGAGCTCAGAAAACATATGCATGATGTAAGTATGAGTATTCGCTTTATTTTAAGGGGAGAGTCTGTAACATCCCAGGATTAGCACCTCAAAATAGACAGGACACATGTTTGTGCATTGCATTCATGCATAAGAAAATCCGGGGAATTTTCGCGCAAAACTAAAGAAGCTGTAGAGGGATCGAGATCTCTCTTGTTCTGATGGAAACACCAGGACAGGCGCGATGGATTTCTACATGACCTCTACTGTACTTTTTTGTTTGATGGGAAGACAATTCAAATTCGAATATTTAATTGATGAATTTGAATACAAAAAGAGTTTGAAATAGATTAAAAATTATAAATTAAATTGTAATAAGAGATACTAGGTGAACTCTTATTTATGAAAAGATACAATAATTGCGAGTCTTAATTAATAAACAAAATTGAATGAAATGAATTATAATAATAAATAAGAATGGAATTCTTATTTATAAGTAAGATATAAATATTTAATTAGTTCCGAGAATAATGGAACACTTTATTATAGAATACAATGTTTCATTGTTATTACAATAAAAGAATAAAAGTAGATTATTATAAAAGAAATAAATATAAAAATGAATTACATTAATAAATAACTAAAAGGATTCTTTATTACAAGCATATATAAATATTACATTATCTTTGCAAATGAATTATAAAAGAAAAAGAAATATAGTACACTTTATTGAATAAAATAAAGAATACAATATTTCTTTGAAAAAGAAGAATGAATAAAAAAAGAATTCCTTTATTACAATTATACAATGCTTATTACTTCACAAAAGAAAAAGTGAATTACAGAAGAATAAAGTGAAATTTAAAATTAAAGTCATCTTCATTTTCTTCATCTTCTAAACCCACTCTTTATATTCCCGATTCTTGATCATTGCAAAAAAACACACAAGATAACAAAAAACAATAAAGAATAAAAGAAGGGTTAGTATATTATTTTTACTCTCAGATTTGGCATACAAATGATATGCTTTGATTCATCATTGAGTAGTATTCAAAAAAAGGGGCCAATGTAAAAATATTTTCGTATCCAGAATGTTAGCCTCAGAACTGATGCATCATAGGCAGGGGAAAATTTCACCAAGTAAGGAGAGAGGCAAGTTTCACCATGGATAAATAAGAGGATCCAGCCAAACAGTAAAGCTCACTTTTACTTGATCATATCCACCAGAAAATATCTACACCATTGAAACTTGGACCTTAGGTCCCACTTGTAAGCAGCTTGCACATCAGCATGCAGACAACTGATGTCAACACAGCAACAATCCCAGGAAGGAGACAAGAAAGCAATCCATGTACACAAAGGGGTGAACCAGCCATAGCAATCAAGCTACCATTCCACCTCCACACTTCAGAGCACATTCTCCATATTACCATCCTATCACCACCAAGAATACATAGATCATCCCACCAAAACCTCATCTAACTTATGATTGCTTCAAGAAGCCATCCAATAGTTAGGATAAGGAGGAGTAGATCAAGCAAGCAGCCAAAAGGATCTAGGAGATTAAGGTTACAAGAACAAGTTACAGTAGGTGATCTGAAGCAACACCAAAACTACCATAAGATCATCAGCAACCCATTACAAGCACAAGCTGTAGCATATCAAGGAGCAATAGTAATAAACCCAGATCTCCAGCAGGCCCTAGAGCACTCACCAACAGTAGGTAACAATCATCTATAATACACCTTAGATTATGTAGAATATATTCTTAAATCATGCATACAGATCTGGGAGTACTAGAGAAATAATACACACCCACTTGGTCCATCTACCCTTCAACTAGATTTTCATCTAGGAGGCTTGGATGGCAAGATTCTCTCAGACTAGCATGCAAGTGGCATGTCTAGATCATCACTAAATCCAAAGAGGAGGCAACAATAAAAATTTGTTCTTCTAAATCCAATAATTTTCCTCAGCCTTTGCATCACTGGCAACCAACTGTCCATTTTTTTTCAGATACTGCAGCAGTAGATCATGTCACTATGAACTGCTATTGTGCACTCATTGGAGACACCACAAAAGGGTTCTAAAACAAAGCACAACCACTACTTCAGTTATCTACATAATTCACCACTTAATATAGTATAGCACATCAGTATCACTATAACCTATTAATGTGTACACTCCAAAGAGGCATCACAAAGTAAAGCAATAAAAGCCATCAAAGTATACTAGCAGCAGCAACTTAGGTTTTCAAACCATTATAAGCTTTCTTAAATCATTTATCTAGTTAAAATCAACTAGAGATCATTTAAGCTTTACTTCTATCATCCTGGACAGATAAAAATTCAATCAAGATCATTACTAAACCATAGGTTTAGTTCAACATATAAACAAAATTTCCACACATAGAGACAAACGTCTGGTTATTCAACAATAAAAGGCACCACTGAGCTCATCATACATTTTTCATGCCTGGCCAATTCAATGTCCAGCAACCAGGGGAAATCACAAAATAATTAAGCCTCAGGTAATCAGATTCCCTAATTATAATTAGTAATCAAGTCTGCTATTTAACCACTGTCAAGTTAATGACAGAAGCTTTTCCAACAACATCCTAAACCAAAAGGTTTAGAGTTCAGTGATTTTAATCCATAAGAAAGATATCCATTCTAAGTAAATTAACAACCACAACAACTTGCTAAGGTTATCAAATATACATCAGAGAACCGTTTCTAGGACATATTATGGGATCTCTAATTAGAGATCAATGCAGAGAGAAGAAATCAAGTAGGCTACAAGTGGGCCGTAACACTACCTTCAACAGCATAGAATCAAATCACCACAATTCAACGTCTTTCTAAGTGCATTAATAATGTGTATTTCTTAAGAATTCCATATACCACTAGCATCACGAGCACTCAATCAAGCTAAGGGTCACATGCTCACAATTGTTCACCAAACAAACTACTCTGAAGCATCAAGCATCCAAAATAAGGAGGAAAATGAACCTAGTTACGGATGTATACTAAGATAGAGAGAGGTTTGTGAGAGGGGGAAGGTGGTACCAACCTGTTGGCAAGATCAATCTCGCCAAAGAAGCCGTAGTATTAGTGACAACAGATAGGCGGAGCACAGTGCAACGACACAGTAACACGAGGAGCATCATCGCGCTGCACTGCATCAACCACACCACCAACAAGGCCCTAGCATCCTAACGCCCACGCCGTACCAACGGGGTTGCAGAGAACCTCGTCGTCCCGCCGGAGTAACAGCAAAAGAGGAATTATGTAACATCCCAAAAATATAAAACAATGATCATCAAACTCTAATCACTAAAATTAGGGTTAACAAAAACTTTGATTAATTAAAATCATATGAATGCATGTGTGAATGAGATGATTTGATAAATGAATGAATGAACTTGTCTGATTAACCTAAATAGCAAGAAATGGTTTAAAGAGGAAAATAACATCATATAAAACATTTGCATGCAGAAACAAATCAATAGAAAATAAAAAACAAATCAAATAAAGAAAATGGTCATTTTTGCCAATCTTGCTCACTAGGTCACTTTGAGTGTTTCTAGTCCAAGATTTCAAACAGAAACTTTCCCAATTCTTTTCACCCCTTGCTAGAACAAGTAAAAGTGAATCAAAGCCCACCTTTCAAACTTACAGAAATATTTGGCAACCTCATTCTAACCACAATTCAAAATTGAATCTTTATCATATGTGAAGATGTCACATCCCAAGATTTTCCAAATCTTGTAATGTGAAAAATAAATGAATAAAATAAAACTTTGTTGATTTTTAGGGTGAGAAGAAACTTTTTGAATCCATTTGGAAACTTTCAAAACCTATTTGGATCAAATAAAATACTAAAGGGAGTTAAAAAGATAAATAAACAATAAAGCTAAAAAAATAATTGGAAATACTATTTTTGAATCTTTTAATAAAAAGATTTGGTTTTCAAATGAAAAGGTAGAAATATAAATAAGGTTTATTTTATAAACCAAATAAAACCTTGTCCAAGCTTTTGAATTAAAATATTTCTATTTGATAAAAATAGTAAAGGTTTGTTTAAATAAAATAATAAGGAATTAATATCCAAGTTTATTAAAAATAAAGGTTTTACCATTTTATTTAAAACATCAAAACTTGTTAAAATTATTTTAAACAAGTTTTCCAAGTATTCTTTATTTCCAAATAAAACCTACTGATTTGGTTTTGAAAATATTTAAATTTCAAATGGAGATTTTAAATAAATCAAATCCTATTTTGATTTAATAAACAAGGTCTATTTATTTAATTAATAATGGACCCTAAAATAAAAATATTATTTTTGTTTGTGGGACTTTGGTTATTGTTGTTAAACAGAACCAAAACTCAGTGCAAAGTTTGGAGAAATTTTTATTGGATTTGTTGATTGATTTGTTTGATTGAATTTCAAAACAGAAAATAGAATTGGAAAAAGAAAAAGCAATCAGGAAAAAAAAATAGAAATGGACACAACCCAGTCGGCCAGCCCAATAAGCCCAACAACCAGCCCACTTCCTATCTCCCGAGGAAAACGTTTCACACCTGTTAGCGAACCCGCAAACCCACATACTGGTGGACCCTCTCTCTCTCTCTCCTCGCGACAAGACCCCACAACACTTTGTCGTTTCCACCCGCCTGACCACGCCCGTTCTGCTTGAATGCTCGCGTTAATTAACGCCGCAGATGATTCGCCACAAATCGTCCTTTTAATTGCCTGCGCCTTCTCCTCCTTTCCCCTCAAACCCCGTTGCACGAGAGCCACCAGGCTGCCCTGAATCGAAGCAGCACCGCCACTGCTCCGACGAGCATCTCCCGTAAATTCCGGCTAGACACTGCCGCCCCTCACCTCCCCAACCACGCGAGCTTACTCCCCAGCGCTCACTGTGCCTTAACCGCGGGCGCCCCAGAGCGTCGACTCCGACAACCTCTGAGCGCCGCCGCGTCTGCTACTTCTCCGACGACCTTCCCCTGGTAAAACAGACCACCCCGCGCCCCCTCGTTCATGCTCCTGCACTCGCCACACTCGGCTGCATCTAACCGTGTCCTCGTTTTGATTCGGAGTGAACCACAGCGTCACCCCCGAGAACGACCAGAGCCGCCTGACGCTGTCCCCCACTCCGGCGAGCAATCCCGCTGGAACCAGAGCGCCCCTCGCCAGACCAGAACCGAAGGGTTCGCATCATAGAAAACAAAAAAATTTCTACGATGTGAACTATATACCAAGATCTATTTATACTAGATACAAACAACGGGCGGATGTATATCCGTAGAGAACATACCCTTGAAGACCGACAAAGCTTAACGAGTCCAAACTCGTGGTTGATGTAGACGATCTCTTGCCGATCTCAAGATCGAGAGGAAGTCCTAGCGCAAATCAGCGGCGCATCCGTGCTCGCACACGCTCGAGGCACCGAGCAACCTCCGCCTCCTCGCTCAGCGATGCAGCGGAAGCACAACTCTTTCTTGCCGAATAGCCACGGGAACATGTATCTCGCTAGTCCGAGACCATGGGGATAAATTCTAGAGGGGAGAGAGATCCTTCACGAGGAGGTGTGAGTGAGAAGTGAGAGGAGGGTTCCTTTTATAGGAGGAGGGGGAACCCCAAGGGGTGGCAGGCATGGGGCTGCCCTTGCCCTCCCTCTTCATGTGGGTGGACACTCCACTCACAAACTCCTCCAAATTCCCTCCACTCAAAAGTCCACTCAAAATCCCATTAAATTTCCACCAAATTTAATGCAATCTCTCATTAAATAAAACTCTTTTATTTTATTCAGAATTTTGTCAATTACATTAATGACAAACATTCACAAATAACCCTTGCTAGAATTCTATTTCACATGCATAACCACTTTATGCAATTTCACCGAAAACTGTTTGGTATCTAGTGAAATAAATTCCTGCTTTGTTTATTCTTTCGGCATGAAACTTTTGCTCCAATTGGATGTCGGTGTCTCTTAAGTGTGTCACCCTACGGTTCGTGAATAATGCGGACATGATCGAGACCCTCTCGGATCAATAATCGAAGCGGGATCCGGAGACCCATTGACTCCCACATTCAACGATGACTTTCTTGTGATCGTCGGAACCTTTACGCTAGTATCTTAATCCCTTTGTCTCACGATATATTACATGTCCGAGATTCGATCATCGGTATCTCCATACCTAGTTTGATCGTTCGACATGCACTCTTTTCTCGTTCTGATATAACATTCTAGTGATCAAATCACTTGCTTGCAAGCTAATCAATGTGATATCACCGAGGGCCCAGAGTATATCTATCCGTCATCGGGATGAACAAATTCCACTCTCGATCCATGAGCCTCAACATAACACTTTATTAGTCCGAACCCATCTTTATAATCACCCCATTACGGTGTGACGTTTGATGTTATCAAGAAACTCTTAGGTGTTAGTGATTGACATGATCTCATGGTCTAAGGATTAGGATCACTTCGTAAGTTGTTATAGCAATATAAACTCAATGACTTTGATCGTAATGCTATACTTGGATGAATGTTCATCACATCATTACACTAATGTTGTGATCCGTTATTAACAACATCCAATGTCCATGATCGAAACCTTGATCATCTTGTTAATCAACGAGCTAGTTTATGAGAGAGGCTTAACTAGGAACTTTCATTTGTTTATTAAACACACATGTATTAACTTTTCGTATTAATACAATTATAGCATGCAAAATAAACATCTATCATATACTTGGAATACACATAATAAACACTTTATTATTGCCTCTCGGGCATATTCCTTGATCTCCCACTTGCACTAGAGACAATAATCTAGTTACATAGTGATATATCTAACACCCATTGAGTTCTGGTGTTGATCATGTTTTGCTCTAGGGAGAGTTTTAGTCAACGGATCTGCTACATTGAGATCCGTATGTACTTTACAAATCTTTATATCTCCATCCTTGACATGCTCGCGGATGGAGTGAAACCGGCGCTTAATATGCTTGGAATGCTTGTGAGACCTTGGATCTTTGGCATTGGCAATGGCACCATTGTTGTCACAATAGATCACCATTGGGTCCAACGCGCTTGCCACAACTCCTAGTTCGGATATGAACTCCTTCATCCAAAGCGCTTCTGAGCCGCTCGGCGACAACATATTCGGCCTCCGTTGTTGATCCCGCTACCACAGGTTGTTTGGAGCTCCTCCAACTAACCGCTCCGCCATTCATGAGAAATACGTATCCGGATTGAGACTTAGAGTCATCCGGATCGGTGTCAAAGCTAGCGTCGACATAACACTTAGCGACGAGCTCTTCTTCACCTCCAGATACAAAACATATCCTTAGTTCTTCGTAAGTACTTAAGGATATTCTTGACCGCTATCCATGTTCAAACGGATCCGATTGGTACCTACTAGTCAAACTAATAGCGTGTGCCACATCCGGTCTTGTACATAGCATGGCGTACATTATAGAGCCTATGGTTGAAGCATAGGGACTTTGTCCATTATCTCTCTTTCTTCCGCGCCGGACTTTGAGTCTTCTTGAATGTCTTGCCTTGCAACATAGGTAAGAACCCTTCTTACTTAGTCCATTTTAAACTTCTTTAAAATCTTATCAAGGTATGTACTTTGCGATAGCCCTATTAGGCGCCTAGATCTATCTCTATAGATCTTTATGCCTAATATGTATGACGCTCACCTAGGTCCTTCATTGAAAATTTGCTATTTAGATAACTTTTAACACTTGTTTAAAAGTTCTAAATCATTCCGATCAATAATATGTCATCCACATATAATATCGAAATGCCACATTGCTCCACTCACTTTCTTGTAAATACAAGCTTCTCCATAAGTTTGGACAAATCCAAACTCTTTGATCACCTCATCAAAGCGGAGATTCCAACCGTGATGCTTGCTTCAATCCATAGATGGATCGCTGAAGCTTGCACACCTTGTTAGCATCCTTAGGATCGACAAAACCCTTTGGTTGTATCATATACAACTCTTCTTCAATATTACCATTGAGAAACGCGGTTTTGACATCCATCGCCATATTTCATAATCGAAATATGCAGCAATTGCTAACATAATCCTAATCGACTTTAGCATCGCTACGGAGAGAAAGTCTCATCGTAGTCAACTCCTTGAATTTGTCGAAACCCCTTTGCGACAAGTCGAGCTTTATAGATGGTCACATTACCATCATCGAGTTTTCCTTTTGAAAATCCATTTGTTCTCCACGGCCTTTCGGCCGTGAGGTAATCCACCAAGTTCCAAACTTGATTTTCATACATGGATTCCATCTCGGTTCATGGCTTCTAACCATTTGTTGGAATCCGGGCTCATCATCGCTTCTTCATACGTCGCAGGTCATTATTTTCATCAACCATGAAATTTATGACAGATTTCCGTCTGTCGGGAGCTGCGCGTCTGTTTGACTGCGAGGTTCCAGAGTACTCTCTTTCGGAGTTTCATGATCATTATCATTAGTTCCCTCTTCAACAGGTGGAGCCAACTCGGAACAACTTCGGCTGCGCTACTCGCCATACTTTGAAGAGAAGGTTCCACCTCTTGAGTTCTACCTTCCGACTACTCACACCTTTCGCGAGAAACTCTTTCTCTAGAAAGGATCCATTCTTAACAACAAAACCTTGCCCTCGGATGCGTGATAGAAGGAATACCCAATAGTTTCTTTAGGGTATCCTATGAAGACGCATTTTCCGCTTTGGGTTCGAGTTTATCCGGTTGAAGTTTCTTCACATAAACATCGCAACCCCAAACTTTGAGAAATGACACTTAGGTTTGTTTCCAAACCACAATTCATACGGTGTCTTTTCAACGGTTTAGATGGTGCCCGATTTAAAGTGAATGCGGTTTCTAGTGCATAACCCCAAAAGACAACGGCAAGTCCGTCGGAGACATCATAGATCGAACCATATCTAATAAAGTACGATTCTGACGTTCGACACCATTTCCTTTGTGGTGTTCCGGTGTGAGTTGTGAAACAATTCCACACTCTTTCATGTGAGTGCTAAACTCGTAACTTAGATACTCACCTCCACGGTCGGACCGTAGAATTTTGATCTTTCTATTACGATGATTTTCCACTTCATTCGAAATTCCTTGAACTTTTCAAAGGTTTGGACTTGTGTTTCATCAAGTAGATATAACCATATCTACTCAAATCATCCGTGAAAGTAACAAAATAACGATATCCACCTCACAGACACACTCATTGGACCACATACATCGAATGTATGATTTCCAATAAATCATCGCCTGTTCCATTGAACCGGAAAACGGCGTTCTAGTCATCTTGCCCATAAGGCATGGCTCACATGTATCAAATTATTCATAATCAAGTGATTCCAAAAGTCCATCTGAATGGAGCTTCTTCATGCGTTTAATGTCAATATGACCTAGACGGCAGTGCCACATATATGCGGATATATCATCATTAAGTTTAATCCTTTTAGCATCAACATTATGAATATGTGTAACATTATCATCGAGATCCAACAGAAATAAACCATTCATCATTGGTGCATGACCATAAAAGATTTCATTCATATAAATGGAACAACCATTGTTCTCAGACTTAAATGAATAACCACTTTGCATCAAACATGATCCAGATACAATGTTCATGCTCGGGCACCAGATAACATTTATTTAAGTTTATGACTAATCCCGGCGGTAAGTGGAGAGGCAGCGTTCGACGGCGATCACATCAACGTTTGATCCATTGCCGACGCATCTTGACCTCACCCCTTGCTAGCGGTCGCATTCCATGACCACGATTCGAGTTACAAATATTAGCAACGAACGGTATCAAATACCGGTGCTAATGCGAGCACTAGTCAAGTACACATCAATAACATGTATATCATATATACCTTTGTTTGCCTTGCGGCCTTCTTATACGCGAGATACTTGGGCGATTCGCTTCGATGGCTGATCCCTTACAATAGTAGCACTCGGTATCAGACTTAGGGCCAACTCTGGGTTTCTCTTTAGGCACGGCAACCGGCTTGCCGCCCTTACTTCCCTTCCGTTTCCCTTCTTGTCTTTCTTGAAACCAGTGTTCTTATTGATCATCAACACTTGATGTTCCTTTTTGATCTCCACTTCTGCAGTTTTAAGCATTGACAGGAGCTCGGGGAGAGACTTCTTCATGCCTTGCATATTATAGTTCATCACAAAGCTCTTATAGCTAGGTGGCGAGATGAGAACACGATGGATGCCTAAGTCAATGGGAATCGTTATTCCCAAGGACACAAGCTTATCGGCGTAACCCGACATCTTGAGTACATGCTCACTAACGGATTTGTGCTCTTCCATCATGCAGACTAAAGAACTTTTACGAAGCATTGTAGCTCTCTACTGACATGTGTGTCGAAAATCATTTTCAACTCACCCATTGTATCAAATGCATTGCCGTTTTAAACGCTTTGAAGTTCGGCTCTAGCCCATACAATATGCCGCAATGAACTAAGTTGTGGTCCTCCCGACGAGTCGATAGACATTCTTCTCCTCGTCGGGGCATCATCAAAAGGTGGGGGCCTAACGGCGCTTCTAGCACATATTGCTTTTGCGTGAGAGGAGAATCCTCAAATTCATGGCCCATTCAGTAAAGTTGCTACCGTTCGTTGCTAGTTTCTCTTTCTCCATGAACGCATTGAAATTAAAAGCGGTGGTGCCATCTACAACAATTTGTAAAGTTTAGACTAAGTGTATGATAGATTGAGTTCAACTAATCTATATTACGAATGAACTCCCACTCAAAAGCGACATCCCTCGTGTCCTTTTGGTGATTACATGAACCAAATCCACTACACCAAGTCCGATCATCACGTGAGTCGGTATAGCTTCAAAGGCGAGCATCAAATGGGCATCATATCAACTATATGACTCATGCTTAACCTTTGTACGTGTTCGAGGCCATGTGCATACATGCTAGGCTCGCCAAGTTAGAACCTTAGTATTTGCGTGTGTAACTGTTTTACACCAAGTATGGTCGTGGATCCAAGAACACCCGATCATCACGTGATGTCTTGGGCGGCGAAAACATAGTCGGTGCATACTAAAGGAAGAACACATTCTTATCTTGATATTTAAATGAGGGATCATCTTATTATGCTTAACAAAGCGCTAAACAAGCAATATAAGATGTAATCAAACATCATATGTTTATTAGTGAAATTATATGGTTCCGCAGATGATCTCTATCATGTGCATCGTGGTATGATCACTATCATACCTATATGTGTAAATCCACGGTCTATGGATTTTACACGCTATGTGTTGTAAGAGTATCATCTCATACTTCTACTTACAACACTACCATATCATAACACTAGCCCAAAGAACAATCTAAACTAGACGCCTCTAATTTATCCATTGCAAGTTTTACGTGGCTTAGGGCTTCGAGATAGAACCGTTCTTACCTTTAACATGAACCACAACGAGGATAATCAAATTGTTGACAACTCGCTTGCAAAATAGATATTGACTATAGTAGGAGAGACAGACACCTGCTAGCCACTTATGCAAACTAGTTGCATGTCAAGCGTGGAACAGGTCTCATGTGCGAGGACATGTAAAGTTTGTCCGGGCCGCTTCATCCCACTATGCCACCAATATCCAAAATCACAAGAAAGGAGCAACAACATGATCATCATCGCCCACATACTCATATGTGTACTACCCGTGTAAAGTATCTACGCATAGATCCGTCTCTGATACCACTGAAGGGTTCGCAGCATAGAAAACAAAAAATTTTCTACGATGTGAACTATATACCAAGATCTATTTATACTAGATACAAACAACGGGCGGATGTATATCCGTAGAGAACATACCCTTGAAGACCGACAAAGCTTAACGAGTCCAAACACGTGGTTAATGTAGACGATCTCTTGCCGATCTCAAGATCGAGAGGAAGTCCTAGCGCCGCAAATCAGCAGCGCATCCGTGCTCGCACACACGTTCGAGGCACCGAGCAACCTCCGCCTCCTCGCTCCAGCGATGCAGCGGAAGCACAACTCTTTCTTGCCGAATAGCCACCGGGAACATGTATCTCGCTAGTCCGAGACCATGGGGATAAATTCTAGAGGGGAGAGATCCTTCACGAGGAGGTGTGAGTGAGAAGTGAGAGGAGGCCTTTATAGGAGGAGGGGGGAACCCCGGGTGGGTGGCGCATGGGGGCTGCCCCTCCTCCCTTCATGTGGGTGGACACTCCACTCACAAAACTTCTCCAAATTCCTCCACTCAAAAGTCCACTAAAAATCCCATTAAATTTCCACCAAATTTAATGCAATCTCTCATTAAATAAAACTCTTTTATTTTATTCAGAATTTTGTCAATTACTTTAATGACAAACATTCACAATAACCCCTTGCTAGAATTCTATTTCACATGCATAACCACTTTATGCAATTTCACCAAAAACCTGTTTGGTATCTAGTGAAATAAATTCTGCGCTTGTTTATTCTTCGGCATGAAACTTTTGCTCCAATTGGATGTCGGTGTCTCTTAAGTGTCACCCTACTCGTGAATAATGCGGACATGATCGAGACCCTCTCGATCAATAATCAAGCGGATCTGAGACCCATATCGACTCCACACATTCAACGATGACTTTCTTATGATCGTCGGAACCTTTTACGCTAGTATCTTAATCCCTTTGTTTCACGATATATTACATGTCCGAGATTCGATCATCGGTATCTCCATACCTAGTTTGATCTCGTTACCGACATGCACTCTTTTCTCGTTCCCGTGATATAACATTCTAGTGATCAAATCACTTGCTTGCAAGCTAATCAATTTGATATCACCGAGAGGGCCCAGAGTATATCTATCCGTCATCGGGATGAACAAATTCCACTCTCGATCCATGAGCCTCAACATAACACTTTATTAGTTCTGAACCCATCTTTATAATCACCCTGTTACGGTGTGACGTTTGATGTTATCAAGAAACTCTTCCGGTGTTAGTGATTGACATGATCTCATGGTCTAAGGATTAGGATCACATCGTAAGTTGTTATAGCAATATAAACTCAATGACTTTGATCGTAATGCTATACTTCGGATGAATGTTCATCACATCATTACACTAATGTTGTGATCCCGTTATTAACAACATCCAATGTCCATGATCAGGAAACCTTGATCATCTTGTTAATCAACGAGCTAGTTTATGAGAGAGGCTTAACTAGGAACTTTCTGTTTGTTTATTAAACACACATGTATTAACGTTTCCGTATTAATACAATTATAGCATGCAAAATAAACATCTATCATATACTTGGAATACACATAATAAACACTTTATTATTGCCTCTCAGGGCATATTCCCTTCAAGAACCACCTCGAGCTTCACCTCGACCGCGAGCACGGTGAACATTCTCGTTTCCTCCTTTGCTTCCTGTAGCCACCGCTAGCACTTCGTCTGGATGCGCGCGCTCACCGCCAGCTGATTCTGGGCAAGTCGATAGGAGACTCGATCCGATCAGAGCGATTAGATCACTTAACGTCAAGGGTACGCATCCGAGCCGCGATCTGTTTAGATCCAACGCCTCACGCTACCGATCCGTGCGAACCAAGATCGCCTAATGATAACACGCCACGTGGCGGTCTTTTTGTTTTAAACGAAATTGAAATCAGATTGATTTGCAAATTTTAAACCTTGTAACTTTTGATCCACACGTCCAAAATTTGCAAACTTTATATCAATAGAATCAGTGGAACAAGCCCTAGCCAACCATGCAATTTGTTTAGTAAAAGTTTCATAAATTGTTTGTTTTTGCATAAACATTTGCATGCTTGTTCAGGTTAGAAAAATCATTCCAAAATGATTTTGAGGTTGAAATCTTTGCAAATTGGTTTGTTGTGAACCTACTGACCCTAGGAACCATCTTGTGGATTTAAAAATGTTTTTGGTGAAGATTAGGGTTGATTAATTGAATTAGCCTATTTCTATTCAAATAAAAATATTGACTTTGCTATGAAAATAATTTTGGAGTAAAAACTTTGGGAAAATGTTTTGAATCAAACCTACTAACCCTAAACACAAAGTTTTGAGAAATAACAACTTATTTGGTGAACCACATAAAATTGTCTCTTTGATAAAAACATTTTCAACCACATAAAATGATGATGGGATTTAAAAATGGTTTATGGACAAAACCCTTTTGCAAATGACTTTGCCACTTTAGAAAATGACCACCTTGATCCTTACAAAGTTTAGAGCCTAGTAGAAACCATCTTTGCAAATAAAACTATCTTTTGCATGCTTGCATGTATGACTTGGTTTCTATTATTTTATGTGTGTTGGTTGTTTGAATATTGGTTGGAATGCTAGTTGATATTGTGTTTGTTTGATTGATTGTAGTGAAGTTAGAAAAGTGTGAAACTAGCAAGATCAAGAAGTTAACCAACATTCCCTACCAAAAAGGCAAGTTACACTATCATCTAAAGTCCTACTATTTTCACTATACTTAGTGGATTTTGAAACATGCATGAAAAGAATTTCTATACTTATGCTATGCTAAATCCTAATAGGATACCCTTATATACCTTAGTGAAAACAATGTAGTTGTAAAATGCTTAGCCAAGCTACATATTTTGAGAAGAGATACGTGTTGAGATTTTTATGAAGTTGAGAAAAGGACTTATGTTTTATATAATAAAACAAGTACTCAATGAACCACCTGAGTGGTCAAGGATACTCTAGTTTTTGATAAGGTGGCAACAAAAGGAACCATGTCGATGGCAATCTCTTTGTGTTGTGCACCAAAAGAAAACCACCCAGGGACTTAGAGATTGAACATGTTTCTCCAACTGTGGCTTTATGTACCACATGCTATTATGGCTCGCTTAGTCAACTACATTGGGAAGACCCATGCATTGTCTTCGCCTGAAAATGAGGGAACTCGAAACCCTACATGGGTTCCTGGAGACAAGCTAGCAATGGTGTATGGGAGGACCCTCTAGAAAGACTTCGTCACATTCTCAATCTGCCAGTACTCCATCTTGGTGAGTACCTATCCAGCAGCCACTGGTGGCAACAAGATGAGAGTGTGTCATGTGGGTAAAGTGTACAACTTCTGCAGAAGATTAAAATTCTAAGTACTTAGCCGTGTCCCCGGTTATGGACAATACTGAGCAACTAAAGCTTGAAGCTATGGGAAATCTCGACATTCCAATTTCTAAAAGAAAAACTTTTAAGTGTCAACAAAAGGCTTGAAGCACTTGGGGTGTACCAAGGAGCTCAAGAGACTTTGATAAAAACTTGAAGCACTTGGGGATTTACCAAGGAGCTCAAGAGATTTTGATAAAAACTTGAAGTACTTGGGGTGTACCAAGGAACTCAAGAGATTTTGAAAAGACTTGAAACACTTGGTGATTTACCATGGAGTTCAAAAAGATTTGACAAAAGATCAAAACTATTTTGAAAAGATAGGATAAAGTATTGCTTTCTGCAAATGAGCCTTAAACCCTACTTAGCCAAATATGCATGTAATGATAGGATCCACCTATATTCAACATAGTAGTGAAACTTGCCAATACAATTCAAAATGTATTGACCCTTGTGGCTGTAACTTGTTATGTTGCAGGTTTGTTTGATTTAGTGAAGTTGATTGATTAGGATTACAAGTCTACAACTAGCATGTTTGCCTGTGGCACTTTGAAGATGAAGGACCCCATGCTTATAAATATTCTGCTGCAATATAATGTAATAGCCAAATGAGCTATGTAAGATGTAATAAAATTATGTTATTCCTGGTTATAAAGTTGTATTATGACCTTTGTTTCTTGGTATTACATTTAACTGTGGATGCTAGCTATTGATCCAGGGACTAGCATTGTAAACACAGGCATCTCTACCTTATTAAAAGGTTGGGACCCTTACTGATGGTATCAGAGCATTGTGTTGCCTGTAGGATTTGTAAACCTAGGATTGGACAAAAACCCTTAGAAAAATAGGAATTGTATTTGTTCCAAAACTTATTTATAAACAATCTTGTAAACTCTTTTGATGGGGGAATACCAATCGGGGTATACCCACGAAGCGGATTCGCCAGCTGGATCGAGCCGACTAGAACCTAGCCCTGAGCGGGTCGACTCGCCCAATATGGCGATCGCGATATCGGACCCAAAGTAACCGCCATCGAGGCCCAAGATAGCGACTCCAATAGAAAGCCCACCAAGATACTTGTAAACCCTAATTGGCTGCATATATAAAGCCACCAGGGGCACCCCCACGGGGCATCTTCTCCCACATCATATTACATCTTCTCCCACATCATATTACATCCTCTCCCACAATAGATTAGATCTAGTCTCCTCCGCCACGGTGGCTCCATGTAAACCAATCTATGATCATGTATCGATTGATAGCAGGAAGCCGATCCTCCACAGAGGGACGTGAACCTGGTACATCGTGTTCCAATCTCGCCCCAGATTCTCCCACGCCGCCTTGCTCTCTACGTAAGCTACCTCAGAGTATCCGCCGTGAAATACCACGACAGTTGGCGCCCACCGGGGCCACGGTGTTTGAGGGTGATAATCCGGCGGGATCCCTTAGCTTCAACAACTACCGTGTCGCTGGTTCGTTGATTCGCCGCGACGCGCCGACAGAATTCATCATCAACATACACGCTTAGCTGCACCCGACCGTGGCGGATGATTTTCTCAATCCAAACTCATCTCTCTGATTGATTATTTTATCAGTTGATTACATATTTTAGATCTAACGATTTGTTTCATGTTGTTGATACACAACGTTTCTAGATCGGATTGTAACAATCTTGGCGGCGGCGCTAGACACCCAGACTGCCTCGATCGCGACGAGTCAATCCTGGAAGCCGTACTGTAATCGGAAGAGACGCCTGTTATTCACGCGTGCGTGACCGTGGACTCTCCAAACGCAGCGTGCGCTGCAATCTCAATCGAGGATGAACCATGTCAAGCCTCGGCACAACAACATGAGTCTGATAGATGTTTCGTTAGATAAACATGCATAGCAAGTGCACATCGATCGTATATGGCTAGACCGATGTTATAATCACATATGTTTTCTTTCTTACTAATCATTCTCTCAGTAAATTATTATTTGATCTAATCATAATCACGTGTTTACTTGTGTATGTATGACATACTGTTTGAAACAATGGAGTCGCGAAGGAGCCAGCTTATTCGCTCGGCTGCCGCGGACTCGTCAAGCCCGGGAAATCGCCCATCACAGACTCGCCGTGCCTGTCATGGAGCTTGGGGAATCGTCCGTGGCGAACTCGCCATCGCGGAGTCGCCCCCCATGCCAATTTGCCAACCTCGGCGACTCGCCTGTCGCGGGATCGCCATCATGAACTCGTCTCTCACGGCCTCATCCATCGCCGACTCGCCATGCTTCGGAACTCGCCTAAACGCGGACTCGCTAGGCTCGGCGACTCCCCTGCCACGTCCACTCTGTCCGCATTTGAAAGCTAAGTTTCTTTATATTCGTACATGCTATAAGTCGAAAACATATTCATCTTTCCATTCAATTTACAAAGTCATATTTGGGATCGGTTTCCGTTTTGTTTATTCGTCTGTCAAGTAGTGAGGCTGGTACCAAAAGGCGACCTTGTCTCCGGTTCAACATGCCGCATCGCGTCCTCATTACCCGGCAAGCGTTTGATGCTGGAGGTCTGCCTACTCATGAAAAGACCTGCATAAACCTTACATACTGCCCATCGATCCATATAATAAAAGTGTATTTTCTTCAACATCTACAATTTCGCACAGTCTTATAATTGTTCATTATATTATGTAAGTACACCTTAATGCAATTGTATCTTTTCTCCTTCTCAGCAAAACGATGTCTTTCTCGCCACTCGCCGCGCTTGGAGACTCGGCGCCCGCCGGTCGCTAGACCTCGCCACTCGCCACGCTCGGGGACTCGGCGTCACGGGTCGCCGACCTCGCCACTCGCCACGCCGGCAACAACCACTACTATTTTCAAAATATGAGCCTCAAGTCGCTCTAAGCCAACTCGAGCCTCGGGACTACTCCTAGGCATGCTGCGCGGTACGCGTGGTTCGCGACCGCTGCTCGCCGCCAACTCGCCACCGCGGACTCTCCATGCTCGGGACTCTCCATCGTGGACTCGCCTCGTGTACTCGACACGCCGGGACTCACCGCACTCGCTCGCAGACTCAACACGCTTGGGGCCTCGCCATCGCAGACTCGTCACAGACTCAACACGCCGGGCTCGCCATCGGACTCCGCCGCATCGCGACACGCCGGGGACTTCCACCGCGACTCAACACGCCGACACCTTGGTGTGCTATGACAGCGCCACTCACGGCCGCCTAACCTTGCCACTCGGCGCGCTGAACTCGCACTCTCCGTTGACCTCGCCACTCGCCACGCCGGGACTCGCACGCCCACGCTCGGGACTGCCGCCAGAATCGGCAGCTTCACCGACACCGCGATTTCGCCAATGTCCATCACCGATCGCTCACGCCACCGCCCCGCTTCACGATTATTTTCTCGCTCAGAGTTGCTGATTCGCCATACCCATCGCCAAGACTCTCCGCGCTGCCTCAAGCCCGCATCGAATCGACAACGCCGCTGGGACTACTGATGGGGAATACCAATCGGTATACCCACGGCGATTCGCCACTGGATCGAGCCGATCGAACCTAGCCTCGAGCGGGTCGACTACCAATATGGCGATCGGCGATATCGACCCAGGCGACCCGCCGACTAGAGGCCCAAGATAGCGACTCCAATAGAAAACCCACCAAGATACTTGTAAACCCTAATTGGCTGCATATATAAAGCCACCAGGGGCACCCCCACGGGGCATCTTCTCCCACATCATATTACATCTTCTCCCACATCATATTACATCCTCTCCCACAATAGATTAGATCTAGTCTCTCCCTCCGCCTACGGCGGCTCCCATGTAAACCAATCTATGATCATATACTGGATTGATAGCAGGATGTAGCGATCCTCCACCAAGGGGACGTGAACCTGGGTACATCGTGTGCCAATCTCGCTCCCGGATTCTCCTACGTCGCATTGCTCCCTCTACGTAAGCTAGCCCCAGTAGCATATGCCGTGCAATACCACGACATCTTTCCTCAACCGTTTTGGTTCAACTCTACATCTCTTCTATTTCAAACTTGATGGAAAAACCTACCCCATGGCCAGAGACTACACCATGTGCAAAGGACTTCTTCAACTCTAATGAATTCAACTTCTTCAACTCTAATGACTTCAACTTCTTCAACTCTAATGAATTCAACATCTTCTGCATATTCACCAAGGACCACAACCTTGGATATCACTAAGGAGAAGTGAGACAAGAAATCCTACTCAAGATTTGGAGACTAAGGAAATATAACATAGAAGGAGCCATCATCACCTTTGAAGTATTTGTGACCAAGAGTTTTCCCAAGAAAACCATGATCTCATGCAAGAGGAATCAACCAAGAAGGATGGAAAGATCACCAGTGAACCATGTAGATGGACCACCATATTTAGTTTAAGTCAAACACACCAACTTATGGGGTGTAACAAAAATATTTTTGGTTGCCTAAGTATATGCTTGAGAACTTGTTGTTTGAGTGGAAATATTTGTTTGAGATTGCTTACACATTGCTTGATTGAACTGTGATGTTTGTGAATAGAAATATTTCCTTAAAAAATCTTTTGCCTATTCTAACCTCAATTCAACCCAAACAGATGACTACTTCAAGAGACTCCAACATCAAGGTTGATGACAACAACACCAACCAAGAGGACCACATGGAGGAACTCATAGCAACCCAAAACCAGTTGAACCAAATGACATCTCGATTCATAGGTAACACCAGTGGGGAAGATCCAACCCTGCAAGGATTTTTGGAAGACCAAGCTCAAATGTTGCATAAGGCGACAGACCAAATGCTCAACATGGAAAGCAACTTCAAGGATGACAAGGATGTTATTCTAAAAGGAGCCAAAGGTTGTAATATTTGTGGAGACAAGGACCACACTACTAAGGATCATGGAGATCAATGCCCTAACTGTGAAGAGAAACATCCAGTTGGCCAATGTCCCACCTCTCAAGCTACTTGTTACTTATGTGAAGGAAATAACCATGTCCCTATCCAATTCCCCATCTATTCCATAGTTGAACAAAGGAAACAAGGTGGAGTGCAACAAATGATTTCAAACTATCAAGAAGGATCCAAATCTACCAAGAAGAATGAGGACAAAGGAAAAGCTCCACTTATACCTCCATGCAATACAACCCAATTCAAAGGACCAAAGAAGAGGCATATGAATTATCCAAAGAGCAATAGAAGGTCCAAGAAATAAGTAGACATCCCTACTTACAAGATAACATATGAACAACATGCACTCCTAGCTTTGGAGAAGCCCAAAAAGAAAAAGAAGGACAAAAGTCATGTGCAATGTCATCATTGTAAAGAAATGGGACACTATTCCAGTGAATGTCCAGAGAAATGTATATAAAGAGATTGGCCAAGTATGGTGCAACAACTGCAAAGAGCTAGGCCATTATGCAGCAACTTGTCCACAAGAGACACGTGAAGGACTCAAACTCATCAACTGTTTCAATTGCAAAGAACCAGGACATTATGCAAGAAATTGTCCAGAAAAGATGAAGAACAAGATAAACAAGCCTATGATGGATCTCAGCCTTGTCACCTGTGTCAAGTGTGGAAACAAAGGACACTATGCAGATGCTTGCCCAGAAAAGTTTCCCCAAGATCCCAAGCAAGCCAATATGTAATTTAGTTGGAAAATATTTTAAGGGTGGTAGTACCCTAGATGCCTTGAGCCTACTTGTAACCCTAGCTTTCCCAAATCTCGGGACGAGATTTATTTTAATTAAGGGTGGTAGAATGTCACATCCCAAGATTTTCCAAATCTTGTAATGTGAAAAATAAATGAATAAAATAAAACTTTGTTGATTTTCAGGGTGAGAAGAAACTTTTTGAATCCATTTGGAAACTTTCAAAACCTATTTGGATCAAATAAAATCCTAAAGGTATTTAAAAAGATAAATAAACAATAAAGCTAAAAAAATAATTGGAAATACTATTTTTGAATCTTTTAATAAAAAGATTTAGTTTTCAAATGAAAAGGTAGAAATATAAATAAGGTTTATTTTATAAAACAAATAAAACCTTGGCCAAGCTTTTGAATTAAAATATTTCTATTTGATAAAAATAGTAAAGGTTTGTTTAAATAAAATAATAAGGAATTAATATCCAAGTTTATTAAAAATAAAGGTTTTACCATTTTATTTAAAACATCAAAACTTGTTAAAATTATTTTAAACAAGTTTTCCAAGTATTCTTTATTTTCAAATAAAACCTACTGATTTGGTTTTGAAAATATTTAAATTTCAAATGGAGAATTTAAATAAATCAAATCCTATTTTGATTTAATAAACAAGGTCTATTTATTTAATTAATAATGGACCCTAAAATAAAAATATTATTTTTGTTTGTGGGACTTTGGTTATTGTTGTAAACAGAACCAAAACTCAGTGCAAAGTTTGGAGAAATTTTGATTGGATTTGTTGATTGATTTGTTTGATTGAATTTCAAAACAGAAAATAGAATTGGAAAAAGAAAAAGCAATCAGGAAGACAAAAAATAGAAATGGACACAGCCCAGTCGGCCAGCCCAATAAGCCCAACAACCAGCCCACTTCCTCTCTCCCGAGGAAAACGTTTCACACCTGTTAGCGAACCCGCAAACCCACATACTGGTGGACCCTCTTCCCCTCTCTCTCCCCCACTGACGACAAGACCCCACAACACTGTTCGTCGTTTCCACCCGCCGCTGACCACGCCCGGCCGTTCCTCGCTGAATGTCATACATTGCCGTAACACCGCAGTGATTCCGCCCTACAAATGCGTCCTTTTAATCGCCTGCGCCTTCTCCTCCTTTCCCCTGAAACCCCGTTGCACGAGAGCCACCAGGCTGCTCTGAATCGAAGCAGCACCGCCACTGCTCCGACGAGCATCTCCCGTAAATTCCGGCGAGCCACTGCCACCCCTCACCTCCAAAACCACACGAAGCATTACTCCCGGCGCTTCTCGCATGTGCCTTCCGCTCAACCGGGCGCCCAGGCCGACTCGACAACCTTGGCGAGCGCCATCGCTGCCATTCGACGACCTTCCCTGGTAAGACAGACAACCCCGCCTCTTTCATGCTCTCGCACCACACTCGGCTGCATCTAACTGTCTCGCTTTGCTTCGAGGAACCACGCCCCCGACAACGACCAGAGCCGCCTGACGCTGTCCCCCACTTCGAAGAGCAATCCCGCTGGAACCAGAGTGCCCCTCGCCAGACCAGAACCACCTCGAGCTTCACCTCGACCTCGCGAGCACGGTGAGCATTCTCGTTTCCTCCTTTGCTTCCTGTAGCCACCGCTAGCACTTCGTCCGACCGTGCGCCGCCACTCACCGCCGTGCAGCGCCGCCAGTTCTGGGCAAGTCGATAGGAGCCATTCGATCCAGATCGTAGCGACGCGATTAGATCACTTAACGCCGAAGGGGTACGCAATATGAGTCGCGCGATCTGTTTAGATCCAACGCCTCACGCTGCCGATCCGTGCGAACCGGTACCGCCCAATGATAACATGCCGCGTGGCCAGTCTTTGTTTTAAAACAGAAATTGAAATCAGATTGATTTGCATATTTGAAACCCTTGTAACTTTTGATCCACACGTCCAAAATTTGCAAACTTTATATCAATAGAATCAGTGGAACAAGCCCTAGCCAACCATGCAATTTTTTTAGTAAAAAGTTTCCGTTAAATTGTTTGTTTTTGTTGAAACATTTGCATGCTTGTTTAGGTTAGAAAAATCATTCCAAAATGATTTTGAGGTTGAAATCTTTGCAAATTGGTTTTTTGTGAACCTACTGACCCTAGGAACCATATTGTGGATTTAAAAATGTTTTTGGTGAAGATTAGGGTTGATTAATTGAATTAGCCTATTTCTAGTCAAATAAAAATATTGACTTTGCTATGAAAATAATTTTGGAGTAAAAACTTTGGGAAAATGTTTTGAATCAAACCTACTGACCCTAACAGCAAGTTTTGAGAAATAACAACTTATTTGGTGAACCACATAAAATTGTCTCTTTGATAAAAACATTTTCAACCACATAAAATGATGATGGGATTTAAAAATGGTTTATGGACAAAACCCTTTTGCAAATGACTTTGCCACTTTAGAAAATGACCACCTTGATCCTTACAATGTTTAGATCCTAGTAGAAACCATCTTTGCAAATAAAACTATCTTTTTCATGCTTGCATGTATGACTTGGTTTCTATTATTTTATGTGTGTTGGTTGTTCTAATATTGGTTGGAATGCTAGTTGATATTGTGTTTGTTTGATTGATTGTAGTGAAGTTAGAAAAGTGTGAAACTAGCAAGATCAAGAAGTGAACCAACATTCCCTACCAAAAAGGCAAGTTACACTATCATCTAAAGTCCTACTATTTTCACTATACTTATTGGATTTTGAAACATGCATGAAAATAATTTCTATACTTATGCTATGCTAAATCCTAATAGGATACCCTTATATACCTTAGTGAAAACAATGTAGTTGTTAAATGCTTAGCCAAGCTACATATTTTGAGAAGAGATACGTGTTGAGATTTTTATGAAGTTGAGAAAAGGACTTATGTTTTATATAATAAAACAACTACTCAATGAACCACCTGGGTGGACAAGGATACTCTAGTTTTTGATAAGGTGGCAACAAAAGGAACCATGTCGATGGCAATCTCTTTGTGTTGTGCACCAAAATAAAACCACTCAGGGACTTAGAGTGAACATGTTTCTCCAACTGTGGCTTTTGTGTACAGCCACATGCTATTATGGCTCTGGCTTAGTCAACTACATTGGGAAGACCCATGCATTGTCTTCAGTTACTGAAAATGAGGGAACTCGAAACCCTACATGGGTGCCTGAAGACAAGCTAGCAATGGTGTATGGAGGACCTCTAGAAAGACTTTGTCACATTCTCAATCACAAGACTCCATCTTGGTGAGTGCCTATCCAATGCCACCGTGCCAACAAGATGAGAGTGTGTCATGTGGGTAAAGTGTACAACTTCTGCAGAAGATTAAAATTCTAAGTACTTAGCCGTGTCCCCGGTTATGGACAATACTGAGCAACTAAAGCTTGAAGCTATGGGAAATCTCGACATTCCAATTTCTAAAAGAAAAACTTTTAAGTGTCAACAAAAGGCTTGAAGGACTTGGGGTGTACCAAGGAGCTCAAGAGACTTTGATAAAAACTTGAAGCACTTGGGGAATTACCAAGGAGCTCAAGAGATTTTGATAAAAACTTGAAGTACTTGGGGTGTACCAAGGAACTCAAGAGATTTTGACAAGACTTGAAACACTTGGGGATTTACCAAGGAGTTCAAAAAGATTTGACAAAAGATCAAAACTATTTTGAAAAGATAGGATAAAGTATTGATTTCTGCAAATGAGCCTTAAACCCTACTTAGCCAAATATGCATGTAATGATAGGATCCACCTATATTCAACATAGTAGTGAAACTTGCCAATACAATTCAAAATGTATTGACCCTTGTGGCTGTAACTTGTTATGTTGCAGGTTTGTTTGATTTAGTGAAGTTGATTGATTAGGATTACAAGTCTACAACTAGCATGTTTGCCTGTGGCACTTTGAAGATGAAGGACCCCATGCTTATAGATATTCTGCTGCAATGTAATGTAATAGCCAAATGAGCTATGTAAGATGTAATAAAATTATGTTATTCCTGGTTATAAAGTTGTATTATGACCTTTGTTTCTTGGTATTACATCTTAACTGTGGATGCTAGCTATTGATCCAGGGACTAGCATTGTAAACACAGGGATCTCTACCTTATTAAAAGGTTGGGACCCTTACAGAAGATCACCCATTTTCAAAACCCAACCAAACCAGTGCCCCTTGACTAATCCAACTAACCAGACACTCCCTAGTATGTGCCTAGCAAACCCACCAAGTTTGAATCCAAAACTAAAATTTGAATCTCTTGCGGCCATTTTATCAAACACCTTGCAGATACAAATCAAACAAACATCAAACACTATAGTGTGCAGTAATTTTGGCCTAACTTGTTCCCTATCTAGCTCACTCTACACCCTCAATAGATCGTCTAACTTGTTTAACCCCTCTAGCTCATTTTAAACCAGACCATGCCATTAATGGCAAGCATGCCGAGCCTCACCTTGCCACCCCATTGTCGACAGCAAGCTAGGAGCAGCACCAAGCCTAGCAAGCATGTCTAGCAGGCACTCCATCGTCCATCGCTACTCCCTATCCCAGCCCCGAGCACTGCCAGCCCCTGGACCACACGGCAAGACCGTGCCAAACCTCTCTGCGTGTGAGCCGAGAGCGCGCTAGTGGGCCACCCTCGACCAGCACCCATAGACTATGCGCTGCCCTCGCCGTGTGCGTGATCACCACCGCCCCAGCAACCACGCAGACATTCCCGTTCGCCGCCGCGCGGACCACGCACGCTGTGCATCATTAAAATCGCCGTCAGACATGCCCAGAGCATCGATGCGTTTCGACCGATCAGGACCGCCCCACGCCTCACCACCACGCCGTTGAGCGTCGCTAGGGAGCACTGCACCGCCCTCTACCGTCGCCCATGCCAGTAGCACTTTGTGCCGTCAACCACGACGAGCTCAGCCCACGCCCGTCGGTCCCCTTCAACCACTATAAATAGAGGCCTCCACCGCTCGTTTTCTTCACACCAGTTCACTACCCTATCCCTCAGAACCACCCCACCTCACTCCCGGAGCAAGGCAAGCAGTGCATCGTCGGAATTTGGACGGAGCCCGCCGCTGTTGGAGGAGAAGGGAGCCGTCGATTGGAGCCGCCCTAGGAGAAGCTGCTGTCGTCAACTTCGTCATTCGCCCCCGTCGCCGACCCTCGCCTGAGCCCCGGTGAGCCTCCCACGAACCCCACCTGCCGCTTAGGTTCTCGCCTCGCTGCCCGACATGGACGATGAACTGTAACTGCTCGATTCAACTAGATCCCACATCCACATTTCTGCACTACTGCGACTCACTGCCTCACCGCGCGTGGGGACAGCCACTTAACCAGCCCGTGCATAGTAGTCCGGCCCAGTTAAACCTCCCGCGCGACCCAACAATTCACAGTTACTTTTATTCATTTAATTTCAAACACAGTTCTGTATATAGATTCAAAAATCAACCTAGCTCGATTCACTGAACCAAAATGCATGAAACTAATTTTATTAGAAAGGTACTAGAAAGCTTAATCCAAGCCCATTGGATTCTAATCATTTAGATTTGTAGATCAGCCATGGTAAAAATAACAAGGCAAATGCTTTTCTGCATTCAAACATTTTTCAAAATTCAACCATAAGAGCTTTTGAGTTGATTCAACCTCTCAAAAATCACATTTGACCATACCTTTCAGAATATATAAAAATATATAGGATTACTTACAGAAATAATGTTCAAGTAATAAAATAATGCCCCATAGGCATTTCTAGTCATGTTAATTAATTAAAATAAAAAGGTTAAACCTTATTGAATGGTGACACCACTTTAAATCACATTCCCATGTGCTGAAATATGTGGTGATGACATGTGTCAACATGATCCCATGTTTGAGTTGGAGAATATTAAATCTTAAGTAGTTTTTCCAATGAGTAGAAATTACTTTTATTAAATAAAATAAATAAGACAAGTGTTTTAATTCATGTAATGCAAGAGATGATGATATATCATCTAGTGTGAACCTTTGTGTGATGATTAGAAATAGTTAAGTATTGTTTGGTGATTGTGTACCTCGTATTTATTTATAGACGCTAGTACCGACCAAGGATACGAGGAGGAAGGAGGATACTACGAGGAAGAAGCCGAGGAGAACTTCAACCACTGCTCTGCACAAGGCAAGCTATTAACTAGGCAAGCTAACACTTGCAACTTAGCAAGCTCATACTATTATCTTAGCAAGCTAAACTATGCAAGTTTTACTTGCAAGCTTAGGACACTTGATACCCAATCCTATTTTTATTTGCAAGCTTAATACTTTATTTTCTTTATCAAACCTTTCTCTTGGAGTTTACTTAGTGACTTGTAGATTCTAGAAAGATAACTGATGGTAGCATAAAGAGCATAAAATTTGGCCCAAGTTAGATAATCGTGATGTCATCCTAAGGCATAAGATTGAACTTAGTAAATCCCCACATGTTTACCACCCCTCATTAGTCTTTACCCCCACTTATAGATGCTAGTGCAAAGCATAAAACTTGGTCAACTTTAGATGGGAATACTTGGTGAAAATGGTTATGAAAACCTTAGAATGATGAGTCATTCTACTGAAATGTTTTGACATGTGTTCTTGAACACCAGATGATTTTGATGATGAAAATGTTGAGCATGAGCCTTAGCCCTTTATAAAACTTATGGTTGTCTAGATGCGATACCATTCCAATTTTACCGTACAACAAAATACCCGAAAATTAGGTAGGGCTTGAATGGTAATTTATATACCTTAGTATGGGTTCCCTTGCGGCCAAGGTCTGAGCTGAGGCTACCTTGTGAAGGTTGTCCACTTGTGCAGTTCCCAAGATGACTGTTGGTCATGGTTGGGACGACAAACTCACAGGAGAGGTGCCTATACTAGGGCGTGTAATTGAAAGGTTAGGATTGATTATCCCCATACTGAGTATGGTGAATTCAGGATTGTTCCTGATGGATGTATCGAATGTTGTGGTGAAAGTGTACCATCTCTGCAGAGTATTAAACTATTTGAATAGCCGCGCCCGCGGTTATGGACAGTTGGAGTGGCCATACTGTTCCCCCGTCAGATGTTTTCAAAATGAATTGTGAAATGAATTGTGACTTTGACTTGACCACAACAGAGTTGTGATATGAATTCAAGTTCCCACTTAGGTGTTATAAAACTTTCAACTAGTTTTCTTTGCTTCTGAACTTAGTAGAGGTAAATCTAGCTTTTTGCAAAACAACCCTAGATCTTAGTCTATCCTTTTCAAAACCAATTCACTTATTAGTATTAGTTTGCGAGTACTTAAAGAGTACTCATGGGTTTCTCCCTGGCTATTCCCGTGGCCAGACTATGAAGAGGAGTACCAGGATGATGGACCGCAGGAAGGTTACGACAACTAGTATCAGCTCCCATCGTCAGCATTGCCTGTGACCCCGAAGATGGAGCTTCGCCTACGCTATCATTACATTTACGTTATTCCGCTGCTTGAGTTGTATTAAGAACTGGATCATGAGATCCTTATTTGTGCAAGACCTTATGTATGGTTTGTAATGGATGATGTACTATGATATCCAAATCTGTTATGTCTCGAAAAAATGGTAATCCTGGGATTGAGATGTATGGCATAACAGGCATCTGGGATTAAAAACCCGGGTGTTGATAAATTAGGGTTTGGGGATGGTGGTGAGCACGTTGGGGCATGTGACACAAATCGAATTGGGTAGGCTAGTGAAGCTTTTATAGGCGCATCGAGAAGGGCCATCACCGCCGAAGTGGACAAGCTCACGGAATCGAGCAAAGACCAACATGTAGCTAGAACAGCGCCAGGGGAGGGTCGAGAGGGGAAGACGAACTGGATCGAGCGAAGCCGCTTTACTGCCTCTTGTTTACGATCGGGTTGGTCTAGCCCAACCATGGGCCGATCGACTAGTGGGTCCGTGGTATTATTTAAAATAAAATTACCAAAACACCCCAAAGATTGTTTCACCTCTAGAAAAATATAAAAAAATCCTAAAAATAAATATAATATATCAAAATGTTCACAAAAATAATATCTAACTGATAAAAATATAACTTTATTTGTTTAAAATAAATACAAAGCAAATAAATATTAACACCATTAGGTCCCAAGTGAAGTCTGATAAAATAAGTAAAAATCCTAAAAATGAATAAAAATCATTTTGTGTATAGAAATAAATATAATATTTTATAAAAATACTAGCCTAATTTTTTAGAAATAAAGTATGAAATAAATATTCAAAGACATTTAATCCTTGATGAAATTTTATAAACATAAGAATAATACTTAAAAATAAATAAAAATCATTTTTAAAGTCTTAAAAAATATATTACACTAGAAAATTATTAAATATAATATTAGAAAGGTTTTTAATATTTTAAAGTAATAAATCCTTGTCTATTATCTATTTTGAAAATTCTTTAAAAACATTTCTTAAATAAAAAATAATTATATTTCTTTAGAAATATCAAAACCTTAAAATCTAATTACTAATGCTCTAAACCATAACTAAGATTTATAATAAAACTTAAGCATAAATCATTAACTTTATAATACTCTTTTAAACCCTAAACCAAAATTCAAAACCACAATCATTAAGATAATTTTATATATCATTCACTTATATGAAGAGGGAATGATCTTAACATCTAAATCATAATCAACATGACTTTCAAACTAACACCATCCAAATTATACTTTCTTTGATAGTTGCATGTTATTTTCATGCTAGTAAAACAAATTTAATCTAATCATTCACTTAAATGTAAAGTGAATAATCCCACACTTTAATCATACTTATCATAAATCCAAAGCTTGAGAATAATTAACACAAATTACACCTTAAGTTTATTTGCCCTTTTAAAGTTAACTTTAGTCTCAAGGCTTATAAACATTATGTCTAATAAACTACTTATGTTTTTATAGTTATGTAAGATCCTGTTGGGGATATGCTATATGGGTATCCTAATAGCATGTCTCTTATCCGACTAACCCGGGTGGCCCATAGTCGGTAGCATGGCCTATGGCCTGCTGGGCGGCCCAGTTAGATGGATCCAGAAGGGAGGTCCATGCCGGATAAAGGAAGGCTACGGTGGAGTCACCAGCATACCCGGAGCCTTGGAGTGTAAGATACACAAGACTAGTAATAGACGGTGTAGGACTCTATAACCTGTCCGGATAGGACTTGGCGACTATATAAGTCGGGCCTATGGGAGCCTTTAGGGAATCGATTCATACAACCTCGCACAGCAAACCTATCTCTGTAACTCGGCGTATTGCCCTTATAGTTTTTTATAGCAGGAGTAGGATTCCACCACCGCTAGGATCTCGAACTCGGTAAGTCGTGTTACTGCACTGGCCAACCGTCCGCCTTACCCCACGTCTCTAAACACGCACTGTGAGGACTCCTCCATGGCGTACTCGTTGGCAATACCACGACAGTTGGCGCCCACGGTGGGGCCAGAGGCGCTTCAGGCTCTTCAGCGGGCGAGGACCAAGATCTTCGCGGGAATCAGCGAAACCGTAGCCATCAGTCGCGTTATCTTCTCCGGCAACGTTCTGATCATACCTCCCGACGAATTCTGGATCCCGGAAAATACGAACCCTATGCGGTGTTCGATCGTTCCTATCAGAGACATCCACCTCTTGATCGGCGAAATCGACTCGGGCACTAGTTCCCTGGGAGTCGGAGGAGCATCAAGACCCGCACGAACCGCCTACGGGCAGGATACGTTCGCGGAAGGATCGATGTCGAATCTCTCTTTGGATTTTGCCGGCAAAGATCGGAAAGCATCAAGACCCGCACGGACCGCCTATGGGCAGGATACGTTCGCGGAAGGATCAATGTCGGATCTCTCTTCGGAGTTTGCCGAAAAGATCAGAAAAATTCAAGGCCCACCCAAACCGCCGTGCAGTGGATATAAAGGTGGAAGATCACCGCAAATCCGGATTCGTCTGCAAGGTCCCCGACATCAAAGATCCAAGTTCGTCGGCGTGGTTACCATCTTCGATCCGGCGACCGATTCGTGAGAGAGGGCGAAACCCTCATGACTACCCGCCAGTGTGGCTCCGTGATACGAGCCGACCTAGCCAACTACCCCGATGATAACGCTCAGATCACTGTGGAAGGACCGGACCGCGAACGCTTCTCCGACATTCTTTAAGACGGCACAGGCAACAGGACGCCTTACCTCGAAGAGATGGTGAGCACTGGCCATCACCACGCTGGCAGCCTCAGATGGAGCTTGCGCCGAGACGGAGAACCTCCGATTCACCACCGCCACCACCGCCTCCCGCAATCGTTAAAGCAAGCACCACAACCTCCATCATCGAGCCCGTTGCACCTCCACCGCCCGTCATCAAGGAAGTCCTGGCACCCTCCGACTCTATCATTGACGCGCTTTATGATGACTTCAGTGCAGATTCAGAGGAGATAGACTTCAGTCCAGAAGAGCTAGACTCCGCTATGCAGGAGATGGAGGAGGAGTACTCATGCGACGAGCAAGCCAACAACGTCGTCATGTCCCGAGGGGTGTTCGTCACCATTGGGACGGCGATGGATGAAGATCAACCCGGACAAGCTCCGCCTACGGTGCTGGAAAAGGGAAAGGGGCCACTTATTGCTGTAGACGATGATCGCGCAAAGTTCATGCCTCCTCCGCCTAACCCAGTGCAGCTTCCGCAAGAACTTGGCACCGACCCGAGCAACAACAACACCACAAACTTTCCGCCTCCAGCATCTACGTCTGCAGCAGCCCAAGTTACTCCAGCTGATAGAGTGATGTACGGCAATCTCCTCGTCAAGCCACTAACCATTGCTCATATCCGGAACGTGACCCATCTTGATGAGTAGCGCCAGCAGCTGCTGGAGGAGGCGCAAGCCATCGCGGAGCAAGACGGTAAGCTAGATCGAGATCTGGTCAACGCGCAGAAGTCCATAGAAAAAGCTAGAGCAATGGAGGCCGAGTACAAGACTTTGCTACAGTAGCAGAAGGCTAAGAAAGCTCCGGCTCGCGTTATCAACGATCCTGGTGTACGACGCAACCTAGGATGGGCTCCCTCTAAACCGGCATAGGCCAAGCCATACATTGACAGTGAAGGCAAGCAGGTGATGCCCACCCCACTCCTTAACCTTGCCGTCACCAAGACCCTTCTGGAGCAGGATAGATCGCCTGAGGCAGTGTAACATGTCTATGATCTAGTGGCCAAGGCGGTGAAGCAGCAGGAAAAGGCCACCTCTCAGAGGCTTGAGTCTAACCCAGCGCTCTGCCAGTCTAGCCAGTACAAACCGCCAAGGGACAGATCTCCTTTTGATGGCGGGTCCCAGACGGGTTCATCAGAATGAAGACGGAGGGATGCACGCAACAGGAAGGATGCCATCCCCATATCCTCTGACCACAGAGAAAAGGCCCGACCTCGTCGCCCATCGCCACCGCCCCGATCTCCCCGACATCGCGAAGACTACAAAGCTCACCACCATACGGATATGCCCCCACCAAAGCAGTGTGGCATCGTCATCCGCGACAACGCGGAGCAGACCCGTCATGACGGAGAGCGCAACCAAGGACATAAGAGCAGGTCGCGCCACGACCCTCCACATCCGACAAGCAATCATGACAGGCATGAGGCGTCGCAGGAGGGTAACAGCAAGAAGGCAAACCCACCGCCACCTCTGCCTCCGTCACCACCAAGCAGTCACCATGGCGGAGGAGGCCCGCATCATTCACGCAGCCCATCCCCTGTTGACAAGAAGAATAAGAACCCGGAGCCATACGATGCGCGTTCGCGGATCGATAAGATCCACGAGGCCCGGGAAGGACCATACCTAGGACCACGTTACTTTGGACCTGCAATACGGTCCACAACTTACCACAAAGGTTTCCGGATTGACAAGACCATCAAGAACTATGACGTTACCGCCAAGACAGCCACATGGTTGCAGGACTACGGCAACGCGGTGGATATTGCCGGAGGCAACCCCAACGCCGCCGTCAAGTACCTCCAGTTAATGTTGGCGGGCACGGCCCGTCAATGGATCGACGACTTGCCGAAAAAATCTATCTACAACTGGTTGTACATGCAAGAAGCGTTCACCAAGAACTTGAGGGTACATACAAGCATCCCTGCACTGTGGGCGATCTACATCGGTGCGTGCAAGAGAAAGACGAGACATCTCGCGCCTACCTCTCCCGCTGGCTGGATATGAAGAATTCCTGCGCAGGAGTGCACACTCAGACCGCCATGGCCGCCTTCATCGACGGGTTGGAAAGGGGCACGTTGCTCCGACATAAGCTGAAGCGCTTGCAGGACAATCACCAGCTCGACTTGAACCAGATGATTCAGTTGGCTAGTGAGTTCGCAGCGGCCGACGACGATGCTCGTGGCTCCTTGCTGGCAACGTCCGTTTCAACTCAAGCTCAGAGGAACAGCAGTACAAAGCGGAAGACCGCTCCAGAATAAAAGCAATCTACCGACATGGTCGCTATGAATTTTGCAAGACGAGGAGAGGGCGAACAACGTGGCCGAGGAAGGGGAGCTGGTCGTGGGCAGCAACGAGGAAGTGAAACCACCCCGGCGCCGCTCCGCGTTCCCCAAACCTACGAGGAGTACCGCGATATGCCATGCCTCGTACACCTCGACGTCAACGGCAAAGCCACCCATACCAATCGACACTGCAAGTTCGTCAACGACCTCAAGGAAGACCCGGAGTCCGGCTATAAGAGAAGTCGGAAGAACAGACCGCGAGGCAAGGGCAAGGGGAAGAAGGAGGAGGAGTCCAAGGATTCAAGTGACATGGACGAGGACGTTGACCCCAAGCACGCCGCCAAGAGCGACGACAAGGGCAAGGACCCCTTCGCAAAAAAGGCCCCAGTCTACCACACTTTCCTTGGCACCCCCACCGTCCGACAACAGAAGACCTCTCTGAGGATCCTGATGGCTACTCTCCCCCAGTCCCCCAGTACCTGCGCTGGTTGGAGGTTCCAATAACTTGGGACAGGATGGACCACCCAGACCTTATACCCACGGAGAACCAGTACGCCATGGTCATCAACCCCTTGATTGACGGCGTGGAGTTCACCAAGTGTATGGTGGATAGTGGAAGCAGCATCAACATCATGTACCTGGATACACTGAAAAAGATGAACTTGACGGAGGCAAACCTAAGGCGGACCAACACCATCTTCCACGGAGTAGTTCCTGGTCGGGAGGCTCGGTCCCTTGGGTGCATTACACTTCAGGTTGCCTTTGGCGATGTTAATAATTACCGTCAAGAGCGCATGACCTTCGAGGTAGTCCCCTTCAAGAGTGTGTACCATGTCATATTCGGCCGCGACATATTCCACACGTTCATGGCCAAGCCATGCTTCGTCTACAACAAACTCAAGATACCCGGACCAAACGACATCATCACCGTATCCGGAAGCTTTACCAAGGCAAGGGACTGCGAGATCAACGAAGTAGCCGTTGCAAAATCTGTCCTCTACAGTGAAGAATTCAAGGAGATCCAGAGCAAGGTCGATGACTCTGAGATTCCCGTGTCGAAGAAGCAGATCTCCGACTCCGCTCCTGCGTTCAAGGCCGCCATCGAGACCAAGCCGGTGGAACTTGTGGTAGGCGATGCCTCCAAGGTCACCGCCATTGGGACGAACCTAGATCCCAAATAGGAAAGCATGCTCGTCGTGTTCCTCTATGAGAACAGGGACATCTTTGCCTGGCAACCTGCCGACATGAAAGGTGTACCTAGGGAACTCGCCGAGCACAGCTTAAACATTGATCCAAAATGCAAACCAGTGAAACAACCTCTACGACGCTTTGGAGATGAGAAGAGACGCGCCATTGGCAAAGAGATAGCTAGGTTACTTAAGGCTAGATTAATCCGAGAAGTCTTTCACACCCAATGGGTGGACAATCCTGTACTTGTCCCCAAAAAGGGAACCAATGAATTAAGAATGTGCGTTGATTACACCGGCTTGAACAAAGCATGTCCCAAAGATCTGTTTGCTTTGCCTCGCATTGACCAAGTAATTGACTCGACGGCTGGCTCGGAACTTTTGTGTTTTCTCGATGCATACTCAGGATACCACCAGATCAAGATGAGGAAATCGGACCAATTGGCCACTTCGTTCACTACCCCATACGACACGTTTTGCTATGTCACGATGCCCTTTGGGCTGAAAAACGCAGGTGCTACCTACCAGTGGACAATGCAAAGTTGCCTTCACGACCAAATTGGTCGGAACGTTCACGCCTACGTGGACGACATTGCGGTGATGTCCAAAAATTCAAACGACTTAATCTCCGACTTAAAAGAAACCTTTGATAATCTCCGGAAATACAACATGATGCTTAACCCCAAGAAGTGCGTCTTCAGGGTTCCAGCCGGCAAATTGTTGGGCTTCATCGTTTCCCAGTGTGGAATCGAGGTCAACCTGGAGAAAATCAAAGCCATCTTGAACATAAACCGCCTGACATGCCTAAAGGACATTCAACGGCTAATAGGCTGTGTTGCAGCAGTTAGTCGGTTCGTCAGCCGACTTGGAGAGAAGGCTCTGCCGCTGTACAAGTTGCTGAAGAAGGCGGACAAATTCACATGGACGGACGAAGCAGATGCAGCATTGAAGAAGCTCAAGGAGATTCTTTCCTCAGTGCCCATCCTTGCAAAGACCGAGCACGAGAGCCCCTGTTAATTTACATGGCGTCAACCAACCGGGTTATCAACATCGTCGTCGTGGTAGAGAGGAAGGAACCAGGCTATGAGAACGGAGTTCAACGACCAGTTTACTATGTAAGCGAGGTCTTGACGGAGTCCAAGCAACGTTACCCGCACTACCAAAAGATAGCTTATGGAGTATTCCTTGCTTCTTGGAAGCTGAGGCATTACTTTCAGGACCACCCAATCACAGTGGTGAGCAAGACCCCATTGTCCAACATCATCAACAAGAGCGACGCCACAGGAAGGGTCGTGAAGTGGGGCATCGAACTTGCCGCCTTCGAGATCACCTACAAGAGACGTGACGCTATCAAGTCACAAGCCTTGGAGGATTTTGTTGCATATTGGACGGAGATGCCAGATGCTACTCCGTTGCCAGAACCAGAGTACTGGGTGATGCACTTTGACAGATCAAAGCTGCTCAATGGCTCGGGGGCTGGTGTATTGCTACAGTCACCAACAGGAGACAAGCTACACTACGTTCTGCAGATCCACTTCGAGGCTACAAACAACATGGCGGAGTATGAAGCACTCATTCACGGACTACGTGTAGCCAAGGATATTGGCATCAAGCTCATAGTTCGCTGTGGAGATCATGACTTGGTTGCCCAGCAGGTGGCTAGCACCTGGAATGCGCGGAACCCTATGATGGCGGCATATCGAGACGAAGTGGACGAGATACCTAGGGAGCAAAACGAGGCGGATGATCTGCTATCTAAGCTAGGATCAGGGTGCAAGCGAATTCCGCTAGGAGTTTTCCTAGAGCACCTGCGCACACCATCCATGAAGGGAGCCGACATCGACAATCCGGATAGAGTTGACTCTTTCATCCATATGGTGACTAAAGTCCCTCTGGCTTGGACAAAACCGTTCATGGAATATCTCGAACACGGAATTTTTCCCGACGATAAAGTCGAAAGATGGCAAATAGTACGACGAGCAAAGGGTTATACCATAATTAATGAGCAACTCTACAAAAGGAGCACTACTGGTGTATACCTAAAGTGTGTTTCCCAGCTAGAAGGTATGGAAATCCTACACGAAATCCATATCAGAGATTGCGGGCACCACGCGGCTCCTCGATCGTTGGTCGCGAAAGCCTTCCGGCAAGGATTCTCTTGGGCGACCGCAAGGCGCGCGAAAAAGATGGTTGAGACATGCATGGGATGCCAGTATTATGCCCGACAACCACATGTGCCGGCTGAAGAACTGCGAACAATACCAATAACTTGGTCGTTTGCAGTCTAGGGGCTAGACATGGTGGGACCATTGCAGATGGCACCTTGTGGGTTTACGCATCTGCTTGTAGCAGTTGACAAATTCACTAAATGGATAGAAGCTAAACCCATTAGAAATCTTGATGGGGCAACTGCCCTCAGGTTCGTCCGAGATCTAGTGGTGATATTTGGTCTCCCACATAGCATTATCATCGACAACGGCAACAACTTATCACTCGGAGAAGTGGATGCATATTGCTGGGAGAAAGGCATCCGACTTGACCTTGCATCTGTGGCACACCCACAATCCAACGGTCAGGTTGAGCGAGCCAATGGATTAATTCTGCAGGGAATCAAGCCACGTCTTGAGGCACCGCTACAAAGAGCAGCTGGAGCCTGGGCGGAAGAATTGCCATCAGCGTTGTGGAGTTTACGAACTACACCCAATAGATCTATCGGCTACACCCCTTACTTCATGGTATATGGAGCAGAAGCCATCCTGCCTTCCGACATCCTTCACGATGCACCAAGAGTTGCCGCCTACGACGAAGACGACGCTGAAGAATTCAGACGCCTAGATGTGGACCTTCTCGAGGAGGAGCGTGTTTTGGCATGCCAAAGATCCGCCATCTACCAGCAGAAGCTACGCAGCTACCATAGTCGCCGCGTTCGGCATCGCTCATTTAAAGAGGGGTATTTGGTGCTCCGACTTAAGCAGAAAAAGTCACACAAATTATCCCCGCCATGGGAAGGACCGTTCATCATAAGCAAGGCGCTGCTCAATGGGTCTTACTACCTTGTTGACAATCTGAACTAAAATATAGACCCAATGAAGATCATAAGCGTAAGCGACGTGACCCGGATGATGACTACCCGGAGCTTGATCGGCCATGGAACATATCATAGCTACGTCCTTTTTACACTTAGCATTTTTTATCTAATTGTGTATCTCTTATATGATCAATAAAATAAAGCTCTTTGGTTCACTCATATTCCTGAGTCTTTTACCTCCTTTAGTGTTCATTTTTGGATCGTGTAAAACCTTTATGCACAAGCTTTGCGTTTGCACTTGTGAAAATTCCGCCTACGGGCGTTAGCTTAAGTTTTCTGGTCTACACGTTCTTTGTTGTTTTTATGTGGATTCTAGAGTAGTGACTTTCGGCACTTATTGTCGGCGATTTTGTGCTCAGGTTATTGACGGTGCCATTGGGCATCATCACCTAAGCGCATGGTTCCAACAATGAGTCTTCTGATTCACGAAAAGTCAAGCATAAGAACCAAAGTAATGGATAAGCCAGCACTTGCTTAAAAACATATACATGCTGGGAACTAAGTTCTTAAGTAGCAGGAAATAACAACCATTGTTTTCCGCCTTAAGTTACATCATCAAGTTTTTTCCACGCATACACCAAAGGAGAAACAAATATTACATAGCGTTTTTCACTCTTTGGGCGCAGGAGACTTGGAAGCAGCATCGTCCCTAGCCGGAGAATCACCCTCAGCATCGGCACTTTGGTGAGACTCGGAGGAGTCTTGGTTGACGCTGTCGATAGTGTTCATAGGCACGAAGACATTGATATCCACCAACTCGGCAACTCTGGTGTCATAACCCGCGAGTGATGACGGGATGGCTTCGTGATCAATTTCTTTGCTGTCATCGTCAACGTCGGGGATGCCAGAGGTCACCGTGTCGATGTCGGCATCTTCGTAATGTGCCTTCACCATAGACAGCGCCATCCTTGCGCCAGCCCGTGCACATGAAGCTTTCCAGCTTGTGATACGCTCGGGGGCTCGGCGCAGAATCTCTGAGTACTTCGCCATGGAGTCCGAGGCCTTGATGTGTATCTGGAGGGGCTTGGCGATCTCTTTGGCTTGGGTGATGGCGGTGTTGATAAAGTTGCCGGCAAGAACCATGCATTCCTTGGCCGAAGGAGGCGACCTGGTTAAACCCATAGGAGCTGCAAATTCCAACAAGGATCACATGAGTTCAATAATTCTAAGTATCCAGACTGCAGAAATACAAGGCGGAGAAATCTTACTGAAGATGCTGGCATTGGCCTGCCAGAGGGTGTCCGCCAAGGATTCATTCTCTTGTTGCAGGAGCTTATATGCCTCGCTGTGGCGATGGTTTTGCTCATCAGCAGCTTGCTTCTGCTCTTTTAAGATTGCAAGCTCCTTCTTCAAGCGATTGATTTCCGCGGAGGCGGATTCCTGCAGGGCCTTCATGGAATCCTCATGCATTTTCAGCATTTCTTCCTTCTCCTTTTTAAGGATCTTGTTCTCGCTGTCCAGCTGCTGAATGTGCTTGGACTGCTCGACAATGTCCTTGGCCTTGGCAACATGTTCTGCAAAGTCGGAGAAATCAAAGTACATAGTGAGTACTCGGAGAATGAAGGCATAAAACCAAGACAGAATGCGCAAAAAAGAAAACAAACTCTTGTTTTTGATGATCTATTCCTTCAAGATGGCAGTTTTACCCTTTTCGGCTTCAAGATCTGCACGCATCTTCTGGTACTTGTCATTGGCCATACCCCTCCGAGCATTCTCCTTCTGTGGAAAAAGGAAAAAGTTAAACCGTTGTTTAGTCTACTTGGAGCACCTAGTCGGAATTTTTCCACCTAGACGCTCGGGGGCTACAGCGAGAGTTTTTTAACTTAGCAATATGCTTAGCTTTTCTTTAAGCATCTAGTCAGAGCTACTTCAGTTCTCGATTAGAAGCTTGGGGGCTACAGTATAAAGTTTTAACTCGGAAAATGCTTAGCTTTTCTTTAAGCATCTAGTCGGAACTAATTCAGTTACAACTAGATGCTTGGGGGCTATAGTATTGAAAATTATAAACACTAAGTATGCTACTCTTAAAGCATCTAGTCGGAATAGTTTCTTTCATCTAAATGCTTGGGGGCTACAGTGAGAGTTCTTTCTAACTTAGTCACTCTTAGAGCATATAGATGCAAAACCTATGGTTTTCCGTCTACATCCTCGGGGGCTACAGTGGGATACTCATATGAAATGCAAAAGGTAAAGTAAAACTAACAAGTGCAATAATCGTGAGGTTTGTAGCACTCTCGGCTGACTTGCCAAAGGAGATGATATTTCCTCAAGATATCCGCTTGTGGAGAAGCTCCTCAATACCGCACGCGTCGGAGGCAGCGGTACTCCTCCAGAACCAGTTGTGTTACTCGGCGTGAGCGCCGGGTAAACTATCTTCGAACTTCGAAGGGATTACGGGAGCGGCCGCCTTCGGCAAGTACCAGCTCACTACCGCCTTGCCGCTCGATGGCCTCCTTAGCCGAGCTTCACCATTTGTAGAGCAGTGCTCTCAAGGTCACCGCCGCCAACAATGAAGTTCGGTAGAGGCGCCAGAATCCACTTCCATGGCGGAAGGGCCTGGTGCCTCCTGGGCTTGAGAGCTTGTCGGGGCAGAGGAAGGCTTGACGGATGGAGTAGCAGGGGCGATGGCGGGGGAGGCGTCGCAATGCAGCATATCCTTGATATTTCTAGAAGCCCCCAAAGTTTTGGAGGTCTTCTTGAGGCTGGTCGTGGCTTTCTTCCTGAAACATGCAAAGTGCATAAGTACAGAAACAAAACAGACAGATAGACAATGTCGGATAATGAGAAGCTTACATAGGGGGGTGCTTTGGCAAAAATCCCGGTGGCTTTTCTCTTTTCCGCCTGTATGGCGGTAGTCTTTTTGGAGGCTCCACCCTCCGTCTTCTTCTTCTTGCCTCCGTCGGCAGCGTCAGAGGTGGAGCTCTTCCGCTTTCGCGGCAATAGGACATCGTCGTCGGACACGACCGTGACTTCCTTCATCTTTGGATCATAGATTTGGGCAGCCAGGTTGTCCTCATATAGATCGCTAAGCTTTTAAGTAAGAAATCACCGTGTTAGATGAGACGGTGTTGGCAAGACGGAGAAACTGGAGCATATGTCGTACACGGAAAATAAATATCTACCTTTGGGCACTTTCCGTCTACGAACATGTCGTAGGTGATGGTGAAACCACGCTTCTTATCCTTCACCTGGACAATGTCCTTCAGGCGGAGCTTGGCGGAGTCGCTCGAGAAGTTATCCACGGAGATCCGGAGGATATCCCTTTGATCGCTGGTATACTCGTGCATGAACTTCGCGCGGTGCTGCAGAGGTTGGATTCGCCTGATGAACCAGCACATGGAGGTCCAAGCCGGTTAAACCCGTCTCTACGAACCATTCGATCCGCCTTATTGCGCGAGAAGCATCGAGGTCGGAGGGAAGGGAGGCATGGGATCTCCATGTGGAAACTTTAGCGGCGGCTCCATCCGCGAAGTCCGGGTACGTTACTTCTCGGCTCGCCAAAGGAATGTCGGGGCCGTAGAAGTACGTCCGCTGCCAGTTTTTGCAGGACTCGTGGCCGACGATGTCGGGGAACTGCCGGCCAGGTCGAATCTTGAAGCTTATGGTGCCATAGTTCCTAAGATCCTCCTTACTATGTCCGGCTTCACGTTTGACGGTGAAGAAGTACACGAACAAGTCTAACCTAGGCCTAATCCCTAGGTAACCCTCACAAAGTGCCGCGATTGTGTTAAGAACTAAGATGCTATTGGGGGAGAGGTTATGGGGTTGGACCTTGTAGTGGTTCAAGACGGAGAGAAAGAAGTGGGAGATGGGCAAGGAAACACCGCGCACCAGCTGAGCCTTAAGGTACACCTTTTCTCCGGCTTGGGGAGAAGGTGTCACCTCGTCGGCCGGCGCCGTCCGCCAGGAAAGCCCCTCTGTCGCGGGGAGGTAGCCTTCGGTGACCATCTCTTGGATGTTGCGGTCAGTGATATCCGAGCCGCGCCAATCACCCTTGTGCGAGTCTGGCTCTTCTTCCAGTGGCTCTAGCGCCGCCAGATTATGGTCGCCGCCGGTGGTTTCGATCACCGCCGATGCGGGGATGACCAGGCCCTCTGGGGGCACAACGACGGAGCTCGCCGGCTTCGCTCGACGCCGCCATCAATGGGGAGGAGCTGCTGCTGGCCATGGAGTGTTGGAACGATGCGATTGACACAGGTGGAGGCTAGGGTTTTCGAGGCTTCTCGCGGAGAGCCCGAGGAGGCGTGCGGCTGGAGGAAGAAGACGATGACGCGATAGGAATGAGGTAAAAAGTGGAAAGTGTCCCATGGTTACTATTTATCATACTTTTCGTCAAGATTTGTGCAGCTAATCGTACGGTTGCCGCGTAGACGACGTGTTCGTGAACGTGCGTGGTAATTTCGCCACGTCTCCAACCGCCGCCGCCAACGGTTCGTATCGCTCGCGCAGAAAAATCGGATATGATTGCATTCTCTGCATGTGTGAGTTATGAGGCGTCGTTGACCTAAGCCTACGTCGTCCTAGCTGACACGGCTAGATGAGCCGTCGCATCGAAGATTCCAGCATGGACGGATTTCATCCGACTACGGAAGAGTACGATAGAAGATTCAGCATTTCTCTGGCTTACAAATCAAAGACGGAGAAAACCTTGCAGGGTTCTTTGGGAGGACTACAAGATATTGCTTGACGATTTGCCAACATCCATCTAGACGGAGCATTCCATGTGAAGAGGCAAGACGGCGCAAGATCTCGGAGTTCTCCGGGGGCTACTGTTGGGGATATGCTATATGGGTATCCTAATAGCATGTCTCTTATCCGACTAACCCGGGTGGCCCATAGTCGGTAGCATGGCCTATGGCCTGCTGGGCGGCCCAGTTAGATGGATCTAGAAGGGAGGCCCATGCCGGATAAAGGAAGGCTACGGTGGAATCACCAGTGTACCCGGATCCTTGGAGTGCAAGATACACAAGACTAGTAATAGACGGTGTAGGACTCTGTAACCTGTCTGGCTAGGACTTTTCCCTATAACCCTAGGACCTGGCGAATATATAAATCGGGCCAATGGGAGCCTTTAGGGCATCGATTCATACAACCTCGCACAGAGAACCTATCTCTGTAACTCGGCGTATTTCTCTTATAGTGATTTATAGCAGGATTAGGATTCCGCCACCGTTGTGGGATCTGAACCTGGGTAAGCTGTGTTACCTCGTACCCGTCAACCGTCCGCCTTACCCCACGTCTCTAAACACGCACTATGAGGACCCCTCCATGGCGTACTCGTCGGCAATACCACGACAGATCCCACCCTTATAAAGGTAAGGATCCTTGTGATTGCAATGCTAGTCCCTGGATCAATTGCTAGCATCTACATTTTAAGATGAAGTACACAGAAACAAAGTTCATTATTACAACGTTATTCCAGAGATAACATAGTCTTTTACAACTCCATATCCATAGGCTAGTACAAGAGTTCAACTTAACAATATAAAATAGAAGTCTTCATCTTCACGTGCCACAGGCAAGCATGTTGAGTGTAGACTCATAACCCTTAATCATCATCAGAGTAACCTACAACATCACAAGTTACAGCCATAGTGGGTCAATACATTGGAATAGTATTGGCAAGTGATACCTCAGTAGATTATTATCATCTAGTAGCTACATGGATTTGGCAAAGTGTAGCTTAGGCTTGCTTTGCTCAAAATAGGTTTTACCTATTAGTTGAAAACACTAAGTTTTTGTTTTGGCAAAAAACTTTCCCAAGGAACCACCAATATAAATTGGTGAACCTTCACCCTTGTTCAACCACAAGTTTTGACTTAGAAAGTTGGGATGAGGAGATTCTTGATAGCTTCCACATGTCTTGATGCTCAAATTGTCCAATACCAGGGACATGGCTAAGTACTTAGATTCTTCCATCTGCAGAGGTTGTGCACTTTCCCCACAAGACTTGATTTTCACCAAGACAGGACCTTTCAGAAGCCTTCCCTTAGACCAGAATGGACGCGCTCCAACCTATCATTCCCCTACCACCAACTGTCCATTTGGCTAAGTTATTGCAACTTATATGATCCAGGCAGAGCCCATAATGCCATGTGGGTGCACTAGAAGCTTCTTAACATTTGGCATCTCAAATCCCTTTGTTCCTGGATGGCAATCCACAAGTGAGATACACAAGGTAAACCATAGAAATGGGCCTTGTGTAACCACTCAACCAAAAACCACCAAGCAATTACCATTCCACCCAGGTGTTTCATTCACTTAGTTGTTTTATTAAGTAAAACCATAAGTCAAATACTTAGCAATATTTATACATAGCATGAATATATTCCACCCTTGGTTGCTACTAGCTAGGCTAAGCATGGCAATAGCAAATATCTTAACTTAGAGATAATTCTAACAATTCTACAACTACTAGGATTTCCCAAACATTGCATATAGATACTTAGCAAAATATTCTTGCAAGCCCTATACAAAATATTTCTAATGAACAGTCAAAATATTGGGACAAAAATATGAATCAGCACTTGCCTTGGTAGTTGGGGGAGTAGCAACAATCTTCACAACCACAATCACTATTAGCACCAAAATCTACACATAAAATGATAGCACCAAATTCACATATCAAAAATATACATGCAAAAATATATGAATGCATGAAAATGCCATGTGATGATTTTCTACACCAAAGAAGACAAGTATACAGTACTGAATCACAAACAAGACAAATATACAGTAAATAAACTTTATTTAGTCTTTAAATCATTTTTCAAATAATTTCTATACTCAAAATAAGCCTATGAATTTCTCTGCATAAATAACCAATTTTACAGAAGCAAATCATTGAACAAATTGCATGGTTGGATAGAATTCTTTCTCCTGATTCCAATGATATAAAATTTGCAAAATTTGAATGTGTGGATCAAAAGTTATGAATTTTACAAGTTTGAACAACTAATAGATCTATTTCCAGATTTTAAATTTAAAACACAGAAACGCGGCGCTTTCTGATTCGCTGGTACCAGTTCACACGGGATCACGCTCGCGCACCGTTAGATCTAATTTAAAACCAGAGGCCCAGATCTGCCCGTACCTCTTGGGCCTGGCTTCTTATCTAAACCACTAGATCTAGATCTAGTGGATCAAATCGCTTTGACCTAAAACCGGCGGCGCACATGGTTGCTGGCGGCGGTGGCGCTGCTGCCGACGATGTTCCGGTGGTTCCAGGGGGTTTAGGGGTTAGGCAGAGGCTTACCAGACTCGCGTGAACACGACGGTGCTCAAGGTGTCGTTGGCGTGGGCGGGGGCGTGTTGCAGTGGCTGCTGGGGCTCGTCGGAGTTGGGGACAGTGTCGGGTTTGCTCAGACGATGACGAACGCGACATTTCCGGCCACCCTAGCACAAACAGAGAATATCAGCGTGTGCACCACACTCAGGCGAACCTGGCAGGGTAAAAGAGAAGGCACGGGGTGGTCGGGTTTTACCTAAATCCCTTGCCGGAGTTGGAGGTGGCATCAGATTCCCATGGTGCTCGTCGAAGCCGACGCTCTGGATCACAAGCAGATGCACAAAGGAGATCAGGAGATGCGCAAGGATTAGGGGATCATCCTAGGGTGAACGGGGAGTGGGCACGAAAACAAGACTCACTGGAATCGCACTTCAGAGGTCGTCGGTACCGCGGTGGTTTGAGCTCGAATGCGCGCAGCCTGGTGGCGGAGTGAGAGAGGGAAGTGAGGGGAAATGACCGCGGTGGCGAGGTGATTAAGTAGCCAGGAGCGGGGCGAGAATTATGCGCTGATTCAATGGAATTTAAGCGAGGTTTAATGCGGTGGTAACGGCGGAACAACGTTTGCGCGCGAGAATCTAGGGAAGACGCACTGACGTGGAGAGGGCCCATCGTTCAGTGGCTGCGGGGTAGGTTGTTAGACCCCTCCTTTATAAAGGAAAGGATCCCTGTGATTGCAATGCTAGTCCCTGGATCAATGCTAGCATCCACAGTTTAATATGAAGTACACAGATACAAAGGTCGTTTATTACATTCATTCCAGAGATAAAACATAGTCTTTTACAACTCAGGGCCATAGGCCTAATACAAGAGTTTAAAGAATAAGTAAATAAACACAAGTCTTCATCTTCATGTGCCACAGGCAAGCATGTTGAGTGTAGACTCATGACTCCTATTCATCATCGGAGTAACCTACAACATAACAAGTTACAGCCACAGAGGGTCAATACTTTGGAATAGTATTGGCAAGTGATACCTTGGTATATTTTAAGTGGACTATATTACTATATGCATTTTGGCTAGGTGTAGCTTGGTTTGCTTTGCTTAAAAATAGGTTTTACCTATTAGTTGAAACACTAAGTTTTTCTTTGTCAAAACATTCCCAAGAAACCACCAATAGACATTGGGGTCCTTCACCCTTGTTCACCCACCAATTTTTACTTAGAAGTTGGAGTGATGAGATTCTTGTAGCTTCCATGTCTTGATGCTCAAATTGTCCATTGCCTTGGACTAGGCTAAGTACTTAGGTTTTCCATCTGCAGAGGTTGTGCACTTTCCCCACCAGACTTGGTTTCCCAAGACAGGACCTTTCAGAAGCCTTTCCTTAGTCAAATGGACGTGCTCCAACCTATCATTCCCACTACCACCAACTGTCCAAGTGACTAAGTTCTAGCAACCTATATGATCAAGGCAGAGCCCATATTGCCAAGTGGTTGCACTGTAAGCTTTCTCAACACTTGGCCTCCAAATCCCTTTGTGCCTGGGTGGCATACCACAAGTGAGATACACAACCCAAGTCCATGGCCTTGTGTAACCACTCAACATAACCCAATCCTTCCATTCTACCCAGGAGGTTCATTTGACTTAGTTGTTTTATTAGAAAAGCATAAGTCTCATGACTTAGAAATATTTTCATCATAGTGTGTATAGATTTCCACCAACCCTTGTTTGCTAAATAGCTAGGCTAAGCATGGTAAGATAACTTAACTTAGGAAAATTCCTTAGCAATTCTACAATTCTACACTACTTAGGATTTCCCAACTTAGCATTAGTCCAAAAATAGCATGCAAGACTTAGCAAAATATCTAATGCTAGTACAAAACATAGGATATAAATATTCATGAAAATATCAGTTGGCTTGGTAGTGGGGAGAGCTGCACTCTTCACAATCACAATCACTACCAAAATCTACACAAAATTATAGCATACAATTACACACAATTATATACAATCAAAAATAATATGAATGCATGTATGCAAGAATTTACCAAGTGGTGATTTTGAAAATTCTACCAAGCATGTGCATGATACTGAAACACAACAGGACACAAAATTTGCCAAAACAAACTTATTTGACACTAAAACCACTTACCACAATAAATCTATACTCAAAATAGCTTTAAACATGATTCCACAAATAAAGTCATTTTAATGGTTACTATTTGTTAAACACCTTGCATAATCAGAAAGGTCTTGAATCACTGAATCCAACGGTATAAAGTTTGTAAAATTCTAACGTGGCATTCAAAAGTTATAGCAGTTTGAAGTTTGGATCTAAATCAGGTTTAAATTCTGTTTTTGAATTCATCCTAGCCACGCGTCGCAACGTCACTGGCGCGTACCGGTTCGCACCGGATTGAGCTCTGCAGCCGTTGGATCTAACTAACGTTGCGCGGCTCAGATCTGTCCATACCTCTTCGTTAAGTGAACTGTTTCTACGCGTAGGATTCAGATCTGACGGCTACAATCTATCAATCAGAAACGGGCGGCGGTGTTGTTGGCAGGCCAGCGTCGACTCTGATGGCGCCGGCGCTCTAGATTGTCCGAGGAAACAAGATGGTGCTTACCAGAACCGCGGTGGCGTGCTGAAGCTCGAGGTGGTACTGGTTTGCGGAGGGGCGCTCGGGGATGGACTCTGGATCTCGTCGGAGTTGCGTCTGGCGTCGGGTGGATGTTGTCGGAGTCGTTGCCGAGGCTCCGCGTCGCCCTAACACGAACCAGGGGGTTTAGGAGGTGTGCAAGACAGTTGCGAACACGCTCGTGTGAAGAAAAAGGTAAGGGGTGCACGGGACTTACTGAGATTGGTCGCCGGAGTTGGGGTGGTCGTCAGGTGCTTACGGTGTCAAGCGAATACGGCGACCTGGGGCAATACATGATGAGCTAGTGGGGTCAGGAGGTGCGCCAGGAGATTACAGAGTGGCTCGAACAATCCAAAGGGGAAGGGGCGCACGGGGCTCACCTAAATCGATCGCCGGAGTGAGCTCTGTCTGCGGCGGTTTTGAGCGAGTCGTGGGCAGCCTGGTGGCGTGAATGCAGAATTGGCTGGGGGGAAATGACTGCGAGGAGGTGGGGATCTTATAGCCGGAGTTTTGACAGGAAATGCTCGTCGCATCAATGCAATTTACGCCCGCGGATTCAGTGCTGCAACGGCCAGCGGCGGAGGTCACGCACGGAATCAGAGGAAGACGATGACGACGTGGACCGGCCTGCTCACGCTGAAAGGTGTGAGGTGGAGGTGGGGTATATGGTCGGTGGATCAACGCTGCAGGCTTGGCGTGAGAGAAGAAAAGAAAATTTCCGGGTGGGCTTGTTGGGCTGGGTTCGTTGCTGGGCCAGATATCTGGCGCGTGGCCTTTTTCCTTTGTTTAGTTCTTTTTCTTTTCTAATTCGATTTTCTGATTAGGTTTTCAAATGGTTTCATAAACAATTTGAATTCAAATTTTCCTGAGGTTTTGTTGGGGTGAATTGGTCTCAGAAATAGGTCAAAACTCGTGGGGCTACGTTGCAAGGGCTTGGTCCAACTTGGATTTCAAACAACAGAGGCTTTGCATCTGTTTTGAAAATGCTTGGAAAAGGGATTTTGAATTTCTTTCTAAATTGAAACTTTGGTTAACCCTTCTCTCCTAAACTTTTCCAACAATGGGGCAAGCAAACAAGTTCCTAAACATTCAAGTTTCAAATGGTGTTGGTCTTTTGAATTAAATCTGTCCACGTAAAATCATAACATCAAAATCTTCTGTTTTTCTGAAATGATTTTGAGAAAATCCCTAAATGATGATGAATGCAAGGATGATATGAATGAGTTTTGGAATATGAATTTAGGGATGTTACAAATCTAAACCCCTTAAGATGAATCTCTCCCTCGAGATTCGGATTGGCTAGCAAATAGGTGAGGTGGTCTTTCCGAAGATCATCTTCTCTTTCCCATGTTGCTTCCTCTTCAGAATGATGATTCCATTGCACTTTGCAAAACTTGATAGTTTTTGTCCTTGTGACTCTTTCTACGGTCTCAAGAATCTTGACAGGATTCTCCTCATAGGTGAGATCACTTTCTAGTTGGACTTCTTCCAAAGGTATGGTATCCTTCAAAGATGATTCTTCCATCTCTGGGTGACATTTCTTGGTGACTCACATGAAACACATTATGGACGGACAGAGATTCTGGCAATTCAACTTCATATGCAACTTCTCCCTTGCGACTTAGAATCTTGAATGGCCCAACATATCTTGGTGCCAACTTTCCTTTGACTGCAAATCTTTTCACTCCACGAAGTGGTGATACTCTAAGATAAGCTCTATCCCCAACTTCGTAGGTGACTTCTCTATGCTTAGAATCCGCGTAGCTTTTCTGTCGGGATTGTTCTACCTTCAACCTGTCTTTAACCAATTTGACTTTCTCTTCGGCGTCTTTGATAAGATCAGGTCCAAATAAACTTCTCTCCCCCACACCATTCCATAACAATGGAGTGGTACACTTCCTTCCGTAGAGTAACTCAAACGGTGCCATTCCAATACTAGATTGATGGCTGTTATTGTAGGAGAACTCTGCGTAAGGCAAGCTTCATCCCAACTTGCTCCATAATCTAAAGCACATGCCCTCAACATGTCTTCAAGAATCTGGTTAGTCCTTTCTGTTTGTCCATCAGTTTGAGGATGAAAAGAGTGCTGAATTCTAATCTCGTTCCTAAGGATTCATGAAGCTGTCTCCAAAAGTGAAAAGTGAACTGAGTTCCTCTATCTGATACAATACTCTTAGGTACACCGTGAAGGCATACAATCCTGTTCATGTATATTTTAGCTAACTTGGCACTCGTATATGTTGTCTTCACGGGTATAAAATGAGCCACTTTAGTTAGACGATCCACTATTACCCATATGGAATCATACCCTGACCTGGTCCTTGGTAATCCGGTAATGAAATCCATACCGATATTTTCCCACTTCCATTAAGGAATTGGCAGTGGTTGAAGCAACCCTGCTGGTTTATGATGCTCCGCCTTTACTCTGCTACACACATCACACAATGCAATATGCTCGGCGATGTCCCTTTTGAGATTGTTCCACCAAAATCTTTCTTTCATGTCCATGTACATCTTGGTGTTTCCCGGGTGAATAGAATATGGAGAGTTGTGACCTTCTTGTAAGATCAGTTTCCGCAACTCCGGGTCTTGTGGAACACATATACGTTTCCCGTGCCATAAAGTACCTTGTTCGTCTATATGGAAACTCTTAGCTTTCCCTAGACTTATATTTTCCTTAATCTTTTCAATTTCCTTATCAGTCTTCTGAGCTTCTTGGATCTTGTCCAATAAAGTGGGTTGAACATCCAAAGACATGAGATGTCCTTCAGGCACAATCTCCAATCTGAGTTCTTTGAATTGCTTAGACAAGTCATTTGGCAATTATCCTTTGGTAAGGCCATTTACAAACGTCTTACGACTTAGAGCATCTACTACTACATTTGCTTTACCGGGGTGATATTGTAAACTTAAGTCGTAATCCTTGATAAGCTCTAGCCATCTTCTTTGTCTCATATTGATTTCCTTCTGGGTGAAGATATACTTCAAACTCTTATGATCGGTGAATACTTCACAACGCTTTCCCAAAAGGTAACGTCTCCATGTTTTGAGTGCATGGACGACAGAGGCCAACTCCAAATCATGAGTAGGATAGTTTAATTCATGAGTTTTGAGTTGTCTCGAAGCATAGGCTACGACTTTATCGTCTTGCATAAGTACGGCACCCAAACCTTGATGAGACGCATCACAATATACTTGGAAATCCTTTTCCAAATCTGGCAGACATAGAACTGGTGCTGTTACAAGTCTCTTCTTCAATTCTTGGAAGCTGACTTCACAACCTTCAGACCAAGTAAATTTCTTGTCCTTCTTTAACAATTCTGTCATTGGCTTAGCAACCTTCGAGAAATTTTCAATGAACCTTCTGTAGTAACCTGCTAAGCCGAGGAAACTACGAACTTCTTTCACATTCTTGGGAGATTCCCATTCTGTCACAGCTGAAACTTTAGCAGGATCAACTGCCACACCATCCTTTGTCATAACATGACCAAGAAAACCAACTTCCTCTAACCAGAACTCACACTTGCTGAATTTGGCATAAAGTTTATGTTCCCTCAGTTTATCAAGTATCAAGTGTAGGTGTCTTTCATGTTCTTCCTTGCTCTTGGAGTAGACTAAGATGTCATCGATGAAAACGACAACAAACTCGTCAAGAAATTCCATGAACACCTTGTTCATCATATTCATGAAGTATGCTGGAGCGTTGGTTAAACCAAAAGGCATCACAGTGTACTCATACAATCCATACCTTGTGGTGAATGTTGTTTTAGGTATGTCTTGCTCTCTTATCTTGAGTTGAAAATAACCTGACCGAAGATCAATCTTCGAGAACACACATGCTCCTTCTAACTGATCAAACAAGTCGTTGATTCTTGGCAAAGGATATTTGTTCTTGATGGTCACCTCGTTGAGAGAACGATAGTCAATACATAATCTTTGTGTTCTATCCTTATTCTCCACGAAAAATACTGGGGCTCCCCAAGATGAAGAACTTGGTTGGATAAATCCCTTCTGTAACTGTTCTCCTAGTTGCTTCTTGAGCTCTTTCAGTTCATCAACTGACATTTTGTACGGTCTTTTTGCTATAGGTCCAGAACCTGGTACCAAATCTATCAGAAATTCCACATCTCTATCTGGTGGCATTCCTGGCAACTCTTCCGGAAACACATCCGGATACTCACATACAATTGGCACACTGTCCATGCTAACCCCCTTAAGAGAATTCAGCTTACTTCCTTTGGATTCAAAGTTTGACTTGAATTTTATTCTTTTTCCTTCTGGGTTGTGAGTGTAACTGTACGGTTGGCACAATCTAGTACTCCTTCATACTTAGCCATCCAATCCATTCCCAAAATTACGTCTAGTCCTTGGGAATCTAGGATTATCAGGCTTACTGGAAACTTATGCTTTCCAAACTCTATGACGAGATCCCGGCATCCAAGGCTTACTATCATATCTCCCCCCGGAGAACTAACCTTTATTGGACACCCAATGTTTTCTGATGCAAACCCATTTCTATCAACAAATGCCTTTTATATGAATGAATGAGATGCACCGGTATCAAAGAGTACAAATGCTGAAATTGAATTGAGTCTGAACTTACCAGCAACGGCATCAGGCTCCTCATAGACCTCCTCCACATAGATGTGGTTAACCTGTCCTTTCTGAAAAGGATTTGGCTTGTTAGGTCCTTCAACTTTCTTCTCAGGGCATTCATTAGCATAATGCCCCAGCTTCTTGCATTTGAAGCACTCAACCTGAATGATGTCCTTTTTAGGAGGTTGGCTTCCACTTCCACCACCATTTCCACTATAGTGGCTCTTATGTCCACCCTTGTGGTTCTTGTACTTTTCCTTGTCATGACTGCGGTGATGCTTGTTGTCATGACGGTTATGGTTGTGGTGCTTGCTGAATTTCCCATGCTTATGGGATTCTGAGCTGCCACTGTCATCATAGTGAGATCGTTTGTGGGACGATCCAGAGCTGTGCTTGTCGGAGTGTTTCCTCTTTCTACTCTCGACTTGCTTCATTTTACTCTCCAAAATAGCAGCCTTGTCACACAGAGACTGGTAAGTTGGAACATATGCCACAGATAGCTGCAGATTCAGCTCATCATTCAAGCCTTCCAGAAACTTTTCCTTTCTTTTGGCATCTGTGTCAACCTCATCCGGTGCATAGCGTGCCAGATTGTTGAACTCTTCTATGTATTCGCCATGTCGCGTGGCTGCTTGAGTTGTGAAATTCCTTCTTTTCGGACTCATCATACGATGAGATATGAGCGATCGAAAGCCATCTTCAAAGATAGCCCAAGTCACCTCATCAATAGGAGGGGTGATTTGGAAGTTATCCCACCATGTGGCGGCTGGTCCTTCCAACAGATGTGCTGCGAACCTGACTTTTTCAGCATCCGTGCAGCCCACGGTCACTAAGTCCTTGTTCACGGAATGTAGCCAGTCATTGGCCACCATGGGATCAGTTGTTCCCGAAAACTTTGCTGGCCTCAATCGCAGAAATCTGGTGAGCATATCAAAACCCGGTGGGTTATTGTTGTTGTTATTGGGGTTGTTGTTGTTGTTGGGGTTGTTGTTGTTGTTATTCTGGTTTTGAATGAATGTCATCATCATTTGCATAAGCTGTGTTTGCGCGTTCATCATTTGTTGCATTTCCGGGGTGATGTTGTTGGGGTTGGGGTTTGCGCGACGGGGAGGCATCTGTGGTTTGTTCAAATAGATAAGAATGAGATACCCATATATGTTTTATGCACAATACATCACAAGCAAACACATAACATGAAACATAAGAATAAAACTCAACAACCAGATGATAAGTTCATGAAATAAAAAACACAAGTGGCAAGCCATCCACATGTCGGATGGTCCAATAACGAGTTCACAAATAACAAGTACGAATATAAAATATAAACGAGTAGTCAAGTCTACTCATCAGCATCAATTTCCTCCTCGACGAAGGTAAGACCTGCGTTCTCCATCGCGGTCTTGTTCTCCTCAATCGTAGTGGTCAAGGAATCGACCTTGGCCTTGAGAGCCCTCTTCTGGGAGCGAAGCCTCTCAATAACCATCTGCTGCTGCTCTAGCTCGAAATCCTTGGACTTGGTTCCTCGGTCATGTCCGGATCTTCTTGTTCCTATCACGGACGCGTTTCTCCGACTCTTGAACTTGCGGTCCTGGGCCTCGAACTTTGTCTCCATTTCCTTGATCATCTCATCCTGCTTGCATAAAAAGCTTGTCCTACTCATGGCTGCACTGGCTCGTCATTTCCGAGCATGACGAATCCTGTCCGTGTCACGTGCACGAGAAGAGTCTCTAAGTCCCGGAGGTAGAGGCGTATCGGCTCTCCCTCGAGTCGTCCTCAAAGTCGATGGACTCTTCATCAACATCACGTCTTCCGAAGACGTGAAAGTGGGTGCCCCTAATCTGTCGGGAGTGACGGCCTAACAGTCGTCCTATCAGGTCCTGCATGACTACCTCCATGCCTCTCTCCCTGTCGTCGTGCATCAGCTTGAAGACGATGGCCTCCGTAGTAGGCTCAGTCTGGCGTCCGGGCTGGTTCACCTTGAAACCCTAGAGGTCCTTCCTCTCGAACTTGGTGAGTGGGTACACCGTGATGGTGGGAAGAGGGAGATCGAGCAAAGTGGTAAGCTCAATGATACGGGGACCAAAACGAGTAACCTAGAACTCCTCAACAGTGCTGATGGCAATAGGCATCTATTTATAAGAATGAAAAAGTTAGAACAACACAATTTAAGACAAATAAAGACAACATCTCATACACATCCTTGGAATCACAATTCACACAAGTCATGCATACATGAAACCATTACATCAATCAAGGTCCATACTTATTTAAGGTATCATTTTTGGAAAATAAGGTGATAAGTGGTGGTCCAACTAACGAAGTGCCCTTACAATCCTATCTCATTGGATCTATTAGCAAACACAATGTTCCTAGAGGCAATCCACCAATCTTGTTCTCTTGATTCCATCACTAAGTCTATAACATCTCCCCTTAACTCTTGGTTGGTGGCTTCCAACTCTTGAGTAAGTTCCTTCTCTTTTTATAAGTCTTTTTGGAGGTTGAGCATTCTGCACTTGACTCTAGCACTTAGTTCTTTGATAGTCCTCCAAGCTGCATCTCTGGCTGACTCAAAGAACGTGGTGTGCATTAGTGTTGGTGTACATGAATCCCTTTCTTTGTGGTTGTCTTCCTTGTTCTTGTACAAGTGAAGTTGCACCACCAATACTCCACTCCTTCATCCATCCTTTGGAAAGCCCTTGTACAGCTGCACCATGTGCTTCCATTGCCACCATGAGGTCCTTGAGAATATTGGGAAAATCAGTTTCACACTCCAAGGTCATGGTCATGAGTGGTCCTTTCTTCAACCTTCGTTGATGGAGTTCATCTACAAATGGAGTTGAGAATGAAAAGATTAGAAAAGTTTTACGAGAAGAATAGACAAGTGTAGAAGTAGTTGAAAACTTTTCCTTAGTGGTTTTCCAATCCTAGGGTCATAATCCTACAGGCAACACGGTGCTCTGATACCATCTGTTAGACCCCTCCTTTATAAAGGAAAGGATCCCTGTGATTGCAATGCTAGTCCCTGGATCAATGCTAGCATCCACAGTTTAAGATGAAGTACACAGATACAAAGGTCGTTTATTACATTCATTCCAGAGATAAAACATAGTCTTTTACAACTCAGGGCCATAGGCCTAATACAAGAGTTTAAGGAATAAGTAAATAAACACAAGTCTTCATCTTCATGTGCCACAGGCAAGCATGTTGAGTGTAGACTCATGACTCCTATTCATCATCGGAGTAACCTGCAACATAACAAGTTACAGCCACAGAGGGTCAATACTTTGGAATAGTATTGGCAAGTGATACCTTGGTATATTTTAAGTGGACTATATTACTATATTCATTTTGGCTAGGTGTAGCTTGGTTTGCTTTGCTTAAAAATAGGTTTTACCTATTAGTTAAAACACTAAGTTTTCTTTGTCAAAACATTCCCAAGAAACCACCAATAGACATTGGGGTCCTTCACCCTTGTTCACCCACCAATTTTTACTTAGAAGTTGGAATGATGAGATTCTTGTAGCTTCCATGTCTTGATGCTCAAATTGTCCATTGCCTTGGACTAGGCTAAGTACTTAAGTTTTCCATCTGCAGAGGTTGTGCACTTTCCCCACCAGACTTGGTTTCCCAAGACAGACCTTCGAAGCCTTTCCTTAGTCAAATGGACGCGCTCCAACCTATCATTCCCACTACCACCAACTGTCCAAGTGACTAAGTTCTAGCAACCTATATGATCAAGGCAGAGCCCATATTGCCAAGTGGTTGCACTGTAAGCTTTCTCAACACTTGGCCTCCAAATCCCTTTGTTCCTGGGTGGCATACCACAAGTGAGATACACAACCCAAGTCCATGGCCTTGTGTAACCACTCAACATAACCCAATCCTTCCATTCTACCCAGGAGGTTCATTTGACTTAGTTGTTTTATTAGAAAAGCATAAGTCTCATGACTTAGAAATATTTTCATCATAGTGTGTATAGATTTCCACCAACCCTTATTTGCTAAATAGCTAGGCTAAGCATGGTAAGATAACTTAACTTAGGAAAATTCCTTAGCAATTCTACAATTCTACACTACTTAGGATTTCCCAACTTAGCAAGTCCAAAAATAGCATGCAAGACTTAGCAAAATATCTAATGCTAGTACAAAACATAGGATAGAAATATTCATGAAAATATCAGTTGCCTTGGTAGTGGGGAGAGCTGCACTCTTCACAATCACAATCACTAGCAAAATCTACACAAAATTATAGCATAAAATTACACACAATTATATACAATCAAAAATAATATGAATGCATGTATGCAAGAATTTACCAAGTGGTGATTTTGAAAATTCTACCAAGCATGTGCATGATACTGAAACACAACAGGACACAAAATTTGCCAAAACAAACTTATTTGACACTAAAACCACTTACCACAATAAATCTATACTCGAAATAGCTTTAAACATGTTTCCACAAATAAAGTCATTTTAATGGTTACTATTTGTTAAACACCTTGCATAATCAGAAAGGTCTTGAATCACTGAATCCAACGGTATAAAGTTTGTAAAATTCTAACGTGGCATTCAAAAGTTATAGCAGTTTGAAGTTCGGATCTAAATCAGGTTTAAATTCTGTTTTGAATTCATCCTAGCCACGTCGCATAGCGTCATCGGCGCTGCAGTTCGACCGGATCGAGCTCTGCAGCCGTTGGATCTAACTAACGTTATGCGCTCAGATCTGTCCATACCTCTTCGTTAAGTGAACTGCTTTACGCCAGAGGATTCAGATCCGACGGCTACAATCTATCAATCGAGAAGCGGCCAAGGCGGTGTTGACCGGCGCTGCGTCTCACTACGTGGCGCGGCGCTCTAGATTGTCCGAGAAACAAGATGGTGCTTACGAGACCGCGGTGGCGTCTTAAGCTTCGAGGTGGTACTGGTTTTGGAGGGGCGCCGATGGACTCGGATCTCGTCGGAGTTGCGCGTCGGGTGGATGTTGTCGAGTCGTTGCGAGGCTCCACGCCCTAACACGAACCAGGGGTTTAGGAGGTGCAAGCGATTGCGAACACGCCGTGTGAAGAAAAAGGTAAGGTGCAGGACTTACCGAGATTGGTCGCCGGAGTTGGGGTGGTCATCGGTGCTTACGGTGTCAGCGAATACGGCGACTGGGCATCTGAGATGAGCTAGTGGGGTCAGGAGGTGCGCCAGGAGATTACAAAGTGGCTCGAACAATCCAGAGGGGAAGGGGCGCACGGGGCTCACCTGAATCGATCGCCGGAGTGAGCGGCGGTTTTGAGCGAGTCGTGGGCAGCCTGGTGGCGTGAATGCAGAATTGGATGGGGGGAAATGACTGCGAGGAGGTGGGGATCTTATAGCCGGAGTTTCGACAGGAAACGCTCGTCGCATCAATGCAATTTACGCCCGCGGATTCAGTGCTGCAACGGCCAGCGGCGGAGGTCACGCGCGGAATCAGAGGAAGACGATGACGACGTGGACCGGGCCCGTTCGTCAGTGAAAGGTGCGAGGTGGAGGTGGGGTATGGTCGTCAGTGACTGAACGCGTGCACTCGCGCATGAGAGAAGAAAAGAAAATTTCCGGGTGGGCTTGTTGGGCTGGGTTCGTTGCTGGGCTAGATATCTGGCGCGTGGCCTTTTTCCTTTGTTTAGTTCTTTTTCTTTTCTAATTCGATTTTCTGATTAGGTTTTCAAATGGTTTCATAAACAATTTTAATTCAAATTTTCCTGAGGTTTTGTAGGGGTGAATTGGTCTCAGAAATAGGTCAAAACTCGTGGGGCTACCTTGCAAGGGCTTGGTCCAACTTGGATTTCAAACAACAGAGGCTTTGCATCTGTTTTGAAAATGCTTGGAAAAGGGATTTTGAATTTCTTTCTAAATTGAAACTTTGGTTAACCCTTCTCTCCTAAACTTTTCCAACAATGGGGCAAGCAAACAAGTTCCTAAATATTCAAGTTTCAAATGGTGTTGGTCTTTTGAATTAAATCTGTCCACATAAAATCATAACATCAAAAGCTTCTGTTTTTCTGAAATGATTTTGAGAAAATCCCTAAATGATGATGAATGCAAGGATGATATGAATGAGTTTTGGAATATGAATTTAGGGATGTTACATAGGTTCCGCGTGGGTGAGATAGGGGGTAGAGTGGACTGGCCCGGGCGGGCTTAGTGGGCTGGATTCTGTGCTGGGCCAAAATGGCAGCGCTGGCCTTTTCCTTATTCTTTTCTCTTTTTCTATTTCTATTTTGATTTTCAGGAACCAAATTCAAATGAGTTTCAAATGAGTTTGAATTCAAACCACTTCTGGATTTTTGTAAAGTGAAACTAGTACTCAATTGGCTGCAGAACAATGTTGTACACTTGAAAATAATTTGGCACATTGGAATTTTAAAAATAAACCATGCCTTTATCAATTGCTTAGTAAGACATAAAAATGGTTTTAAAATTTATACTTTGTTTTGAAATCCTTGTCCAAGCTTTGGAAAACATCAATCAACCATAGGATCAAATATCTTTGGTTTAAAACAAACAATCTCATACTAGAGAGTAGCATTGGGCCATTGCCTTGCTTACATAAAATAATAGACATTCAAATGCTTCTGTTTTGAAATGACATTGAAAATGATCCTAAAATGATTATGAATGCATGGATGATATGCAAACTTTGAAATCATGAATTTTGGGATGTTACAAATATAACCCCCTTAAGGTGAATTTCGCCCTCGAGATTCGGATTGGCTAGCAAATAGGTGAGGGTGGTCTTTCCGAAGGTCATCTTCTCTTTCCCATGTTGCTTCTTCTTCGGAATGATGGTTCCACTGAAATTTGCAGAATTTGATAGTCTTTGTCTGAGTAACTCTTTCTGCAGTCTGAAGAATCTTGATAGGTTTTTCCTCATAAGTGAGATCACTTTCCAATTGGACCTCCTCCAAAGGTATAGTATCCTTCAAAGAAGTCTCTTCCATCTCTGGATGGCATTTCTTTAGCTGACTCACATGAAACACATTGTGAACGGCAGACAATGATTCTGGCAATTCAATCTCATAAGCAACTTCTCCTTTACGACTCAGAATCTTGAATGGTCCAACATATCTTGGGGCCAATTTTCCTTTGACTCCAAATCTCTTCACTCCACGAAGTGGTGACACTCTAAGATAAGCTCTGTCACCCACTTCATAGGTGAATTCTCTACGCTTAGGATCTGCGTACTATGCTATCTTCAATCTGTCCTTTACTAACTTGACTTTCTCTTCAGCCTCTTTGATTAGTTCTGGTCCGAACAAATTTCTTTCTCCCACACCATTCCATAGCAATGGGGTAGTACACTTTCTCCCATAGAGAAACTCAAACGGTGCCATCTCAATACTGGCTTGATAGTTGTTGTTATAAGAGAATTTTGCGTAAGGCAGACTTTCATCCCAACTAGATCCATAGTCTAGGGCACATGCTCTCAACATATGTTCTAGAATCTGGTTGGTCCTTTCTGTCTGTCCAGTCTGGGGATGAAAAGCAGTACTGAATTCCAATCTCATTCCCAATGATTCATGTAGCTGCCTCCAAAAATGAGAAGTGAATTGAGTTCCCCTATCAGACACGATACACTTGGGTACACCATGTAGACACACAATCCTATTCATATAGATGATGGCCAACTTAGCACTCGTGTAGGTTTTCTTTACCGATATGTGTTGGAGATATGCCCTAGAGGCAATAATAAATGTAGTTATTATTATATCTTTGTGTTTATGATAAATGTTTACATTCATGCTATAATAGTATTAACAAGGAAACATTAATACTTGTGTGATTTGTAAACTTAAATTGAAAGTCCCTGGTATAGCCTCCATACATCACTAGCTTGTTGGTTGATAAATGATTGTGGTTTCCCTATCATGAACATTGAGATGTTATCAACAACAAGATCATATCGTTAGGAGAATGATATGGTGGACATACTCCTATAGATAAGCGTAGCATAAAGATCAAGTCATTTCAATAGTTCAATTGCTATATGATTTCTGATACATAGTAACCTAATTCCTTCGACCATGAGATCATGCATATCACCTTTACTGGATGGATGCTTTGATGACATCAAAAACCACACCATAACTGGGTGGCTATAAAGGTGGCATTGAGTGTTCGGAAAGTATTGGTTGAGACACATGGATCAAGAGTGGGATTTGTCCATCCATATGACGGATAGATATACTCTGGGCCCTCTCGGTGGAATGCCATCCAATTAGCTTGCAAGCATGTGACTGGCTCACAAGGGATCACATATCACGAACGAAAAGAGTACTTATCGGTAACGAGGTTGAACTAGGTATGCAGAGATACTGACGATCATAACCTCAGATAAGTAAACTATCATGAGACAAAGGGAAATTGATATCGTATGTAAGTGGTTCATTCGATCGCAAAGTAATCGTAGAAATATGTGGGAGCCATATGAATTTCCAGATTGCTCTATTGGTTATTGATCGGAGAAGTGTCTCGATCATGTCCGCATAATTCACGAACCGTAGGGAGACACACTTAAGGATTCGACGTTGTTTGAGTAGTTATGGAATGATGAGAAAGAGACCGAATGTTGTTCGGAGTCTCGAATGGGATTCGGGATATCACGAGGAGATCCGAAATGGTCCGGAGAATAAGATTCATATAAGTAAAGTCTCGTTTCGGAGTTGGGGAATGATTCCGGTGTTTTCATCGGGAATGGTCTAGAAGGTTCCGGAATGTCCGGCACTCCGGAGGGGAAGGGGTACATGAATGTGTCATTACAAGTTGGAATGATTGCATCATGTACTAGGTGTCATCGCTGTCCAAAATAAAGGATTTATTCAAATCCTAGTTTGAAAAGTCAAACGGCTAGTTTGAAAAGTCAAACGGCAGTTTTTGGAAAGAGGAGGAGAGGTGGAAACCGAGTTGGGGAGGAGTTCCCTCCTCCAAACGGCGGCCCACCTCCAAGCAGAGTTGGGGAGGGACTCCCCTCCCCTTGGCCGCGCCTCCCACCTATAAAGGGAGGGGCAGGGCTGCCCCTCCTAGCACACAAGTCCCTTGCCCCGAAAACCCTAACCCTAGCCGTCGCCGCCCTCCAAGCCGCCGCCGCCTAGGGATCTCCTTGCCGCCGACTTGGGCACCACCAAGCCCTAGCCGTCGGCTCTAGCACCTCTTCCTCGGCGTGTCTAAACCCTAGATCGTCGAGGGATTTCTCATAAGCCACCATACTCGCTCCGGCTTAAGGCGAAGCCCTGCGAGATCTCCCCTCTACTTCCGGTACCACGCCGTTGTGCTGCCGGAATCGCGAGGAGAGTGCTACAACCTCCGCTACCTGCTGGAACAAGGGAGAGGAAGGTCTTCGTCGAGTACCGAACGTGTGAACGACTGCGGGAGCGCTGCCGGAACGCAGCGCCGGAAGGATCGTCTACGCGATCTTGAGATCGGGAAGAGTACGACTACATCACCCACGAGAATCTGCTCTCGTTAAACACTTCGTAATATTCGAGGGTGAGTTATTCCATCAACTCGTTGCTACAATCTAGTAGATAGATCTTGGCTTGTTTGTTTGTATGCGATACAAATTTTTTGTTTTCCATGCTACGAAACCCTACAGTGGTATTAGAGCCGTGTCTATATGTAGATCTGTTGCACGAGTAGAACACAATGGTCATTGTGGGCGTTGATGCTTTTATTCTCGATTGCTTCTTGTGTACTTTGCATCTTGCGGTATGTTGGGATGAAGCGGCCCGGGCAAACCTTACATGACATCGTTCATGAGACTTGCTCCACGCTTGACATGCAACTTGTATTGCATAAGTGGCTTTATGGTGTGCCTTTTCTCCTAGCATAGTTAAGATCCAATTTACAACGGTGATTAACAATACTAGTATCAATGTTGTGGTTCTTGTTCGTAAGTTAGAGCGACACTTATTGAAAGCCCCAAACCACGTAAAATATACAAAGAAAATTAGAATCGTCTAACTTTATATTGTAGTGGTGTTTTTTGATTTGATATGGCCATTATTGTGATTATATTTGATGTATGCAATATTCCTTATTGTAAGTTGGCAACCGGCAGGAGCCATATGGTTGTCTTTAATTTATGTTAAGACCCGCGTGTCTATTCAAAGTAGTTGTAATAGTTGAAGCCGGTGGACGACAACCATGGAGAAGCGTCATTGACCTTGATGCAATGCCGGTGATGATGGATATCATGTTCGTGCTTGAAGATGGAGATCGGAAGCACAAAGAAGAAAGGCCATATCATATCACATATTATGAATTGCATGTGATGTTAATCCTTTATGCATAATGTATTGCTTAGTAGACGACGGTAGCATTATAAGATGATCCCTCATGCACATGAATTTCAAGTCATATAGTGTTCACCCTTAGTTAGCACCGTTGCTAAAGCTTGTTGTTTCGAAGCACCACGTGATGATCGGGTGTGTTAGATTCCGCAAGTGTATACAACGTGAGCAAGCCAGATTTGCTCATGCGGAAACTAAGGTTTGATCTTGACGAGCCTAGCATGTACAGACATGGTCTCGGAACACGGATCACCGAAAGGTAAAGCATGAATCATATAGCAGATATGATAAACATGTCGATTGTTCGCCATTGAAACTATATCAACTCTCGTGATGATCGGCGTTGATGTGGTGGATTTGGTTCGTGTGATCACCAAAACAATGTGAGGGATATTTTTTTGAGTGGGAGTTCACCTAGATTAATTTTATTATTAATTTGAACTCAATTTGTCATAAACTTAGTCTAAACTATTGCAAATATGTTGTAGATCAATGGCAGCCCCTACCATCAATTTTAATGCGTTCCTAGAGAAAGAAAAGTTGAAAAACAATGGAAGAAACTTCGCGGATTGGTTCCGCAACTTGAGGATTGTCCTCACAGCTGGTAATTTGACCTATGTGCTGGATGCACCGCTGGGTGACCCACCTGCAGCTGATGCTACCGATGAAGTAAAGAATGTTTACCTCGCTTGGAAGAATCAGTACTCCATAGTTCAGTGTGCTATCTTGTATGGTTTAGAATCGGAGCTTCAGAAAAGGTTTGAGAATTCAGACCCATATGATATTGTCGAGGATCTCAAATTAATTTTTGAGACTCATGCGGCAATTGAAAGCTATGAGGCTTCTGAAAAGTTCTTTAACTGCAAGATGGAAGAGGGCAGCTCCGTCAGTGAGCATGTGCTTAAGATGTCTGGGCACGCAAACAAACTTCAAAGCTTGGGTATAGTGATTCCTAATGCTTTGGGGATTTACTGTCCTCCAATCACTACCACCAAGTTACAAGAACTTTGTGATGAACTACAACATGCAACATGAACAAGACATTGCGAACTGTTTGCTATGTTGAAGTCTGCAGAAGTGGAGATCAAGAAAGAGCACCAAGTGTTGTTGGTCAATAAGACCACCAAATTCAAGAAAGGCAATTCTAAGCAGAAGGGACACTTCAAGAAGGGTGGTAAGAAAGTTACCACACCGTCGAAGAAGACCAAGGCTGGACTTAAGCCTGATACTGAGTTCTTTTACTGCAAGGGAGAAGGTCACTGGAAGCGGAATTGCCCAAAGTACTTGGCGGATTTGAAGAACGGCAACATCAAGAAGAAAGGTATATCTGATATACATGTTATTGATGTGTATCTCACTAGTACTCGTAGTAGTGCCTGGGTATTTGATACTGGTTCGGTTGCTCATATTTGTAACTCGAAAGCAGTCTTTGCGAGAATAAGCGGAAGCTAGCGAAGAACGAGGTGACGATGCGCGTGGAAACCGGATCAAAGGTTGATGTGATCGCGGTCGGCACGCTACCTCTTCATCTACCATCGGGATTAGTTTTATACTTAAATAATTGTTATTTGGTGCCTGCGTTGAGCATGAACATTATATTGGGATCTTGTTTATTGCGAGACGGTTACTTGTTTAAGTCCGAGAATAATGGTTGTTCGATTTATATGAGTAATATGTTTTATGCACATGCACCTTTGATAGATGGTCTATTCTTGTTGAATCTCGATAGTGGAAATACACACATTAATAACATTGAGGCTAAACGTTTGAAATCGAGCGATAACTCGACCTATATGTGGCACTATCGTCTTGGTCATATTGGAGTGAAGCGTATGAAGAAACTCCATTCCGATGGACTTCTTGAATCACTTGATTTTGAATCACTTGATAGATGCGAAGCATGTCTGATGGGTAAAATGACTAAGACTCCATTTTCTGGTATGATGGAGCGAGCTACGGACTTATTGGAAATCATACATACCGATGTGTGTGGTCCAATGAGTGTAGCATCGCGCGGTGGTTATCGTTATGTTCTTACCTTCACGGATGACTTGAGTAGATATGGGTATATCTATTTCATGAAACATAAGTCCGAAACTTTCGTGAAGTTTAAGGAATTTCAAAGTGAGGTAGAGAATCAACGCAACAAGAAGATTAAATTTCTACGTTCTGATCGTGGAGGTGAATATCTAAGTTATGAGTTTGGCGAGCATTTGAAGAAATGCGGAATACTTTCACAATTGACACCGCTGGGAACACCACAGCGTAATGGTGTGTCCGAACGTCGTAATCGAACTCTCCTAGATATGGTTCGTTCTATGATGTCACTTACGGATTTACCGCTATCATTTTGGGGTTATGCATTAGAAACAGCCGCATTCACTTTAAATAGGGCACCGTCTAAATCCGTTGAAACGACACCGTATGAATTATGGTTTGGGAAGAAACCTAGATTGTCGTTCCTTAAAGTTTGGGGTGCGGCCTATGTAAAGAAGTTACAACGGACAAGCTTGAACCCAAAGGAAAAATGCGTCTTCATAGGATACGAAGGAAACTATTGGGTATACCTTCTATCATAGATCCAAGGCAAAATCTTCGTTAAGAATGGATCCTTTCTAGAGAAGGAATTTCTCTCGAAAGAAGTGACTGGAAGGAAAGTAGAACTTGACGAGGTTGTCGAACCTTCTCTCGAATTACGAGTAGCGCAAAGACCGAAGAAGTTCTGTGGTGCCTGCACCAATAAGAGAGGAAGCTAATGATGATGATCATGAAACTTTGGTTGAAGTTGCTATAGAGCCTCGTGGTCAACGAGAACTCGTACCACTCCATTGGTATGATTACATTATGAGTGTCATGGGTAGACAACACCGATGACCCCGAGACATATGAGGAAGCAATGATGAGCCCAGATTCCAATAAATGGCAAGAAGCCATGATATCGAGATTGGATCCATGTACGAAAACCAAGTATGGACTTTGGTGGACTTCTGGGATGGTAGGAAGAATGTCGAGAACAAATGGATTTTCAAGAAGAAAACATATCTTGATGGTAATGTTCTGTCTATAAAGCTCGACTTGTCGCAAAAGGGTTTCGACAAATTCAAGGAGTTGACTACGATGAGACTTTCTCACGATGTAAGCTAAAGTCTGTGAGAATTATGTTAGCAATCGCTGCATATTATGATTATGAGATATGGCAGATGGATGTCAAAACAGCATTCCTCAATGGAGACAATGATGAAGAGTTGTATATGATGCAACCCAAAGGTTTTGTCGATCCTAAAGATGCTAACAAGGTATGCAAACTTCAACAGTCCATCTATGGATTGAAGCAAGCATCCCGAAGTTGGAATCAACATTTTGATAAGGTGACCAAAAGTTTTGGTTTTATACAAACTTATGGAGAAGCTTGTATTTACAAGAAAGTGAGTGGGAGCTCTCACTACTAGGAAAACAGCTATAGGTAATCAGCACATCCGTGGCTCACATGGTTGAAGTGCCCCACGGCTAAAACAGGCGTGGCTCACCTGTGGGTAGTGCCCTACTAGTAACTAGAACAACCGTGGCGCACATGACTATAGTGCGCCACAGATGTGTGGTCCAGTCCTGTTGGACGCCGCCAAACATCGTGGCGCACTATAGTCATGTGCGCCACGGTTGTTAGTGTCATCTGTGGCGCACATGGGGGTGCGCTACGCCTAAGCGCACGCCCTCTGCTCAAACGTCCACAAACCTGTGGCTCGGCCTAGTGCGCCACAGATGTCTAAACTTAGCCGTAGGGCACTGCCCTCTAGCGCCCTCGCCTAAGTGGCATGCACCAACTCCACCCCCGTGGATCCTTTTTAGGGTTTGCAAAAATAGCGAAAATGATAAACACTTCAAAAAATTAAATCCTTTCATATTTAGGTAGGTAATGTGGTATAGCTTCTAGTAAAATTAACAGAAATGAGTTTCGACTTTATTTGCAAAAAAAAGTAATGCCACGGTAAAAAGGCCGTAACTTTTGCATACGATATCGAAAAAAATCGTATAATATACCAAAATGACCAGAACGAGATTCCGCTTGCAACACCTTTAGGTCGTTTAGCGATTTTTTAGATTTTCAAAATTCGAAAAGAGTAAAAAGTTATGGTCAACAAACCGTTTTTTCCTGCAGAAAAAAAAATAGGGTGACTTATCCGTAGCGCACCTACACCTAGTGCGCCACGGATAAGCTTGGGCGGGATTCAAATTTGAATCCCCACCCCGCCCTCCTCCCTTTTCCTTTCCACTTTCCCCTTTTCCCTTCCCCTTTTCCCTCTTCCTCTCCTTTTCCTTCTCCTTCTTCCTTCTTCCTCCCTTTCCTTTCCCTTCTCCTTCTTCCTTCTTCCTTCTTCCTTCTTCCTTCTCCTTCTCCTCCTTCCCTTCTCCTCTTCTTGCAGTGATGGCACGACGACCTCCTTCTCCTCCTCCTCGCGACGGCGGTGCAGCGGCCTCCTTCTCCTCCTCTTCCTCCTCTGCCTCTGTTCTTCTCCCTCTTCCTCCTCTGCCTCTTCTTCTTCTCCTCCTCTTCCTCTTCTTCCTCCTCCTCCTCCTCTTCTTCTCCTCCTCCGCCTCATCTTCTTCTTCTCCTCCTCTTCCTCCTATTCTCCTCTTCCTCCTCCTTGCAGTTCGACGACAACGACAAGGCGACCTTGCGGCGATGGCGACACTGCACCGTGGCCACTTGTGACGAGATCCAGATATGCTGCTTTTTGCATTTGAAATTTACATCCGTGGCGCAGCACCTAGTGCGCCACGGTTATCGTTCATGCTGGCGTGGCGCACCCAAACTTGGCGCTGGCGCATGCGCCACGCTGTCTCTAAACACGTGGCGCGCAAATGCGCGCGATTAAACTTTAAAGCGCAAAGGCACATGGCGCACTGCTAGTGCGCCACAGATGATGTTTCATGGTGCGCCACTAAAGGCCATTTTCCTAGTAGTGTCTGTAGCATTCTTAATACTATATGTGGATGACATATTGTTGATTGGGAATGATGTAGACCTTCTTAATAGTGTCAAGGAATATTTGAATAATAGTTTTTCAATGAAGGATCTTGGCGAAGCAGCTTACATATTAGGCATAATGATTTATAGAGATAGATCAAAACGCCAAATATCATTGTCACAAAGTACATATTTGGACAAAGTTCTAAAGAGGTTTGGAATGGAAGATAGCAAGAAAGGGTTCTTGCCCATGTTGCCCAATACGACCTTGAGTAAAACTCAAAGTCCGACATCGCCAGAAGATAGAGAAAGGATGAGTAAGACTCCCTATGCCTCAGCCATAGGGTCTCTAATGTATGCCATGCTATGTACTAGACCTGACATTGCATATGTTGTTAGTTTAACTAGCAGATATCAAAGTGATCCAGGAGTGGATCATTGGACAACGGTCAAAAACATCCTTAAGTACTTGAGAAGAACTAAGGATATGGTTCTTTCTTATGGAGGTGATGAACAGCTCGTTGTTAATGGTTACACCGATGCTAGTTGGAACACCGATCCGGATGATTCTAAATCACAATCTGGATACGTATTTATTTTGAATGGTGCAGCAGTTAGCTGGAGGAGTGCAAAGCAAAGCGTTGTGGTGAGATCTTCAAACTGAATCGGAATACATGGCTGCTTCAGAAGCTTCATAAGAAGCAATATGGATGAAAGAGTTCATTGCCAATGCGCAAGAACCAAGGTCACACAAGAAGCTGAAGCACATCTAGCTACGTTTTCAAGCTATTCGAGAACATATCCAAGATGGGGATATAAAGATTTGCAAAGTACACACAGATCTGAATGTGGCGGATCCGTTGACTAAACCTCTCCCGAGGGCAAAACATGACCAGCACCAAACTGCCATGGGTGTTCGGTATATTACCATGTAATCTAGATTAGATGACTCTAGTGCAAGTGGGAGACTGTTGGAGATATGCCCTAGAGGCAATAATAAATGTAGTTATTATTATATCTTTGTGTTTATGATAAATGTTTACATAACATGCTATAATAGTATTAACAAGGAAACATTAATACTTGTGTGATTTGTAAACTTAAATTGAAAGTCCCTGGTATAGCCTCTATACATCACAAGCTTGTTGGTTGATAAATGATTGTGGTTTCCCTATCATGAACATTGAGATGTTATCAACAACAAGATCATATCGTTAGGAGAATGATATGGTGGACATACTCCTATAGATAAGCGTAGCATAAAGATCAAGTCATTTCAATAGTTCAATTGCTATATGCTTTCTGATACATAGTAACCTAATTCCTTCGACCATGATATCATGCATATCACCTTTACCAGATGGATGCTTTGATGACATCAAACACCACACCGTAACTGGGTGGCTATAAAGGTGGCATTGAGTGTTCGGAAAGTATTGGTTGAGACACATGGATCAAGAGTGGGATTTGTCCATCCATATGACGGATAGATATACTCTGGGCCCTCTCGGTGGAATGTCATCCAATTAGCTTGCAAGCATGTGACTGGCTCACAGGATCACATATCACGGGACGAGAAAAGAGTACTTATCGGTATGAGGTTGAACTAGGTATGCAGAGATCTGCGATCATAACCTCGGATAAGTAAACTATCGTGAGACAAAGGGAAATTGATATCGTATGTAAGTGGTTCATTCGATCGCAAAGTAATCGTAGAAATATGTGGGAGCCATATGAATTTCCAGATTCCTCTATTGGTTATTGATCGGAGAAGTGTCTCGATCATGTCCGCATAATTCACGAACCGTAGGGAGACACACTTAAGGATTCGACGTTGTTTGAGTAGTTATGAAATGATGAGAAAGAGACCGAATGTTGTTCGGAGTCTCGAATGGGATTCGGGATATCACGAGGAGATTCGTAATGGTCCGGAGAATAAGATTCATATAAGGAAAGTCTCGTTTCGGAGTTGGGGAATGATTCCGGTGTTTTAATCGGGAATGTTCTAGAAGGTTCCGGAATGTCCGGCACTCCGGAGGGGAAGGGGTACATGAATGTGTCATTACAAGTTGGAATGATTGCATCATGTACTAGGTGTCATCTCTGTCCAAAATAAAGGGTTTATTCAAATCCTAGTTTGAAAAGTCAAACGGCTAGTTTGAAAAGTCAAACGGCAGTTTTTGGAAAGACGAGGAGAGGTGGAAACCGAGTTGGGGAGGAGTTCCCTCCTCCAACCGGCGGCCCACCTCCAAGCCGAGTTTGGGAGGGACTCCCCTCCCCTTGGCCGCAGCTCCCACCTATAAAGGGAGGGGCAGGTCTGCCCCTCCTAGCACACAAGTCCCTTGCCCCGAAAACCCTAACCCTAGCCGCCGCCGCCCTCCAAGCCGCCGCCTCCTAGGGATCTCCTTGCCGCCGACTTGGGCACCACCAAGCCCTAGCCGCCGGCTCTAGCACCTCTTCCTCGGCATGTCTAAACCCTAGATCGTCGAGGGATTTCTCATAGCCCACCATACTCGCTCGGCAAGCGAAGCCTGCGAGATCTCCCTCTACTTAGGTACCACATTTGTTGTCTTTCAGGAATCGCGAGGAGAGTGCTACAACCTCCCTTTTCTTTGGAACAAGAGAGAGGAAGGTCTTAGCCGAGTCGAACGATGTGACCATTGCGGGAGCGCAGGAGCATGGCCGGAAGGATCGTCTACGCGATCTTGAGATCGGGAAGAGTACGACTACATCACCCACGAGAATCTGCTCTCGTTAAACACTTTGGAATCTTCGAGGGTGAGTTATTCCATCAACTCGTTGCTACAATCTAGTAGATAGATCTTGGCTTGTTTGTTTGTATGCGATAGAAATTTTTTGTTTTCCATGCTACGAAACCCTACAGTATGAAATGATCCACTTTAGTGAGGCGATCCACCACTACCCAAATAGAATCATATCCTGACCTGGTCCTTGGAAATCCGGTGATGAAGTCCATGCCAATCTTGTCCCACTTCCAATCAGGAATAGGTAGTGGTTGTAGCAATCCTGCTGGTTTCTGATGTTCCACTTTCACTCTACTACACACATCACACAAAGCAATATGTTCGGCTATGTCCTTGAGATTGTTCCACCAAAATCTTTCCTTCATATCCATGTACATTTTGGTGTTACCCGGATGAATGGAATATGGTGAGTTGTGTGCTTCCTGTAAAATCAGTTTCCGAAGCTCCGGATCTTGCGAAACGCAGATACGTTTTCCATACCATAAAGTACCTTGTTCGTCTTCATGGAATCCTTTGGCTTTTCCCTTGCCAATATTTTCCTTAATCACTTCAATTTCCTTGTCCTTCTTTTGGGCTTCCTTGATTTTGTCCAACAAAGTGGGTTGAACATCCAAGGACATGAGATGTCCTTCAGGCACAATCTGCAACCTGAGGTCTCTAAATTGGGCACACAGATCATCTGACAACTCTCCCTTAGTAAGGCCATTCACAAATACCTTACGGCTTAGTGCATCCGCTACAACATTTGCTTTACCGGGATGATATTCCAAACTCAAGTCATAGTCCTTGATGAGTTCTAGCCATCTTCTTTGTCTCATGTTGATTTATTTCTGAGTGAAGATATACTTCAAACTTTTGTGATCTGTGAACACTTCACATTGCTTTCTCAAAAGATAATGTCTCCATGTTTTGAGTGCATGGACAACAGAGGCTAACTCTAAATCACGAGTAGGATAATTTGCTTCATGAGTTTTGAGTTGTCTCGATGCATAAGCCACAACTTTTCCTTCTTGCATCAGAACCGCTCCTAATCCTTGGTGAGATGCATCACAATACACTTGAAAATCCTTCTCCAAATCTGGCAGACATAAGACTGGTGCTGTCACTAGTCTCTTCTTCAACTCCTGGAAGCTGAGTTCACATCCTTCAGACCAAGCAAACTTCTTGTCTTTCTTTAGTCACTCCGTCATTAGCTTAGCTACCTTGGAGAAATTCTCAATGAATCTTCTGTAGTATCCTGCCAAGCCAAGGAAACTACGAACTTCCTTCACTGACTTAGGAGATTCCCATTCAGTTACAGCTGACACTTTTGCGGGATCAACTGCTACACCATCTCCTGACACAATGTGTCCAAGAAATCCAACTTCATTCAACCAGAATTCACACTTGCTGAATTTGGCATACAACTTATGCTCTCTAAGCGTCTCAAGTATCAAACGCAAATGTCCTTCATGCTCTTCTTTGCTCTTGGAGTAGATCAAAATGTCATGGATGAATACGACAACAAACTTGTCAAGGAACTCCATGAACACCTTGTTCATCATATTCATGAAGTAAGCTGGTGCATTGGTCAAACCGAATGGCATCACGGTGTACTCATACAATCCATACCTAGTGGTGAAAGCTGTTTTAGGTATGTCTTGTTCCCTTATCTTAAGCTGAAAATAACCTGACCGGAGATCAATCTTTGAGAACACACAGGCTCCTTCTAGGTGATCAAACAAGTCATTGATTCTAGGCAAAGGATATTTGGTCTTGATAGTCACCTCATTGAGTGAACGATAATCTATGCATAACCTTTGACTTCTATCTTTCTTTTCCACAAACAAGACTGGTGCTCCCCAAGATGAAGAACTTGTTTGAATAAATCCTTTCTGCAACTGTTCTCCAAGTTGTTTCTTGAGTTCTTTCAACTCATCAACTGACATCTTGTAAGGTCTCTTTGCTATTGGTCCTGATCCTGGCAGCAAGTCAATCAGAAATTCCACATCTCTATCTAGTGGCATTCCCGGCAATTCTTCCAGAAACACATCCGGATATTCACTCACAATTGGTACATTGTCTAAGCTAACCCCCTTAAGAGAATTTAGCTTACTCCCTTTTGATTCAAAGTTAGACATGAATCTTATCCGTTTCTTTTCCGGGGTAGTGAGTGCGACAGTACGATTGACACAATCTAGTATTCCTTCATACTTGGTCATCCAGTCCATTCCCAATATTACATCCAGTCCTTGGGAATCTAGGATTATCAGGCTAACTGGAAACTTGTGCTTTCCAAATTCTATCACTAGATCACGACATCCAAGACTTACTATCATGTCTCCACCGGGAGAACTTACTTTTATTGGACACCCAATATTTTCAGTTGGAAACCCATTTCTATCAACAAATGCTTTTGATATGAATGAATGTGATGCACCAGTATCAAAAAGAACAAGTGCTGGAATAGAATTGAGTTTGAACTTACCAGCCACAGCATCGGACTCCTCATAAATCTCTTCCATGTTGATGTGGTTCACTTGTCCCTTCTGGAAAGGGTTGGGCTTGTTGGTTCCTTCAACTTTTTTTTCTGGGCACTCATTTGCATAGTGCCCCAGCTTCTTACACTTGAAACATTCAACCTGACTGATATCTCTCTTTGCAGGCTGACTGCCACTTCCACCTCCACCGTGGTGACTCTTGTGTCCACTCTTGTGGTTTTTGTACTTGTCATTATCATGACTACGGTGATGATTGTTGTCATGATGGCGGTTGTGGTTGTGGTGGCTGTTGTACTTTCCATGCTTGTGGGATCCAGAACTCCCACTGTCATCATGATGGGAACGCTTGTGAGACGATCCCGAACTATGCTTGTCAGAGCTGTGCTTCCTCTTTCTACTTTTAACCTGTTTCATCTTGTTCTCCAAGATGGTAACCTTGTCACAAAGTGATTGGTAGGTTGGGACATAGGCAACAGATAGCTGCAGATTTAGTTCATCGTTCAGTCCTTTGAGGAATTTCTCCTTCCTCTTGGCATCAGTATCAACTTCATCCGGTGCATAACGCGCCAAATTGTTGAACTCATCAATGTATTCAGCCACGCTGCGGTGACGCTATTTCAGGTTATGGAACTCCTTCTTCAAACTCATCACCCCGGATGAGATGTGAGCTGTACGGAAACCATCTTCAAAGATAGCCCATGTCACATCCTCAATGGGAGTGGTGATCTAGAAGTTATCCCACCAAGTGGCTGCTGGTCCTTCCAACAGATGTGCTGCAAACCTGACTTTCTCTTCGTCGGTGCAGCCGACAGTTACCAAATCCTTGTTCACCGAACGTAGCCAATCATTGGCCACCATGGGATCAGTAGTTCCTGAGAACTTTGCAGGCCTCAGTCTTAGGAATCTGGTGAGCATGTCAAATCCTGGTGGGTTGTTCTGATTGTTGTTGTTGTTATTGTTGTTGTTGTTGTTATTCTGATTCTGCATAAAAGTGGTCATCATCTGCATCAGTTGTGCATGTGTTGTCATCAGCTGCTGCATCTCGGGGGTGACATTGTTGTTGTTTGGGTTGGGGTTGGCATGTCGAGGAGGCATCTATGGTTTTCATAAGGATAAGAATGAGATACCCATAGATGCTTAACATGCAAAATACATCACATAGACAATCACCAAAACAAGCATCAAAATAACATAAGGTTCAACGACATAAACAACAAGTTTGAAAAATCAAACACACCATAGCAAGCCATCCACATGTTGGATGGTCATTGCGACTCAATAATCATAAGCACGGTAAATGAAAGATAAATGAGTAGTCATCACTACTCCTCTGCATCAACCTCCTCATCAACAAGTGTTTGAGACCCTGGCACATGGCTCAATAGGATTGATAGGAAACCCATACCAACAAGTTGCAACTTCTTTTTCGGAAGCTCATTTGAAAAGAACTCTAAGGTTAAGCGTGCTTGGCCTAGAGCAATTCTAGGATGGGTGACTGACCGGGAAGTGGGTAACCGGGTGCGCATGAGTGAGGACATAGTGCGCAGAAAAGACTAGTGTTGGTCTGTGGGGTTAGTCTAGAGATCCTATTGAGCTGCTAGAAGTGACAGCCGTCGGTCCGGAGTGACCGAGGGTGTTACAAATGGTATCAGAGCCGACCCTCACGGTTATACGGGCGTGTGCGGGTCAGTGGCGGACATGTGTAGCATGGCGCATGTGGCCCGGAGTGGACACGACATGGAAATGTGACGGCACTGGACGCACAGACATGTGCCAAGAGGGGACGCTCCTAGCTTGTGGTTGATCGACGAGGACGTCGATCTTCTAAGGGTGGTTGTATGTGAGACCCTGGCACATGGCTCAATAGGATTGATAGGAAACCCATACCAACAAGTTGCAACTTCTTTTTCGGAAGCTCATTTGAAAAGAACTCTAAGGTTAAGCGTGCTTGGCCTAGAGCAATTCTAGGATGGGTGACCGACCGGGAAGTGGGTAACCGGGTGCGCATGAGTGAGGACAAAGTGCACAGAAAAGGCTAGTGTTGGTCTGTGGGGTTAGTCTAGAGATCCTATTGAGCTGCCAGAAGTGACAGCCGTCGGTCCGGAGTGACCGGGGGTGTTACAAAGTGTAAGACCTGCATTCTCCATAGCGGTCTTGTATTCCTCGACATTGGTAGTCAAGGCCTCTATCTTGGCCTTAAGGTCCCTCTTCTGTGAACGAAGTCTCTCAATCACACCTTGCTGATGCTCGAGCTCGAAGTCCTTGGTCTCTAGCTCTTCCTTCATCTCCCGGATCTTCTTGTTCCGGTCTTGGACTCTCTTCTCCTGGCTCTTGAACTTCCTGTCCTGGCTCTCAAACTTGGCCTCCATTTCCTTGACTATCTCGTCTTGCTCCGCAAAGAGCTTGTCCTTCTCACGAAGCTGCACCTGGAGCTTGTCATTGCTAAGCATGATGTTGTTCCTATCGGTATCTAGGTGCCTAATGAGAACCTCTAGGTCCTAAAGGTACAGACGAATCGGCTCCACCGTCTCTCTTGCAGCACTCTCGAACTCAATAGCCTCACCCTCCTCGTCGCGTCTTCCGAAGGCGTGAAAGTAAAGACCTCTGGAGTGCCTCCCTACCAGACGCCCAAGTAAATCCTGCATGACTACATCTAAGCCTCTCTCCTTGTCGTCATGCATTAGCTTGAAAGTGATAGCCTCCGTGGTTGGCTCAGTCTGGCGTCCTGGCTGAGTAACTTTGAAGCCCCAAAGGTCCTTCCTCTCAAACTTGGTGAGGGGAAGCGTCATGATGCTAGGGAGCGGAAGGTTGAGCACCCTAGTGAGCTCAATAAGACGAGTGCCAAAACGAGTTCCCTTGAACTCTTAGGCCGTGCTGATAGTAACATTAGGCATCTATTTTATAAGATAGAGAAAAGTTAGAATCAACATTAATAGAGAAAAATCACAAGACAAAGTATCACAAGCATATCTTTGGCAACAATCACACAAGTCATGGCATACATAAATCCATTACAAGCATCCAAGGTTCAACATAACTTAGATAATTTTTTTGGAAATAAAACGATAAGTGTGGTGGTCCAACTAATGAAGTACATTACAATCCCATCTCACTTGCCAAGTTGGCTAATAAGGCATCTCTAGAGGCAATCTGTCGATCCTGATCACATGACTCCATTGCTAAGTCTATGATGTCCTCTCTTAAACGTTGGTTGGTAGCCTCTAACTCTTGGGTATGCTTCTTTTCTTCCCTAAGGTCATTTTGGGTGTTAAGCATTCTGCACTTGAGTCTATCACAAAGCTCCTTGATGGCCTTCCAAGCTGCATTTCTTGCAGAGTCAAAGAATCTGGTGTGCATTACTGAGTTGCTGACCATGCAGAATCTTGATTCCTTGTGGTTGTCTTCCTTGTATTTGTACAAGTGAAGTTGCACCCACCAGTACTCCACTCCTTCATCCATCACGGGGAAACATTTGTACAAAGCTGCACCATGTATCCCCATGGCAACCATGAGGTCCTTGAGGGCTTTGGGGAATTCTGCCTCACACTCCAAGGTCATGGTCATGAGTGGTCCCTTCCTCACGGCTTCGTTGATGGAGTTCATCTACAAATAGAGATGAGAAAGAGGATTAGAAAAGTTTACGAGAATAAAAAGACAAGTGTGGAAATTGTTGAAAAGTTTTCCTTAGTGGTTTCTAATCCAATCCTAGGGTCATAATCCTACAGGCAACACAATGCTCTGATACAATCTGTAAGATCCCACCCTTATAAAGGTAAGGATCCCTATGATTGCAATGCTAGTCCCTGGATCAATTGCTAGAATCCATAGTTTAAGATGAAGTACACAGAAACAAAGGTCATTATTACAACGTTATTCCAGAGATAACATAGTCTTTTACAACTCCATATCCATAGGCTAGTACAAGAGTTCAACTTAACAATATAAAATAGAAGTCTTCATCTTCATGTGCCACGTACAAGCATGTTGAGTGTAGACTCATAACCCTTAATCATCATCAGAGTAACCTGCAACATCACAAGTTACAGCCATAGTGGGTCAATACATTCGAATAGTATTGGCAAGTGATACCTTAGTAGATTATTATCATCTAGTTACTACATGGATTTGGCTAAGTGTAGCTTAGGCTTGCTTTGCTCAAAATAGGTTTTACCTATTAGTTGAAAACACTATGTTTTTGTTTTGGCAAAAAACTTTCCCAAGGAACCACCAATAGAAATTCGTGAACCTTCACCTTTGTTCAACCACAAGTTTTAACTTAGAAAGTTGGGATGAGGAGATTCTTGATAGCTTCCATGTCTTGATGCTCAAATTGTCCAATACCAGGGACATGGCTAAGTACTTCGATTCTTCCATCTGCAGAGGTTGTGCACTTTCCCCACAAGACTTGATTTTCACCAAGACAGGACCTTTCAGAAGCCTTCCCTTAGACCAGAATGGACGCGCTCCAACCTATCATTCCCCTACCACCAACTGTCCATTTGGCTAAGTTATTGCAACTTATATGATCCAGGCAGAGCCCATAATGCCATGTGGGTGCACTAGAAGCTTCTTAACATTTGGCATCTCAAATCCCTTTGTTCCTGGGTGGCAATCCACAAGTGAGATACACAAGGTAAACCATAGAAATGGGCCTTGTGTAACCACTCAACCAAAAACCACCAAGCAATTACCATTCCACCTAGGTGTTTCATTCACTTAGTTGTTTTATAAAGTAAAACCATAATTCAAACACTTAGCAATATTTATACATAGCATGAATATATTCCACCCTTAGTTGCTACTCGCTAGGCTAAGCATGTCAATAGCAAGTATCTTAACTTAGAGATAATTCTAACAATTCTACAACTACTAGGATTTCCCAAGCATTGCATATAGATACTTAGCAAAATATTCATGCAAGCCCTATACAAAATATTTCTAATGCATAGTCAAAATATTGGGACAAAAATATGAAGCACCACTTGCCTTGGTAGTTGGGGGAGTAGCAACAATCTTCACAACCACAATCACTATTAGCACCAAAATGTACACATAAAATGATAGCACCAAATTCACATATCAAAAATATACAAGCAAAAATATATGAATGCATGCAAATGCCATGTGATGATTTTCTACACCAAACAAGACAAGTATACAGTACTGAATCACAAATAAGACAAATATACAGTAAATAAACTTTATTTAGTCTTTAAATCATTTTTCAAATAATTTCTATACTCAAAATAAGACTATGAATGTCTCTGCATAAATAACCAATTTTACAGAAGCAAATCATTAAACAAATTGCATGGTTGGATAGAATTCTTTCTCCTGATTCAAATGATATAAAATTTGCAAAATTGGACGTGTGGATCAAAAGTTATGAATTTTACAAGTTTGAACAACTAATAGATCTATTTCTAGATTTTAAATTTTAAACACAGACACGCGGCGCTTTCTGATTCGCTGGTACCGGTTCGCACGGGATCACGCTCGCGCACCGTTAGATCTAATTTAAAACTAGCGGCTCAGATCTGCCCGTACCTCTTCGGCCTGGCTTCTAATCTAAACCACTGGATCTAGATCCAGTGGATCAAATCGCTTTGACCTAAAACCAGCGGCGCACATGGTTCTTTGGCGGCGTGGTATTCGCTGACGATTTCCGGTGGTTCCAGGGGGGTTAGGGGCTAGGAAGAGGCTTACCAGACTCGCGTGAACACGACGGTGCTCAAGGTGTCGTTGGCGTGGGTGGGGGCGTGCTGCAGTGGCTGCTGGGGCTCGTCGGAGTTGGGGACAGTGTCGGGTTTGCTCAGACGGCGACGAAGGCGATGTTTCCGGCCACCCTAGCGCAAACAGAGGATATCAACGTGTGCACCACACTCAGGCAAACCTGGCAGGGTCAAAGAGAAGGCACGGGGTGGTCAGGTTTTACCTAAATCCCTCGCCGGAGTTGGAGGTGGCGTCAGATTCCCACGGTGCTCGTCGAAGCCAACGCTCTGGATCACAAGCAGATGCACAAAGGAGATCAGGAGATGCGCAAGGATCAGGGGATCATCCTAGGGTGAACGGGGAGTGGGCGCGAACACGAGACTCACCGGAATCGCACGTCGGAAGTCGTCGGTACCGCGGTGGTTTGAGCTCGAATGCGCGCAGCCTGGTGGCGGAGTGAGCGAGGGAAGTGAGGGGAAATGACCGTGGTGGCGAGGTGATTAATTAGCCAGGAGCGAGGCAAGAATTATGCGCTGATTCAATGGAATTTAAGCGAGGTTTAACACGGCTTCACTGCGCGGTGGTAACGGCGGAGCGGCGTCTGCGCGCGAGAATCTGGGGAAGACGACGCTGACATGGATAGGGCCCATCGTTCAGTGGCTGCTTGGTAGGTTCCGCGGGGGTGAGAGAGGGGGTAGAGGGGACTGGCTTGGTGGGCTTACTGGGCTGGATTCTGTGCTGGGCCAAAATGGCAGCGCTGGCCTTTTCCCTATTCTTTTCTCTTTTTCTATTTCTATTTTGATTTTCAGGAACCAAATTCAAATGAGTTTCAAATGAGTTTGAATTCAAACCACTTCTGGATTTTTTTAAAGTGAAACTAGTACTCAATTGGCTACAGAACAATGTTGTACACTTGAAAATAATTTGGCACATTGGAATTTTAAAAATTAACCATGCCTTTATCAATTGCTTAGTAAGACATAAAAATGGTTTTAAAATTTATACTTTGTTTTGAAATCCTTGTCCCAGCTTTGGAAAACATCAATCAACCATAGGATCAAATATCTTTGGTTTAAAACAAACAATCTCGTACTAGAGAGTAGCATTGGGTCATTGCCTTGCTTACATAAAATAATAGACATTCAAATGCTTCTGTTTTGAAATGACATTGAAAATGATCCTAAAATGATTAAGAATGCATGGATGATATGCAAACTTTGAAATCGTGATTTCTGGGATGTTACAAGTTAACTTTGGTCTATTCCAATTAAGACATAAAGCATCTCAAGTCCAAACTAATCAATCACACACCAAAAGACATTGAACACATCCTATTGACAATAAAGATTGTTTAAACCTTAGAAAGGAAATGTTTTCTTGAAATGTTATTCTTTTTTCCACTTCAAATAACAATCTCATAATAAGTTCTACAACTCCTAACAACTCAACCCAAAGACTTTTGTCATAGTCACCAAGTGACAGTTAACCATAATCACATTATTTTATACTTTACTTGTATACTTAGGATTGATAGCACTTAAATTATTTATAAGTGACATTACTTGTAAAGTAAAATTTGAAGATAAACAATTATAATGTAAGTAATCTTGAATAGCATTCCATATGTGTGTATCTTATTATTGTATAAATATGTGTTGTTCACACACACTCACAAGCCTTAATAAGAAGCACAAGTATGAAACTTATCTAAAAGTACAACACATTCTAAAGAAACCATTTCCAGTTTCCAAACCCTATATCAACGTTATCCCCAGGATTCGAGTTTATGAAATTGCATTACATTACTTATGAATAATAACGTCTTGCTTCTTTAAACACTAGTCCTTACCAGACCAATGATGCTGATTTCAGATATTCGATCTTATATTGTCTTGAAGACCGTGAGTGCATAATCTTGCAATCACAAAAGGCAAGTTCACACTTGCTCATGTCCTTTGATTATTTTATATAAAGTATTTTGCAAATCCAGTGTTGTCATCACCTGCATTTGAAAAAGGTCAGAAAACGCTATTTTCATAATAATATGATTATAGGTTAATTACCATCAGGTAATGACCTACTATGAAAGTTCCGGTGGTAAAGGAACATATTATTTAGGACTTAACAACCAATGTCGCCAGTGATTCTTGTGCCGTATATCATGCGTTAACCATGAGATTTGGAATGGGACGGAAAAGTTAGCTGTATCCTTTTCCCTTCGTATGGAGGCAAGACTATCTTAATGTGACGTTGTGATTCCTTGCATGTGTCACATCCCAAGATTTTCCAAATCTTGTAATGTGAAAATAAATGAATAAAATAAAACTTTGTTTGATTTTCAGAGCCAGAAGAAACTTCTTGAATTCAATTGGAACTTCAAACCCATATGAATTAAATAAAACCTAAAGGGATTTAAAAAGATAAACATTTAATAAAAGGAAAAATAAAAACATTTGGAAATACTATTTTGAAACTCCTAAATGAAAAGATTTGTTTTCAAATGAAATAGAAGTTTCATAAATAAAGATTATTTTATAAAGCCAAATTAAAACCTTGGCCAAGCTTTGGGAATTAAAAACATTTTATTAGCAAAGGTTTATTTAAATAAATTAATAAGGATTTAATATCCAAACTTTATTTAAATAAAAGGTTTTACCAATTTAATTGAAACATCAAAACTTATTTATAGTATTTAAAATAAGTTTACCAAATGTTTGATATTCACAAATAAAACCTACTAAAGTGTTTTGGTTTTATTTTAGATTTCAAAATGAATATCTCAATAAAACAAATCCTATTTGATTTAATAATGAAAGTCTATTATATTTAATTAATAATGGACTCTAAAATAAAATGTTATTTTGTTTTAAAACAAGTTTCCAAGTATTCTATATTTCCCAAATAAAACCTACTGATTTGGTTTTTGAAAATATTTAGGTTTCAAATAAAGATTTTATTAATAAAATCAAACTCTATTTGATTTAATAACTAAGGCCCATTTTATTTAATTATTATAAAAAGGTTATTTTGTTTTAAACAAATTTTCCAAATATTCTATATTTCCCAAATAAAATCTACTGATTGGTTTTGAAAATATTTGGAGTTCAAATGAAGATTTTATTAAAAAAACCAAACCCTATTTTATTAATAAACTATGGACCATTTTACTTAATTAATAAATAGAACCTAAAAAGATTAAAATATTATTTTTATTTTGGATTTTGGTTCATGTTACTGAACAGAACTAAATTCAATGTTACAAAGTTTGGGTGTTGTTTGAATTGATTTGAACCTTGTTTGATTGTTTGGAAATTCAAACAGAAATAAATTAGAAAAAGGAAAAAGATTGAAATGTAAAAAATATATGAAATGGATCTGGCCCAACTGCCCTAGCCCAGCCCAGCCCATCTGCCCTTCGTCCCCGAACTGCTTTTTTTTTTCTCACTAGCAAATTTCGCAGTCACTGACTAGTGGACCCCTCCCCCTCACTCCCTCTCACGCTGACAGAGGACCCCGCAGACACGCTGTCTTCTTCTCCACCCGCAGACGACGCCCACCCTCGCGGGCCGTTTGCAGTGAGTGTGGCATCCCGCAAAACCACTACTAGAAAATTGCGTTGAATTTGTGTATTGCATCGTCATCATCATGCATTGTTTGCTAAAACTATTTCGGGAAACCCGGGTTGTTTTCTAAAACGCCCCGTCTTTTATTCAAACGCCAAACCCGGATCGCCGGAATATTTTGTTTTGACTAAATATGTTTTGCAAACGGTGTTATCAAAACAAATAAAATTTATATTATTTTTAGTGGGCGGTCGAGCGGGCGGATAGACCCGAAGCGCTTGTGTTTTAAACGGTCCAATCAGCCGGTACACCTAAATACTATTCCTACCAAACTATCTACCCCAACCCGCTGGCCACTCACACGCCGCCATCTCACCCACTCCTCTCCCTCACCCAATCCCCTTTTGCCACCTAGACTAGACCCAACCCCACTTCCTCTCACCCACCTGCCGAACGCCCAAGCCTCCACCGTCGCCCGCCTCTCCTCTCCCTCCGCTTAATCCCTCTGCCATAGCCCGCCCCAAGCGCAGCCCGCGCCGCCTCTGCGCCTCAGCGCCTTTCTTCCTCCTTTCCCAGCTGCCCGCCCTCGGCGCCTCCTTCCTCCTGCCTGCTGCGCCAAGGCTCTCACTGGCCTTGCAAGCTCACCTCTGCCTGCCCGCTGCCTGCCTTCGCCTGCACTCAAGGCCGCCTGCCCCTCACTCGCGCCCTCGCCGCCTCTGCGCCTCACGCCCGCAGCTCCCTCGCACTCCTTCTGCCCTCGCCTCGGCTGTGGCCATGCGCCCCCTCAAGGTTATCTCCCGCCGCCGCGGCACGCCGCGCTTCCTCTCAAGCGCCTCGCTTTCACCGCCTCGCGGCGCCTCCTGCCCCTCACGGGCTTGCCTCGAGCTCCCATGGCCCTCACGGCCGCGAGCCCCGCCCCGAGACCCCTGCCTCCTCTTTCACTCCCGTGCGCGCGCGCCCGGCCTCCCCCCTCGACCCCCTCCTCTCTGCCGCCCTCCCGCCCCCTCCCCGTCCCTCGGGCTTGCCTCGGCTGCGCCTCACCGTGCCTCGTCGCTTTGGCGTCGTTCCCATGCCCTGACGCAATTCTGCCGACCCCACCTGCCTCGCCATCGGTTGAAGACAACCAGCAACCTCCAAGTTCCGCACCCGGACGCGCCAAGATCTCGTTCACGGAAAACCCGATGTTTTCAACCCGGCACCATCAAGACCTTCGCCACGGAACGCCGAGACCCTGAAGACCCCGAAGCCGAAGGTCAACTACAAGGGACGTCAAGCTCGTCGAGATTGCGGAACGACAAGCACTTCACCCCGGATGTCGAGATCGACCCGACCCGCGAGTGCGATAAGGTCCGCATGCGACAAGAACGACAGCGACCGGGAGAATCCGATGCGCCCCGACAGCGACCCAAGTCCTGCTTTCCGGACGCGACAAGGACTACCTCCGATGTTCGAGAACGAGCCCGCCGAGAACGTTCCGTCAAACCCTGGAACCTGAGACCGACCCCGACCCCGGAACCCAAGATCGTCGAGCCCCCTCTGATGTGTGACCCATTTTCCTCGAACCCTATTTTATAACATAACAACTTGTTGCATATTTAACTGTCATCTCGCATGCACATGTGGTTTGGGGGCCTTATGCCGATTCACCTTATAATTAAATATGGGGCCCGTATGCGGACAAATCTAGCCTTATATTGGCCTCATTTAAACTGGTGTAGCGAACCCGGTGCTATCTTCTACCATGTTAAACAACATTTAAATTGCGGGGTATCTAAACAACTTGAACCGCCTAATTAATTGTCGGGACCCCGGTTCCGCTTAATTTGACCTAATTGCATCGCACTTTGCCATGCCATGCATCATACATGCACCATGCCGATCTTCTGCCGTGTATTAAATATCGCATCCGGTTTTTCTTCTAGTGTTTTGGTTCTTCGCGGATAAGGCCGTTGAGTTGATGTGAGCTTCGCCCCGATCTTCGGTTGAACCTTCGGCAATGTTTCAGGCGAGCATCTCCCCCTTTCTACCTATCTTACTTTTATAGTATTTCTTCCCTCCTGTTGATCTATTGCTATCTGTGTTGCGATGCTTTAGTTTCCGTACCTGTGATATACCGTGCAGCCCTATATTGCCTTGGACACACCCTATTACCTGTTGTTTGGTAGATAGTTGGACTTGCGCGTCGTACACTACTAGGAAAACGGCTATAGGTAATCAGCACATCCGTGGCTCACATGGTTGAAGTGCCCCACGGCTAAAACAGGCGTGGCTCACCTGTGGGCAGTGCCCTACTAATAACTAGAACATCCGTGGCGCACATGACCCTAGTGCGCCACATATGTGTGGGCCAGGCCTGCTACACGCCAAACTTCAGCGCACCATGCACCCGTGCGCCACGGTTGTTAGGGTCATCTGTGGCGCACGTGTGCATGGTGCGCCACGATCGAGCGCATGCCCACCTCGCTCGAGGCGGCCACTAACCTGGCGCACTCCGCATAGTGCGCCACGGGACTAAAACATCATGGCGCACGCAGTGCGCCACAGTTTGTACTCACGTGGCGCCTTTTGCCGTGTGCGCCATGGATGTGTCGATTTTTAAGACAGCACTTTATGTGCACATGTGTGACCACATCCACCACCCCACACTTCACTTTGCCCTTCTTCTTCCTCCTTAGATCTAGTCGGGATCTTCTCCTTCCCACCTCAATTTCTCCACACATTCACCATTTTAGCATATAAAACTTGCTTTGGATGTTACATAAGTAATAGAGGAGGTCTCGGTCTCTCATCTATCCGTCTCCGACGCGCAAGACCTCTCCTTTCCATCTTTCGCGATCGGTCTCTCATCTCGTAAGTTGTCCATGTAAGGATGTGTTCATGTGTATATGGATGATGCATGTGCTCATATGTATGTAGATGATCGATGCGCATGTCATGATGTGTGTATGTGTGGAGAGCTAGGATCGATGGTCATATGTGTGTGTATATGGAGAGTATCGATGATGCTCATGCATGTGTGTATGGAGAGGATAATGATATGTTCATGTGTGTATGGATCGGTCTCTCTCTCTTTTGTTTGTATGTGAACAAGTTGCCATTGTTTTGCCAAAATGTTGATTCATTTCCATTTTGGCAAGACTTTAACATTCATAAAGGTCCTAATTTTAGGATAGGTCATGCGAAATTTTCTATCGACCATTGCATGCATGCATTCATTATGTGGTTCTAATAGACTTCAAAATTGTACCGTGTACATCGTGCAGGCAAAAATGGTCCGCATAATGAGCGAAGGCATTGCGGCTAGATTTTTGAAATGTGCGACGGCCGACATGATACGAAATAACAAGACAGATATAAGATGTCCGTGCGGAAGATGCAAACTCAATCGGTGATCGACCCATTCCGGAATCTGCAGCGCACTGCTCGCCATGGTTTCATGGATGGATACACTCGTTGGATAAGCGATGGCGTAGATGATGGAGGCGGTGATCATCATCACGCGAGAGCAGGCGAGATGATGAAGAGGCTCACGGAGATGGTGAAGGTACGGCGAGGCCGGGATGATGATGATCTAGATGGCGGAGGAGCGACGGCGATGGAACAACGTCAGTGGTGCGGACCCTTATGTGCAAGAGCGCTTCTCAAGCGCATTTAGTAACGCCAGGCTGCCGCTAGAGAGAAAGCCAAGCTTGCAACTTGAGAAAGACGCGTTACTCCATTGTATGAAGGATGCAGCCCGATGATACCGGTTGAATGTAACGCTCAAGGCTATGGAGATGAAGGCAAAGCACAAATTGAGCGACGCAAGCTTCGGCGATATGATGGCATTCGGCACGATCGTCTCCGGAGGAGAACACATGTCCAACTAGTATCGAGGATGCCAAGAAAATCGTCATCCTCTCGATCTACCGACGTTAGATATCACGTATGCATCAACGATTGCATCATTTATCGGGCGAGGACGCGGAGAAAACCACATGTCCGGTGCGGCGTGAGTCGATACAAGAAAGGGAAGAAAGCACCTCGAAAAGTGGTATGGTACTTTCCTATTACCCCTCGTCAGCGCTATTTCGCGGACCCTAAGGAAGCGAAGCTCATGCGATGGCATGCGGAAAGGAAGAAGCCGGAGATGATGATGACCCCGAAAAGGATGAGCTCGACGCACCTTCGGATGCTAGCTGCTGGAAAGCATTGGACCTCGAATTCCGTAAGTCGTGGAGATTCGAGGAACATCGAGGCTTGGTGCGAGCACCGATGGACTCAATCCGTTCGTAGCGAGCAAAGACGCACAAAGACTTGGCCTGTGTTTGTATGGATGTACAACCTCCCTCCATGGTTGTGCATGAAGAAGTACATACAAATGAGTATGCTAATTCAAGGGCGAAACAACACGGTACCGACATCAATCTGTATCTCGGGCTGTTGAAAGAGGAGCTAGCCACGTTATGGGAATGGAGCCAATACTTACGACGCCTGCACAAGATTATTTCACTATGAGAGCGCGTTGGTCACTATGGTGCAAGACTATCCAGGTTGCGGGTATATCTCGGGCAGGTTATCCAAGGATTCCACGCATGCGTTAGGTGCATGGATAACACAAGCTATCTCTAACTAGAGAAAGATCCAGGTCATCGAAACCGTGTTCATGGCGCACGGAGGTGGCTCGGCAAGAATGATCCATGGAGAAAGCGTGGAGACCTGTTCGATGGCAAATCGAGACCCGAGGAATCCCAGGCGTAGGAGCAGCGAAGAAGTGGAAGAGTTCTTGAAAACTGGAAAGATTGTCCTAAGCACGGAAAGAAGCGAAAGAGGCAGCAACAAGACAAGCACCGATGAAGGTATGGAAAACAAGGTCTGCTACGAGTTGCCATCTTTGGAAGTTTCTCCGCACGCCTCATAGCCTCGACATCATGCATATCACGAAAACGTGCGAGAGTGCAGTCGCCACCATAATCAACATGCCGATAGGACGAAAGATGGTCCAAAGCAAGGCGACCTGATATGCTTGGGTATCCGAAGGAGCTTCACGGAGGACGACTACTCGATGATCGGAAGATGACGATGATCATGAGTCGAGGCGACACAAGGTCGTCGGAAGGGTAAAAAGTTCAAGAAGAGCGAATATTACTGCCTCCTTCTTGCTTCACTCTAAGCCAGGATGAGATCAAACAGTTTTTCAAGTGCCTTCTAGGAGTCAAATTTCCACGGACACGCTGGCAAGATAAGCAGATACCTAGGCGAGGCGGCAGAGGTTCGGGCATGAAGTCTCACGATCGTGCCGTGCTAATGACGCAGTACTTCCGGTCGCACTAAGAGGGATAATGGGCGAGCACGTCCGGAAAGCGTTATTTGGCCTATGCAAGTTTTTGACGTCATCTCTAGGAAGTCGATTGGCTTGAATCAGCTCGGAAGGCTACGAGGAGATCGTGGTGATACTATGTGAGCTTGAGGTCTACTTCCCACCGCATTCTTCGACATTATGGTGCATCTGCTGGTCCATGTCGTGGAGGACATCGTGACTCGGGCCGATGTTTCTCCGCGGCATGATGGCGTTCGAAAGGATGAGCGGACACATCAAAGGATACGTTCGCAGGTCCGTCGAGATGGAAGCATAGCCAAGGCTTTTCGGCAAGAGTGCATCTCTTTCGCACGAATTATCTAGACATCGAGAACCTGTCGGTCTTCCGTCAGCAGACACCTTGGCAAGCTCGGCGGATCTGGTCACCGAGAGGGTCGTCGCATCGCATGCGGTTTCGATTTTCGACAGACTTTGATCGAGCAAACCTCGTCGCGCTTCTGACATTTAGAACTGGTCGATCCTTGGGTGCGAAGCACAAAAGGTTAATCGAGAAGAAGCGATGGCCGGGCATCTGAGAGGACGCAGGAGAAATAATCAAAGAGCACAACTCATATTTCACGCGTTGGTTTAGGCACGCTCCTTGATAATCCCGCTCGCATTCTTCCGACACGGAAAAGATCATATTCACCTTGTCGCGAGGACCGATGCAAAACCTGGTGACCTATCGGTATGATATCAGCGGCTACACATTCTACGGAGGAAAAGGACAACAAGTGTGATTATCGAACTCGGGCGTAGCGTCGAATTCTACACCGATGACAACGTGAAGGAAAGATTCTCTGGAAGAATCGAGGAGATCCGGGAGCTCGACTACTGTGGAGAAAAGGTGCGATGTTCCGTGTCGGATGGGCAAGAACGTCGAAAGAAGACGGTATTTCACAACCATGGTTATACCCGGCGGCCAAATCCAAGGCCGCGGTGCAAACGTGGCGAAAAATGAACCGTGGTGCTGGCTACAAAGTGGACCAATGTTTTTCATTACCGACCCGACAAAGCCTAGCCGTGTTGTCGTGAGGAGAGGAAAAGGAACATCATCGGAATGGATGGAGTCGCCAATGAGCAAGACTTGACCGATGCGGCGATCCAAAGATTGAAGATGACGACTACGATGCATCAACATACATCACAAGAAGAAAAAGGACAACCCTACCCAAAAAGGTAGCCCGTTCGAAAGAAGAAACATTAAAGTCTAGGGGCTAAATTATTCAACCGCGACAAAGAAGGAAAAAAGATTGTAAAATGCTAGCTCAAAAATATTGTAAGCGTGGTCGAAAAAGATTGTAAAATATTCATGGACAAATTATTATGAAATTTAGTTATACTTTAAATCATATTTTTGGGCATTTTGGAATATTATTACTTTTGGGCATTTTGGAATATTTAAAAGTATTTTAAAATCAAAATAAAACTTCTGTGGCATATATCACCACTTTTGGGCATTTTTGGAATATTTGAAAGTATTTTAAAAACAAAACAAAATTTGTATGGCATTGATCACCACTTTTGGAACATTTTAAAGTATTTTGTGGAACATTTTAAAGTATTTTGAAAGTAAAAATAAAAAGTGGAGCACCAGGATTGAACACAGGTGCTCATCGTTTAGAATAGAGCTAAGGCGAACCGATTGGGGTAAGTGAGTACTAGTGTTAACTAGTGGGACGACCAAGTACTTATCGATTGTCCAACCCACACGCGCACCGCCAAGCTAAGTCGCTACGGTTATCGTAGCCTTAGCGAGTGCGCTACGCGTGTGTGGGTGGACTAGTCAACACGTCCCCATCCCCATCCCCATCCCGCATCCAGACACCGGGAGCATCCACGCCAGAGCATCGAGGCCGCCAGCCGGAGCATCCACGCCAGAGCATCGAGGCGCATCGAGGCCCGCCGCCAGAGCATCCACGCCGGGAGCATCACGCGCCGCGCCGAGCATCGAGGCCGCCGCCGAGGAGAGCATCCACGCCAGAGCATCGAGGCCGCATCGAGGCCGCCGCTCGAGGAGGCCGTGGAGGAGGAGGCCGTGGAGCAGGGAGGAGGAGGCCGCCGCCTCTCGAGGAGGAGGCCCGCGCCAACCATCGTCCGCCCGCCATCGTCGTACTCATCTCGGGTGAGTGTCGCCCCTCCCTCTCTCCTCTCTCCCTGCTCGGATTAGAGGTTAGGGTTCATATTAGAGGTTAGGGTTAGAGAAGGCCATTAGATGTTAGGGTTCAGATTAGAGATTAGAGGTTAGGGTTGATGAAATTGAACTTCTTTGTTTGCACAAACCATTACTCTGCTTGCACTTGGTTAGGGTTGAACTTGGTTAGGGTTCAGAACTTGATTAGAGATTAGAGGTTAGGGTTCAGAACTTGGTTGATAGCAAATTTAGTGTAGCTTGGTTGATAGCAAATTTAGTGCATATATCAGAAGTTCACAACCATTACTCTGCACTGCACTTCAACTAAGACCATTTCTGCACTGGCTGAAAGCAAGAAATCAATAGCCTGTAGAAATCAATAGTTGTCTTCCTAAAGTAAATAAATCAAGTCCATTTCTTTGCACTGCAACTGACGTGTTGTTGGTCAAGTTAGTCAGTTTAGTCAAGTTAGTCAGGTTAGTCAGGTTAGTTAGTGGTTTTAGTGTTGTTCTAGATAGTCAGGTTAGTGCTGTTTTAGTGCTGTTTTAGTCAGGTTTTAGTGATGTTTTAGTCAGGTTAGTCAAGTTAGTCAGGTTTTAGTGTTGTTTTAGTGTTAGTCAGGTTAGTCAGTGGTTTTAGTGTTTTAGTGGTTTTAGTGTTGTTTTAGTGGTTTTAGTGCTGTTTTAGTCAAGTTAGCCACTCTATCTGATGGTTTTAGTGTTGTTCCAGTTTAGTGTTGTTCTAGTTTAGGCTCTAGATATCTTACGTTCTAGGTGGCGATGGGGTCAAGTTAGTTTGAGTGCCACAGTGCCATGTTCTAGGTTCTTTAGGTAAGTTCTTTGTCGATTTAGATGTTGTAGGTGAGTGTAGGTTAGCGATTAGTACCTAGCGGTAGCCAATTTAATGTATCTTGTTGTACAAAAACTTGTGTGCTTCTATATATGTATTTGCTTGTTGTATTTGCTTGCTGTCATATAATCTGCATGTTGTATTTGCTTGCTTGCTATAATGACAGGTACTTGTGCTTGCAATTGTATTTGCTATAATGACAGGTGCTTGTGCTTGCTAAAATGATAGGTGCTTGTGCTTGATATAATTGTAGCACTTGAAATTGTGCTTGTGCTTGTATATGAAGCACTTTATTATGTGTGTATGAGGTTCTTGTATGAAACGAGTCCCGATTTTTGCGGAATGTTGATTAACTTCCGTTTTGCGTAAATCGGGCACTCTAGTTTAAGAAAATTAGCAAAGGTCATGCGGATTTTTCCGCATTTAACCAATTATTTGTTTTTATTAGTGCAAAGATGTGTGATAACGAAATTTGGATGTTCTAAGCGCATCGGTGAAGGAGAACTCAGACCTCGAATAAACAATTGACATTACGGAGGCGGCCGCGTCTAGAAAGGCGATGAAGAATACCATCCTTGGAGCGAGGATGATGAGATGGAAGACGCGGAGGAAGAAGCGGAAGAGCGGCGGACGATGAAACCCGATGGCGGCGAGGGCAGGGAGTGGTAGCAACCCTAAGAAGAAGAAGGCGCCCGAACACGGTCGGCACGGTCGGAGGAAATTGCAGTGAGCCCATCGGGGTTCCTTTGGAGCCGCCCTTGTCGTCAAAGTGCGGTGGGCAAGTGGCGGCGATCACCGGACAACCATCTCGATCAACACCGAGAATCTCGGCATAAAGATAATGGCCACTTGCACACTCCTCTTCGAGAAGCTGCCGCGGATACAAGTTCCCGCTAAGTATCGAACACAAATTATCATGGGAACGAAGTAAACAAATCCGCCCTCACAAAGATGAGCACCGCCGGCAACTGGAGAACCGGATAAAGAAGAAGATCTATAAAGAAGGCAAAAGTCTCGAGGAGATCCGGAAGATTGACCCGAGATCACGAAGATCAGTTCCGGAGTTCAAGGAGAGGTGTGAATCCGAAAGAGCCTGGCCAATAGTAATCGGGAAAGGCTGCAGCGATGAATATAGGTCATCACCATCTCGGATCTGGTGGATCTGAACCGCGGAGGCCAAATGGAATAAGGAGGACGAAGAGTATAGATCCAAGGGATAGAAAACCCTTTGCTAAATTCAACCCGGCAGGTTGAAACTTCATCGAGGCCCCGTTACCATGTGGACCCAAAAACCAAACAACTCACCGCGGATCCTGCGGTGAAGGAATTCGAGAAATTGTGGTAAGTATAATCTAATTACGGTGATCAACACGATTGCAATCTAATCGATGATCTAAATGATTCACTATTACTTCTTCTGCGGGAGGAGAAATTGGTTCTAGTCATGGATCGGGGTTCCTCATCCCGTGGGTCGACGGCCACCGGTGGGATAACCCTTTAGCAGGCGAACCGGCCAAGAAAATAGAGCGATTCTGAAGAAGCCGTCGTCGCTGGCCGTCTGGCCGGCCTCGGGGTAAGAATTGGGTGGATCATTTTGGTCCACCGGCGAGGACGCATGTGGCGCCGTCGGAAGGAGCGAGGAGGAAAGCAGAGAGGTTCAAGAACTTAAGGCACAAGTGGCGCGGATCCCGCAGATCGTCCAAGACAACGGCAATCACCCTTACGTCCTTCACGCCTACCTTGGTGGAGTCAATAGCGAGCGGAGTGCGGGTGGTCGAGTAGGCGTGCCGATTCCAAGCATGGTCGGCAGCCACTCGAACAACGGCGCCGGCGAATCGAGCGAACTACGTGTTCGTGACTCCGCCGCTAGCACCGTGGCGCCGCAAGTGTTGGTGACTCCCCTGCCATCACCGGCGCCGGGTACATGTTGGTGCCCCCACGCCATCGTCGGCGGCACGGAGCTCAAGCACCCGTCGGTAGGAGAATACACCGGCCGACCGCGCCATCAAGCAGCCCTTAGTCTCTTGCCGCCGTCGCCGTATGCGGTGCGTCGACATTAGCCGATCTCGGCGCCATCACGGTAAACAAATTGCTTTAATTACCGCCTTTCATGCCATCTATATATTACTCTTGTGGCATCTCGCTCGACGACGCCGTACATGTTTTCCAGACGGATGTTCCTTGCACTCTCTTATGCTACGTGAACAACGGTGAGGATGTTGCCAAGGTACCATCGTTCAACCCTTGCGACACGTTCCACTCAAAGCCGATGCGGATAAGCGTGCCAGGGTTAAAATTAGTCGGTGCTAAGGGGCTGCGACGACTGGAACCTCCCATTCAACCCCGAGGCGGATGAAGAAGAGTCGTGCGTCCTCGAAGTTGCCCGGCTTGTTCATGCTATGGCCAAAGAGCATGGTCCGTTTGGGGACGGCGGGCCATCACGCCACGAACAACAGCACCGTCGTGCGGCGACAAGCGGTGGCAAAACCTACCGCCCTCGCCGTCACCTCCACGCGGTGGGTCGGATGATCATGTTGATGATCACATGGCGAGATCCGGCCGAGGACTTGAAGACTGGAATGATCACTTCTTGACTCGGTTTGGCAGCGAAGAAGACCTAGCTGGTGGCCCCACAGAGAAAGCCACTATCACCAAGCGTCTGTTTGGTTCTCGGAGACGCCTCGGCTTGCGCCTTCTGAGCCGGTGATACAACCAACCGCCCTTTATTCTAAGCCGACACACTACATAGGGCGGTGCTCAGATTATGCTGCCCGCTCTCCAAAAGGAAAAAAGGCGGAAAAGAAAATCTAGCAGCTCGAGCCAGCCGGTGGCGTCAACAATCGCGAATCCGATCAGGTTTGGGGCAGGCCACCAAGACCGAGGGTATTATGTGGAGGATTCATGTGGCGGGTGAGCCCATGCTACCTAAGAATTTGCAGGCTTCGCCAGATTCGGCTGCGAGTGTGCATGGCGTCTTGGCGATAGACGCCTTCTATCGGAGAAAGATCCCTCGCACCCGGTATTCGTGGTTAAGGTGCCACCGAGCTTGGGCTTCGACATCGCCTCATGGATCTGTTCTTCCTGCGGTTCGAGGATATCTTCAATATGTTCCACCTATACCGCTGCACTATACCATGGTCCGTCTCTTTTCTCTCGGCCACGCAGATCATTAGAGAACACACGGGCATCGCTATAGTGGACCCCTACTACATGCGTGTGACTGCTTGGGTTCCCCCGCGAGCGTATCGTGGCCTCGTACCTAAAAAGAATCCTCGTGGCGAACAAGACAAAGGAATAAATTCTCGTGCCTTACTTTCCGAGTAAGTCGTTATTCGATCGCCACCGTCGATTGGCTTTATTAGATCATCATCATTCTTTTTCAACACATTCCATTTGAATTTTTCTTGAGATGAACACTTGACGCTCATCTCCTTATCGAAGCATTCCCGCCACGTATTTCGACTCGGGAGTCTAGAAAAGAAGAAAAACTACGACAAGATCAAGGAAGTTACGGATGATGCTCTCCGGCTTTGCCTCGTGAAGGCACCAGCTTTGCGTAAGAAGGTCAAGTTCGGCAGCCGTCTTCAACCACGTGTGAGTTCCCTGCGTGAAGCGGCCGGAAAACGATGAAGGAAGCCTACTCGCACTCCATCACATGAGGCGTTCCTACTGACCAGCGAATTCTCTGCCGGATCATCTCAAGCGGTGGGCGAAGCAAAGGCCAAGATCAATGATTCGGATATTAGACAAGAGATGTATCGCATCCGGCGATTTGGGGCAATCATCTTCGTGATGTCATGACTTGGGGGATCTTCTACGGAGGAAATATCGAATAACCGTGACATAGAAGATCGCCTAGAGATGCGGGTGACTATAGGAAGTTCATGGCGAGGCGTCCTCCCGTTCCCTAAGTCGAGCCAGAAGGCTTGATGTTGGCCTAGTTGTAGTTGCCAACTATATATGACCTTTGTGTGTGTGTACATGGACGACAAGTGTACTTATCTTATTAGGTTTATGTATCACCGCTTACTTATTTTGCTTATTATTATTATATATCAATCAATGCTTGGTTTTTTTGCTTACTCTTTGGTTTTTGCTTACTCTTTGGTTTTGCTTACTCTTTGGTTCTCGGACGACAAGTGTGAGTTATTTTGTCTTTTCGAGAATATGCCGATGATTGAAATGTCGTGGCACAATATATATGTGAATGTGCTATGACGGGATTGTCGACCTTGTGATATGCACAAGTCCGGAATTGTGCATCCTACTTGGTGACATCCGTCATAAGCAATTCGTAATGTCCAACGACCTAGCTAGTTATGAGGCATGCTTTTCGAGTTATTTTTGTCTTTTCGAGAATATGCCGATGATTGAAATGTCGTGGCACAATATATATGTGAATGTGCTATGGCGGGATTGTGCCTTGATATGCACAAGTTCAGAATTGCATCCTACTTGGCTCAGGTCCGTCATAAGCAATTCTGTGTCCAACGACCTAGCTAGCTAGTTATATATGAGGCATGCTTTTCGAGTTATTTTGTCTTTTCGAGAATAAGCCGATGATTGAAATGTTGGCACAATATATATGTGAATGTGCTATGGCGGGATTGTGAGCCTTGTGATATGCACAAGTCCGAATTGTGCATCCTACTTGGCTCACGGTCCGTCATAAGCAATTCTGTCCAACGACCTAGCTAGCTAGTTATATATGAGGCATGCTTTTGAGTTATTTTGTCTTTTCGAGAATATGCGATGATTGAAATGTCGTGGCACAATATATATGTGAATGTGCTATGGCGGGATTGTTAGCCTTGTGATATGCAAGTCCAGGGTGTGCATCCTACTTGGCTAGGTCCCGTCATAAGCAATTCCTGTGTCCAACGACCTAGCTAGTTATATATGAGGCATGCTTTTCGAGTTATTTTTGTCTTTTTCGAGAATATGCCGATGATTGAAATGTCGTGGCACAATATATATGTGAATGTTCTATGACGGGATTGTTAGCCTTGTGATATGCACAAGTCCAGGAATTGTGCATCCTACTTGGCTAGCAGTCCCGTCATAAGCAATTCCTGTGTCCAACGACCTAGCTAGCTAGTTATATATGAGGCATGCTTTTCGAGTTATTTTTGTCTTTTTCGAGAATATGCCGATGATTGAAATGTCGTGGCACAATATATATGTGAATGTGCTATGGCGGATTGTTAGCCTTGTGATATGCACAAGTCCGGGAATTGTGCATCCTACTTGGCTAACGGTCCCGTCATAAGCAATTCCTGTGTCAACGACCTAGCTAGTTATATATGAGGCATGCTTTTGAGTTTGCTCTTTTTGATTTAAGAGTACTTTCTATAAGTGTATCTTCATATGCGACTTTAATTATACATGTTTTTCAATCACGGTTAGTTATTATTGTCAACTTGTAGATGGCGTAGTACGTCGTGTACAAGGGCGGAGTTCGAGTCTCGATGATTGGGAAGACTGCGGAGACAGTGCACCGTTTCAGTGGTAATAGCTACAAAGGTACAACACTATGGCGGAGGCGGAAGATAGATACACGCGCTATCTAGCGGGAGTTAGGACAAGGAACGGATGAAGACCTACACCTTCGTCATGGCGGTGATCATGCTTATCTTCTTTGGGTATTTATCCGCATTTGTGTCTAGCTAGCTAGTTTAGATGTCTAAGCGAGCTTAGAGCTCTAACTTGTTCGATCGACACATGTATTAGCATGTCACCAACTACTACTTTGTAACATGATCAAAACAATGTAACTTGGACTATGTATTCATGTATGAGATTTATCTATATGTATTTGTTTCAATCTTGTTTTTCATATCAGTATTTATATATATAATTGTATATCTTGTATCTGTGTGTATATCTGCTGTAATATTGTATATAATCTGTATTGCATATAATGGCATGGAAATTAAAAAAAACAAAAATACATCATGGCGCACATGTTTTACCTACGTGGCGCACTACCCTAAAAGCGCACCATGGATGTTTAGTGGCGCCTTGGGTAGTGCGCCACGAAGATAAAAGGGTAGCGCACCATGCCAAAACTGGCGCACTATGGTGCTTCGCCTATCTCTACACAACCGTGGCGCACTCAAGGCGCCACGGTGAGATAGCCGTGGCAAGGCCGTGGCGCACTCTGGTGCGCCACGGATGGGCCTTCAGTGCGCCTGGCGACCATTTTCCTAGTAGTGGTAGTTGCTCAAGTGTTGATGTGTGTCGTCATATGCCACGATTCTTGATGTATTGCCGCATGTTGATGTTGGAGATGATTCTAGTTTTACTTATCGTCACTTTAATTTATGTTTAACAACTAAAATTGAAATAAGCAGAGGCATTGGTGGGTGATATAAAATATTTGGTTTCGAGCCCACTTGTGTCCGTGGGACCCAGTACTTGATACATGTTCCTTGATTTATCGCGCTATCCACATCCAAGGTATATGGGACCCCGAGGCGAGCTTGATTGATCTTATTTCTTGGGGCCACAAACTAGTTTGAGATTTTATTTACGATCCTGTACTTATGCCATGCTACTTATGTATTTAAATTGTGCGACAGATAGCACATCTTTATTTAGGATAGTGGCACGATTCCGCGGTGTCGACAAGCCAGTTTTGGTTCCATCGTTCACGTAGTCCCCACAACCTTGAGCCCGTCCGAGTCACTGGCTTATTGCGGGATCTACTCAAAGGTGGCCCCAAATATTTCTGAATCTGTGATTGTTCATCGGAAAGCCTCGTTGGGTTTTGATTTGGTTTTCGAGGTTGATCGGCGTGTGTTGCTATTGGTGCACCCGGCGGGTAAAACTTTCTGAAATGTGTCCGCGGATATGGATGACTTGGAGCCGATATCTCGATCATAGACAAGCATAACTAAAGTTTATTGTTATAAATTTGACTTTATAATGACTAGTAATCAGCTTCACTATAATGGAATGGCTAATTAATACTGCCCACAACTACTTGTTTGGAGTGTCGCTTGCGACCATTGTACCTGACTAGTAAGTATCGCAACTACAACGGAATGGCTGTTTAAAAGAACCAACAACTGCTGTTTTTTTGGGTTTATCTCATACTATCTGTATCTGACTAGTAAGTGTTGCCACTATCACGGAATGGTTAACTAAAAGTGCCCACTGCCTACTTTATCAGGATGATTACCTATACCTGACTAGTAATTGCCGCAACGATAACCGAATAAATAAAACTGCCCACTGCGTGAGTTCCTCGGTTGACTTCCTCGTTTGGTCTCGAGGGGGAAACACCAGGATGGGTTTGTTTGGTGTTAGCTTTAGGTTGGATCCGGATAGGTCTATCTTACCCCTCTCTGACTGTCGCCAGTTGTATCGAGTCTCTATAGGTTGTTTAGTGCATGTTGTCGCTGCCGCTTTAGTCCACCATACCTATGTAGGCGAGGACCGCCGAATTCTAGCCTCGCCGTGTCTTGGCCTCGATCGACGCTCCTTCTTTTTCCTTTGCCCTTTGTCGGCACCCCTTTTTGTTTAAGCAGGTTTTAAGATCGACGTCGTTAGCAGGGTTACCCTTCCGGCTTGGCCTGGGCAGGGTTATGGACACCATTGGTTTTTCTTCAGGGCTCTTAGCCCCATTTGCTTCTTGTCCGTAGTCGGACGCTCTACCGTTTTCAAGGTGATTTGGATCTTGTATATTATATCTGTATTCTTGACTAATGGAGTCGCTGTTATATATATATCTGTTCTGTGGGTCCCATCGTGGACTGTTGTGTAATGTTATTACTTCGTTTTCCACCCGCACGAAAGTGCCTGGTGGGCACCTTTGAATCGTTTCTATGCGGGTTTGGCGGGTTTCGCTAAAACTTGCATAGGTCCGATTCTGAGGGTGTTACAGTGAGTTACACCGGTAGTGAATGCGCGTTGAAGAAGCTTTGATTCCTCTAGTGATCACGCACCTTAAAGCGCTCGCCTCTCCTCTCTCATTCCCATCTGCCCCCTCCCCAAAGCACGCCCCCAGGCCGCCTCAATTACTCTCCGAGCACCCTCTGCTCCGACGAAGTCCGGCGCTGATTCCGGTGACACGACACTACCCCGAGCCTCCTTGAGCACACTGACAACTCCCCCACAACCAGACGCATCTCCCAGCACCCTCCTCTCAACCGCGGACGCCCTCGAGCATCGACTACGACAAGCTCCCGACGCCGCCGTGTTTGTCTTCTTCTCCGACGACGTTTACCAGGTGAACCAGACCGCCCCTTCACTTCTCGATCACGCACATAGCATTGTCTTGATCCTGCGCATCTGACCGCGCCTTCATTTTGCCTTAGGGCGAACTCCAGCGACGTCCTCGACCTCGACAGAGCCACCCGCCGCCAGAACCAACTCCGGTGAGGAATTCCGCCCGTTCCCGTGCGCCCCTTGCCACGACGACCACACGACCAGCATCACCTCATCCTCGCGACATCGGTGAGCTTTCTCCGTCCGATCCCGATCTGATGGATAGGATAGAATAACTTAAACGCGAAGGGGTACATGATCTGGGCCGTACGATCTGCTTAGATCCGACGGTCTGCACCGTGATCCACCCCGAACCGGTACCGTCCAACCAGAGTGTGCCGCGTGTCACCTATTTGGTTTAAAAACAGATTTGAAAACAGAATTATTTGCAAACTTCAAACCCCTGTAACTTTCAAACCACGCGTCCAAAAATTACAAATTTTTTGTCGTTGGATTCAGGAGAACAAGACCTATCCAACCATGCCCTTAGTTTAGCAAATAGTATCTGGTAGCTTGTTTGATTATGCAGAAACATTTGATTGCTTGTTTAGAGTATAAAAATTGTTTAAAATTGATTTTAGGGTTAAAACTTTTGCAAAATGGTTTGTTGTGACCTTACTGACCGTAGGAACCAACCCTTGGTGTTAAAAATGATTTTGGAAAGATTTAGGTTGGATTACTTGACTTAGCCATTTTCTAGCCAAATAAAAAGAATGGTTTTTGTTATAAAAATATTTATGGAAAGAAAACTTTAAGAAAATGGTTTGATCAAACCCACTGACCCAAAACACCAAGTTTTGCAAATTAGCAACTCATTTGGTGAACAACTTAATAGTTTTGCCTTGATAAAACATTTTTCACCACATGAAATGATGAATGGATTTAAAAGTGGTTTATGGATAAAACCTATTTGCAAATGACTTTGCCATTTTGGTAAATGACCAATTTGGAACTTACAAAGTTTAGAAGCCTAGTGGAGACCATCCTTGCAATAGAACCAACCTTTGCATGCTTATGCATGACTTAGATTCCATTACCTTGTGTGTGAAAAATTGTTTGTTTGACTTTGGTTTGGAATGTGAATTGAAATTGTGTTTGCTTGATTGACTTGTAGTGAAGTGTGAGACTAGCAAGATCAAGGAGTGAACCACCATTCTCTACCAAAAAGGCAAGTGATGCTTCATACTTTTTGTCCCATTACTTTCTCTATGCATTAGTGATTTTGCTAAGTAAAACTTGCATGGATTTTGCTAAGTATAGACCTTGCTATAAGAAAACCCAGTAGATGAATCCTTTGTAGGATTTTCCTAAGTTAAGTTTCCTATTACTACCAAGCTTAGCCTAGCTAATAGAAAACATGGGTGGAATATATATTCACACTATGGAAAAATATTCTAAGTCTGAGGACTTCTGATTTTGTCTAATAAAACAACTAAGTTAATGAATCACCTGGGTGGAATGGGAAGCCTTGGTGGTGTTTGGTTGAGTGGTTCACAAGGCCATGGACTTGGATTGTGTATCTCACTTGTGGTATGCCACCCAGGAAACAAAGAGATTTGAGATGTCAAATGTTGAGAAGCTTCAAGTGCAACCACTTGGCAATATGGGCTCTGCCATGATCATATAGGTTGCAAGAACTTAGCCATATGGATAGTTGGTGGTAGTGTTTGATAGGTTGGAGCGCGTCCATTTTGGTCTAAGGGAAAGCTTCTGAAAGATCTTGTCTTGGGAAACCAAGTCTTGTGGGGAAAGTGCACCACCTCTGCAGAGTGTAAAACCTAAGTACTTATCCATGTCCCTGGTAAAGGACAATTTGAGCATCAAGACATGGAAGCAATCAAGAATCTCATCATTCAAATTTCTAAGTTAAAACTTGTGGATTAAACAAGGGTTGTTTGAAATCTTCAATCTTTGATGGAGAGATGCCTTGAAAGGATCTTCAAAATCTTTGATTGGGAAAAATGATTTTGCTAAGTAAAACTTGTATTTTCAAATGTTAAGGAAAAATCTATTTTGAGCAATGCAAGCCTCAACTCCACTTAGCCAAATGCATATAGAAGATAGACTCCACTATACTACCATAGTATCACTTGCCAATACAATTCAAATGTATTGACCCCTTTGTGGCTGTAACTTGTATGTTGCAGGTTTGATTGATTTTAGTGAAGATTGATTGTTTAGGATTACAAAGTCTACAACCAACATCTGCCTGTGGCACTTTGAAGATGAAGGACCACTTGACCATAGTTATTCTGCTGCAATGTAATGTAATAGCCAAATGTGCTATGTAAGGATGTAATAAAATTATGTTATTCCTGGTTATAAAGTTATGTTATGACCTTTGTTTCTTGATATTACATCTAAACTGTGCATGCTAGCTATTGATCCAGGGACTAGCATTGTAAAACACAGGGGGCTCTATCTTATCTAAGATTGGGGACCCTACAGATGGTATCAGAGCATTGTGTTGCCTGTAGGATTTGTAAACCCTAGGATTGGACAAAAAACCCTTAGAAAAATAGAGTTGTACTTGTTCCAAAAACTTATTTACAAAAACTTGTAAACTCTTTCCTCAACCATTTTGGTTTCAACTCTACTTCTCTTCTATTTCAACTTGATGGAAAAACCTACCCATGGCCAAAGACTACACCATATGCAAAGGACTTCTTCAACTTCTTCAACTCTAATGACTTCAACATCTTCAACTCTAATGACTTCAACATCTTCAGCATGTTCACCAAGGACTTCCAACTTGGATACCACTAAGGACTACAAGTGAAACAAGGAAATCTTGCTCAAGAATTAGAGACTGAGGGAATGCAAAATAAGAAGGAGCCATCAACAACTTTGAAGTATTGTGACCAAAAGTTTTTCCAAGGAAACCATGATCTCATGCAAGAAGGATCAACCAAGAAGGATGGAAGGATCACAAGTGAACCATATAGATGGACCACCATATTTTAGTTAAGTCAAATACACCAACTTATGTGGTGTAACAAAAATATTTTGTTGCCTAAAGTATGTGCTTGAACTTTGTTGTTTGAGTGAAGTGTTGGTTTGTGATTGCTTGCACATTGCTTGTGTGAATTGTGATGAGTGTGATTAGAAATATTTCCTTAGAAAAACCTTTTGCCTACTCTAACCTCCCTTCAACCCAAATAGATGACTACTCCAAAAGACTCCAAGGTTGATGACAACCAAGTTGACAGCATGAGAGAATTGATAGCAACCCAAAACCAGTTGAGCCAAGAGACAACTCAGCTTTTAGCTAACAACAATGGACTAGACCCAGCCATACAAAGGATTTTGAAACTTCAATCCCAATTGTTGCAAGGACTCATTACTCAAATGATCAACATGAGAGAAAACTTTCTCCCAAGAGCCAATGACAACAAGGATGACAAGGATGTTAATCTAGAAGGAATCCAAGCTAGCAATACTCATGGATACAAGGACCATGCATCAAGGAGCATGAAGATCAATGCCCCAAGAAAAGAGAAAGATCTCCCACCTATGAAGAACATGAACTAGAAGAACTCCTAGCTTTGGAGAGACCCAAGAAGAAGAAGAAATTCCCCAACACTAGCAAGAAGGATATTACACAAGTGCAATGTTTCAAATGCAAAGAGATGGGACATTATGCCAATGAATTCCCAGAAAGGGAGAAGAGCCAATAAAACAAACAAAGGCTAGTGAAACCCAAGGAAAAGAAAGATATTAGCCAAGTGATGTGCAAACACTGCAAAGAGCTAGGACATTATGCAAGCAACTGTCCAGAAAAGATGAAGCATAAGATAAACCAGCCTATGAGGGATCTCAGCCTTGTCACATGTTTCAAATGCAAGGAACTAGGCCACTATGCAAACAATTGTCTAGAAAGGATGGAGAACAAGTTAAACAAGTCTATGAAGGAACTCAACCTTGGCCCATGAGTCAAGTATGGAAACAAAGGAACTCAATACAAATGTTTTGCTTAGAGAAGTTTTACCCAGGATCCCAAGAAGGACAATATGTAATTTTTGTTTGAAAAATTTTAAGGGTGGTAGTACCCTAGTTGTTTTGAACTTGCTTGTAACCCCAGCCTCCCCAAATCTCGGGACGAGATTTATTTTAAGGGTGGTATCCTGTCACATCCCAAGATTTTCCAAATCTTGTAATGCGAAAATAAATGAATAAAATAAAACTTTGTTTGATTTTCAGATCCAGAAGAAACTTCTTGAATTCAATTGGAACTTCAAACCCATATGAATTAAATAAAACCTAAAGGGATTTAAAAAGATAAACATTTAATAAAAGGAAAAATAAAAACATTTGGAAATACTATTTTGAAACTCCTAAATGAAAAGATTTTTTTTCAAATGAAATAGAAGTTTCATAAATAAAGATTATTTTATAAAGCCAAATTAAAACCTTGGCCAAGCTTTGGGAATTAAAAATATTTTATTAGCAAAGGTTTATTTAAATAAATTAATAAGGATTTAATATCCAAACTTTATTTAAATAAAAGGTTTTACCAATTTAATTGAAACATCAAAACTTATTTATAGTATTTAAAATAAGTTTTCCAAATGTTTGATATTCACAAATAAAACCTACTAAAGTGTTTTGGTTTTATTTTAGATTTCAAAATGAATATCTCAATAAAACAAATCCTATTTGATTTAATAATGAAAGTCTATTATATTTAATTAATAATGGACTCTAAAATAAAATGTTATTTTGTTTTAAAACAAGTTTCCAAGTATTCTATATTTCCCAAATAAAACCTACTGATTTGGTTTTTGAAAATATTTAGGTTTCAAATAAAGATTTTATTAATAAAATCAAACTCTATTTGATTTAATAACTAAGGCCCATTTTATTTAATTATTATAAAAAGGTTATTTTGTTTTAAACAAATTTTCCAAATATTCTATATTTCCCAAATAAAATCTACTGATTGGTTTTGAAAATATTTGGAGTTCAAATGAAGATTTTATTAAAAAAACCAAACCCTATTTTATTAATAAACTATGGACCATTTTACTTAATTAATAAATAGAACCTAAAAAGATTAAAATATTATTTTTATTTTGGATTTTGGTTCATGTTACTGAACAGAACTAAATTCAATGTTACAAAGTTTGGGTGTTGTTTGAATTGATTTGAACCTTGTTTGATTGTTTGGAAATTCAAAACAGGAAATAAATTAGAAAAAGGAAAAAAGATTCAGAAACAGAAAAAAAATATATGAAATGGATCTGGCCCAACTGCCCTAGCCCAGCCCAGCCCATCTGCCCTTCGTCCCCCCCCCCCCCCGAACCGTTTTTTTTTCTCACCGCTGAAACAGCCCGCAAAGCCGCTGACTAGTGGACCCCTCCCCCTCACTCCCTCTCACGCTGACAGAGGACCCCGCAGACACGCTGTCTTCTTCTCCACCCGCAGACGACGCCCACCCTCGCCGGCCGTTTGCAGTGAGTTACACAGGTAGTGAATGCGCGTTGAAGAAGCTTTGATTCCTCCAGTGATCATGCACCTTAAAGCGCTCGCCTCTCCTCTCTCATTCCCATCTGCCCCCTCCCTAAAGCACGCCCCCAGGCCGCCTCAATTACTCTCCGAGCATCCTCTGCTCCGACGAAGTCCGGCGCCGATTCCGACGACACGACACTACCCCGAGCCTCCTTGAGCACACTGACAACTCCCCCACAACCAGACGCATCTCCCAGCACCCTCCTCTCAACCGCGGACGCCCTGGAGCATCGACTACGACAAGCTCCCGACGCCGCCGTGTTTGTCTTCTTCTCCGACGACGTTTACCAGGTGAACCAGACTGCCCCTTCACTTCTCGATCACGCACATAGCATTGTCTTGATCCTGTGCATCTGACCGTGCCTTCATTTTGCCTTAGGGCGAACTCCAGCGACGTCCTCGACCTCGACAGAGCCACCCGCCGCCAGAACCAACTCCGGTGAGGAATTTCGCCCGTTCCCGTGTGCCCCTTGCCACGACGACCACACGACCAGCATCACCTCATCCTCGCGACATCGGTGAGCTTTCTCCCTCCCTGTTTCGCTTCCTGCCTCGCGCCGCTAATCGCCGCCTTCGTCGTTAACATATCGCCGCCAGCTTTTGGCAAGGAACTGAGAGCCGTCCGATCCCGATCTGATGGATAGGATAGAATAACTTAAACGCAAAGGGGTACGTGATCTGGGCCGTACGATCTGCTTAGATCCGACGGTCTGCACCGTGATCCACCCCGAACCGGTACCGTCCAACCAGAGTGTGCCCCGTGTCACCTATTCGGTTTAAAAACATATTTGAAAACAGAATTATTTGCAAACTTCAAACCCCTGTAACTTTCAAACCACACGTCCAAAAATTACAAATTTTATGTCGTTGGATTCAGGAGAACAAGACCTAGCCAACCATGCCCTTAGTTTAGCAAATAGTATCTGGTAGCTTGTTTGATTATGCAGAAACATTTGATTGCTTGTTTAGAGTATAAAAAATGTTTAAAATTGATTTTAGGGTTAAAACTTTTGCAAAATGGTTTGTTGTGACCTTACTGACCCTAGGAACCAACCCTTGGTGTTAAAAATGATTTTGGAAAGATTTAGGTTGGATTACTTGGCTTAGCCATTTTCTAGCCAAATAAAAAGAATGGTTTTTGTTATAAAAATATTTATGGAAAGAAAACTTTAAGAAAATGGTTTGATCAAACCCACTGACCCAAAACACCAAGTTTTGCAAATTAGCAACTCATTTGGTGAACAACTTAATAGTTTTGCCTTGATAAAACATTTTTCACCACATGAAATGATGAATGGATTTAAAAGTGGTTTATGGATAAAACCTATTTGCAAATGACTTTGCCATTTTGGTAAATGACCAATTTGGAACTTACAAAGTTTAGAAGCCTAGTGGATACCATCCTTGCAATAGAACCAACCTTTGCATGCTTATGCATGACTTAGATTCCATTACCTTGTGTGTGAAAATTTGTTTGTTTGACTTTGGTTTGGAATGTGAATTGAAATTGTGTTTGCTTGATTGACTTGTAGTGAAGTGTGAGACTAGCAAGATCAAGGAGTGAACCACCATTCTCTACCAAAAAGGCAAGTGATGCTTCATACTTTTTGTCCCATTACTTTCTCTATGCATTAGTGATTTTGCTAAGTAAAACTTGCATGGATTTTGCTAAGTATAGACCTTGCTATAAGAAAACCCAGTAGATGAATCCTTTGTAGGATTTTCCTAAGTTAAGTTTCCTATTACTACCAAGCTTAGCCTAGCTAATATAAAACATGGGTGGAATATATATTCACACTATGGAAAAATATTCTAAGTCTGAGGACTTGTGATTTTGTCTAATAAAACAACTAAGTTAATGAATCACCTGGGTGGAATGGGAAGCCTTGGTGGTGTTTGGTTGAGTGTTTCACAAGGCCATGGACTTGGATTGTGTATCTCACTTGTGGTATGCCACCCAGGAAACAAAGAGATTTGAGATGTCAAATGTTGAGAAGCTTCAAGTGCAACCACTTGGCAATATGGGCTCTGCCATGATCATATAGGTTGCAAGAACTTAGCCATATGGACAGTTGGTGGTAGTGTTTGATAGGTTGGAGCGCGTCCATTTTGGTCTAAGGGAAAGCTTCTGAAAGATCTTGTCTTGGGAAACCAATTCTTGTGGGGAAAGTGCACCACCTCTGCAGAGTGTAAAACCTAAGTACTTAGCCATGTCCCTGGTAAAGGACAATTTGAGCATCAAGACATGGAAGCAATCAAGAATCTCATCATTCAAATTTCTAAGTTAAAACTTGTGGATTAAACAAGGGTTGTTTGAAATCTTCAATCTTTGATGGAGAGATGCCTTGAAAGGATCTTCAAAATCTTTGATTGGGAAAAATGATTTTGCTAAGTAAAACTTGTATTTTCAAATGTTAATGAAAAATCTATTTTGAGCAATGCAAGCCTCAACTCCACTTAGCCAAATGCATATAGAAGATAGACTCCACTATACTACCATAGTATCACTTGCCAATACAATTCAAATGTATTGACCCCTTTGTGGCTGTAACTTGTATGTTGCAGGTTTGATTGATTTTAGTGAAGATTGATTGTTTAGGATTACAAAGTCTACAACTAACATCTGCCTGTGGCACTTTGAAGATGAAGGACCACTTGACCATAGTTATTCCGCTGCAATGTAATGTAATAGCCAAATGAGCTATGTAAGGATGTAATAAAATTATGTTATTCCTGGTTATAAAGTTATGTTATGACCTTTGTTTCTTGATATTACATCTAAACTGTGGATGCTAGCTATTGATCCAGGGACTAGCATTGTAAAACACAGGGGGCTCTATCTTATCTAAGATTGGGGACCCTACAGCATGGATCCAACATATGGGTGGGAACCCTTAGGCCCCGCGTTTTTTATGTCTAGATTATCTATGAGTGGTTGCGAGGGGTTTAGCCGGATCTATAAGGTACTTACCTAGGCATCACCAGCTCATAGAGTCTTCGGGACTCATCGGGGTTTTAGCCTGACCGAAAGGGGGCTTAACGGAGGTGAGCCAGCCCCGAAGGATCGTGCAGACATATGGGGTCGCGGAGAGGGCAGTGTTTGGCTTGTATCATCTACCTGGCCCCACACCATAGGAAGTGTGTACGGGAAAGATCGCCCGGTTGTGCAACAAGGATTTGATCTCTCATGGGTAAAGTAACACACCTCTACAGAGTGAAAGAACTGTAACTTGTTACTCCCTGTTCTGGGAAGGAGCGGCGAACGCGGCGGGAAAGGAACTCCATGAAAGTTCTGGTAAACCCGTGAAGGCTGACGAACATAGCTTTTCAGAATAAAAGCAACCTTTTAAGAAATGTTTACGAAAACCTGCATTGCCTACGACCTATGGTCTCTAGTTGTAGATATAGTGCATCAAACACTCATTTCTAGTGAACTTGCTGAGTACGCTCGTACTCAACGTATCTTCTTAACCCTTGCTAGATTCTGAAGCCATTAAGACGACGTCTACCTCAAGTTATGCTCCAGGAATCATCATCAAAAGCTCAAGCTCTTCAATGAATTCAAGGAAATCAATATATACATCAACTAAAGTGAAGACGAAGTTACTGATTAGATAGGAATAAAATCTCTAGCCATAGGACCTATTTCTGTAAGAGTATTGCAATAGCAGCAATGCAAGCCCCAATAGTCAGATACTAGACTTGATAGTATAATAGATTTGAGTTGTTAATCTTTGATTCTTCCTTGTAAGAAGTTTATTTCTCTCTCTTTAACCTAGAGTGTTCTCTGGATCTTATGTAAAGAGTCGAGTTGTAACCTATTGTCATGTCTTGGACCTGCTGTGTTTCTGTTGTACCACTCTGAGGGATGTAATACTAGTGAACAGTGTTTCATTGGTGTTATGTCAATGACTATAGTGTACTACATCATGTAGTGGTATGCTGGGTCGCCGAAGTTGGTATCAGAGCATATGCTTTGACCTTAGGATTAGAACCCTTTTAGGAAGATCTGTAGGTTGGATAGTGACTATAGGAGCCATCTTATCTAAACCAAATATTCATATGACTTGTGATTAGTATCCACTTGAGGATAACCTTTTCACACCTAAGTCAGATGCTGAAGTCATTCTTTCTTAGGAGTAATTATTTGATCTTTTCTCAAGTATAGTGCTCTTTAGTGTCTTCCGAGGGAGACATAAACCATCAAGATACTGTAGGAAAGTCAATTGGCCATAGTAGAATAGGATTGAGTTTAAGACATCAATTGAAATGGTCTTAATGGTGTAGCCTAACCCTAGAATTCATGTAAGATAGTGGAATCTTATGGTTAACTGATAACCAAAGACAACATGATGAATAACATTAGGATAAATGTTGATGTAAAGAGTAGTAATCAGGTAGGATTCACTTGGGAATTCTACGTGATGAAGTGAAGTTATGTTAAGACTTAATAATAATGAAGTAAGAAACAAAGTCATCATGGTTAGATTAATTCTTGAATCATGTAATTAGGTAAAACATAACAAAATCATGGTGAGATTAGATTCAAAACCATGATGTAGGTGTAAATATGACAAGAAATTAGTAAATCATTCTAAATTAGTAGTAAGAAAATAGCATGATAGAACTATGATAGAAGTCATAGGTGCTAGAAAAGTTCTAATAATCTTTGGTTTAAGTTAGAAATAGAATCTAGTTAGTCATTTGGAGAGATCATGTGAGGTTATTTACTAAATAAGAAAGGTCGGTTATAGTTAATCCTTTCAAAAGTGAGACCAAAGGTTAGTCAAAACCAAAATTGAGACCACTTTGCTTAAAATTATCCTATTGCAGTTGAGCAATTTGGGTAAATTATGAGGCAAAGGTTAGTTTGACCCTAAGTGCTAAGTATCACAATGTAAAACTATATGAGGAGGTGTCATATACTACACAACTAAGCCTAAATTCTAGAGATACTATACTCAACTACTATATTTCGAGCTTAGAATATTGTGTGTTATATGTACCACATTTGGATTTATTTGTTTTTCTTGGATCTATTTGATTGACTAGATCTGTACATGATGTTTGACTTGGTGTGCAAATGCATTGTAAGATCCCTCCTTTATAAAGGAAAAGGATCCCTATGATTGCAATGCTAGTCCCTGGATCAATGCTAGCATCCACAGTTTAAGATGAAGTACATAGAAACAAAGGTCATTATTACAGTCATTCCAGAGACAACATAGTCTTTACAACTCCAAGGCCACAGGCCTAGTACAAGAGTTTAAATAAGTAAATAGATAAAAGTCTTCATCTTCATGTGCCACAGGCAAACATGTTGAGTGTAGACTCATGACTCCTAATCCTCATCAGAGTAACCTGCAACATCACAAGTTACAGCCACAGTGGGTCAATACATTGGAATAGTATTGGAAAGTGATACCTTAGTATAATTTAGGTGGACTAGATACTATATGCAATTTGGCTCAGTGTAGCTTGGCTTGCTTTGCTCAAAATAGGTTTTGCCTATTAGTTGAAATCACTAAGTTTTTCTTTATCAAAACTTTTCCCAAGGAACCACCAATAGACATTGAGGTCCTTCACCCTTGTTCACCCACAAGTTTTTACTTAGAATTTGGGATTAGGAGATTCTTGATAGCTTCCATGTCTTGATTCTCAAGTTGTCCTTTTCCAGGGACATGGCTAAGTACTTAGATTCTTCCATCTGCAGAGGTTGTGCACTTTCCCCACAAGCCTTGATTTTCACCAAGATAGGACCTTTCAGAAGCCTTCCCTTAGACCAAATGGACGCGCTCCAACCTATCATCCCACTACCACCAACTGTCCAAATGGCTAAGTTCTAGCAACCTATGTGATCCTGGCAGAGCCCATATTGCCAAGTGGCTGCACTAGAAGCTTCTTAACATTTGGCCACTAAAATCTCTTTGTTCCTGGGTGGCTTTCCACATATGAGATACACAAGGTAAACCATACAAATGGACCTTGTGTAACCACTCAACATAAACCATTCCTTCCATTCCACCCAGGTGTTTCATTAACTTAGTTGTTTTATTTAGGAAAAACACAAGTCCAAAGACTTAGAAATATTTTCAACATACCATGTATATTTCACCACCCTTGGTTGCTACTAGCTAGGCTAAGCATGGCATAGATAAGCATCTTTTCTTAGAAATTTCCTAGCAATTCTACAACTACTAGGATTTCCCATCATGGCATATAAGCAAAATATAACATGCAAGACTAGCAAAATAATTCTAATGCTTAGTAGAAAACATAGGGATAAAAATATCATGAAGCACCACTTGCCTTGGTAGTTTGGAGAGTAGCTACACTCCTCACAATCACAATCACTATTGGCACCAAAATCTACACAAAGAATCATAGCCACAAATCACATACAAAACATATACAAACAAAAATATATGAATGCATGCAATATGATATGTGATGATTTTTAAAACTCAACAAAGCAAGTGTATACGATCTGGTTCATAAACAAGTTAAAAACTTTCCAAAAAACATTTATTTAAACCTTAAAACATTTTTCAAACAATTCATATACTCAAATTAGCCCTACACAAGTTTCTGTAAATAAAACCATTTTAACAGAAGCAAAACATTAAACACATTGCATATTTGGAAAGGGTTTGTTCTCCTGATTCCATTGATATGAAATTTATCAAATTCTAACGTGGGAATCAAAAGTTATAGCTAAAACAAATTCAAACATCTAATAGATTCAAATCTTGTTTTAAATCTAAACCATTGCCACGCGTCTTAATCTGATTGGCCGGTACTGCTTCGCGTTGGATCATGTTTCTGAGCTGCTGGATCTAACTTAATCGCGCGGCCCAGATCCAATCTTACCGCTTTGCCCAGGTTCTATCGTATCCGCAGGATCTAGATCTAACGATCCTAAGCGGCGACCATCCGATGGCGGCGCTAAGCGGCGACAGCGGCGCCTGTCGAGAGTTGCTACCGGCGTTCTAGGTCGCGCGGGAGAGGGGGAAGGGGCTTACCAGACTCGCCGTGTGCTGCTGATGCTCAAGGTGGCGGTGGTTTGGCAAGGGGCGCACGGAGATGGTCGTTGGAGCTCGTCGAAGTTGTGGGCGGCGTCAGTTGCTTGCTGTCGATGACGTTGCCAAGGCTCTGCGTCGACCTAGCAAGAGCCAGATGGTTTAGGAGATGCGCAAGGGTATGGCAATCAAGATTGTATCAAAGAGGAGGCAAGGGGCGGTCTCATTTTACCTGAATCGCACGTCAGAGTCGAGCGGCGGCTCAGGTGCTCGCGGGTGAGAACGAAGACGTCGCTCTAGGTCATGAGAAAGCACACGGAGGGAATTAGCGAACGTGCAAGGTCATGCTGGTCATGGTGGTTTGAACTAGAGGCAGAGGGGCGGTCTGTACTCACCGAGATTCGTCGCCGGAGTTGCTCTGTCTGCGGCGGTGCAAGGGCGATTGCGGGCAGCCTGGGGGCGTATCTGTCTGGCTTTGTTGAGGGAAATGGCCGCACGGGGGAGGTGGTCTTATAGCCAGAGCGGGGCAGGATCGCATGTATCAAGGAATTTAAGCGAGGAATCAACGCGGTGAAGGGCGGAGAAACGGCGACGTGGTCGTGGACGCGATTTGGGGAAGATGAGGATGAGCTGGCGAGGTCCACCAGTCAGCAAGTGTAACGGAGAGGGGGTGGGGTCGTGTGGTCAGTGACCTGGTGGGCTTGTCTGCGAGTGACAGAGAGAGAGGAGGAACCCGGGTGGGCTTAATGGGATGGATCCGTAGCTGGGCTAGATAGGTGGCGCTGGCCTTTTTCCATTTCTTTTCTCCTTTTCTTTTTCTATTTTCAATTTCAGGAACCAAACTCAAATGATTTCAAAATCTGTTTGAATTCAAATCTTTTCAGGATTTTTGTAGTGTGCAATAGTCACTCTTCTGGGCATAAAACGAAGTGGGCACTTTGAATTGGCTTGGTCACTTGGAATAAAATAAAATAAGCAGTTGCATAACACTAGTTTGAATAGGTTTTGAAATTGGTTTTCAAATCATATTGTTTTGAAACTTTGGTTTAAATCTTAGCAATACAACCTGAGAGAAATAAGACAATAAAGTTTGGTTTCTTGAATAATAATCTCCCATTGGAGAGTAGCATTTTTTTCAAATGCTGATCACATAAAATAATGAGCTCATAAGCTCCTGTTTTTGAAATGATTTGATTGAAATGAACTCTATATGATCATGGATGCATGGATGATATGCATGAGTTTGAAACATGATTTTAGGAATGTTACAAATCTAACCCCCTTAAGGTGAATCTCGCCCTCGAGATTCGGATTGGCTAGCAAATAGGTGAGGGTGGTCTTTTCGAAGATCATCTTCTCTTTCCCATATTGCTTCCTCTTCGGAATGATGGTTCCACTGAACTTTGCAAAACTTGATAGTCTTAGTCCGTGTGACTCTTTCTGCAGTCTCAAGAATCTTGATAGGCTTCTCCTCATAAGTGAGATCACTTTCCAATTGTACCTCCTCCAAAGGTATAGTATCCTTCAGAGAAGTTTCTTCCATTTGGATGACATTTCTTAAGATGACTCATGAAACACATTATGGACGGTAGCGGAGACTCTGGCAATTCAATTTCATAAGCAACTTCTCCTTTACGACTCAGAATCTTGAATGGTCCAACAAAGGCCATTCACAAAAACTTTACGGCTTAGAGCATCCGCTACAACATTTGCTTTACCGGGGTGGTATTGCAAACTCAAGTCATAGTCCTTGATGAGTTCTAGCCATCTTCTTTGTCTCATATTAATTTCCTTCTGGGTGAAGATATACTTCAAACTCTTGTGATCTGTGAACACTTCACATCGCTTTCCCAAAAGATAGTGTCTCCATGTTTTGAGTGCATGGACAACAGAGGCTAACTCCAAATCATGAGTAGGATAGTTCACTTCATGAGTTTTCAGTTGTCTCGAGGCATAAGCCACAACTTTCCCTTCTTGCATAAGTACTGCACCCAAACCATGATGAGATGCATCACAATACACATGGAAATCTTTTTCCAAGTCTGGCAAACACAAGACTGGTGCTGTCACAAGTCTCTTCTTCAATTCCTGAAAGCTGAGTTCACAACCTTCAGACCAAGAAAATTTCTTGTCTTTCTTTTGCAATTCTGTCATAGGCTTAGCAACCTTGGAGAAATTCTCAATGAACCTTCTGTAGTAACCTGCTAAGCCAAGGAAACTACGAACTTCTTTCACTGACTTAGGAGATTCCCATTCAGTTACAGCTGAAACTTTAGCAGGATCAACTGCTACACCATCTCCTGACACAACGTGTCCAAGAAATCCAACTTCATTTAGCCAAAATTCGCACTTGCTGAATTTGGCATACAGTTTATGCTCTCTAAGCTTCTCAAGTATCAAACGCAAATGTCCTTCATGCTCTTCTTTGATCTTGGGGTAGACTAAAATGTCATCGATGAAAACGACAACAAACTTATCAAGGAATTCCATGAACACCTTGTTCATCATATTCATGAAGTATGCTGGAGCATTGGTCAAACCAAATGGCATCACGGTATACTCATATAATCCATACCTTGTGGTGAAAGTTGTCTTAGGTATGTCTTGTTCTCTTATCTTGAGCTGGAAATAACCTGACCGGAGATCAATCTTTGAGAACACACAAGCTCCTTCTAGCTGATCAAACAAGTCATTGATTCTAGGTAAAGGGTATTTGTTCTTGATAGTCACCTCATTGAGTGAACGGTAATCTATGCATAACCTTTGAATTCTATCTTTCTTCTCCACAAACAAAACTGGGGCTCCCCAAGATGAAGAACTTGGTTGAATAAATCCTTTCTGCAACTGCTCTCCAAGTTGTTTCTTGAGTTCTTTTAGTTCATCAACTGACATCTTGTATGGTCTCTTTGCTATTGGTCCAGATCCTGGTAGCAAATCAATAAGAAACTCCACATCTCTATCTGGTGGCATTCCCGGCAATTCTTCCGGAAACACATCCGGATATTCACTCGCAATTGGCACACTGTCTATGCTAACCCCCTTAAGAGAATTTAGCTTACTCCCTTTTGATTTGAAGTTAGACTTGAATTTAATCCGTTTTGTTTCCAGGGTTGTGAGTGCAACAGTACGATTAGCACAATCTAATACTCCTTCATATTTAGCCATCCAATCCATTCCCAATATTACATCCAGTCCTTGGGAATCTAGGATTATCAGACTCACTGGAAACTTATGCTTTCCAAACTCTATTACTAGATCCCGGCATCCAACACTTACTATCATATCTCCACCTGGAGAACTAACTTTTATTGGACACCCAATGTTTTCAGTTGGAAACCCATTTCTATCAACAAATGCTTTTGATATGAATGAATGCGATGCTCCATTATCAAAAAGAACAAATGCTGGAATAGAATTGAGTCTGAACTTACCAGCAACAGCATCAGGCTCCTCATAGGTTTCCTCCACATTGATGTGGTTCACTTGTCCCTTCTGAAAAGGGTTGGGCTTGTTGGGTCCTTCAACTTTCTTTTCCAGGCATTCATTTGCATAATGCCCCATCTTCTTGCACTTGAAACACTCAACCTGACTAATGTCCTTCTTGACAGGCTGGCTTCCATTACCACTTCCACTACCACTGTGGTGGCTCTTATATCCACCCTTGTGGTTCTTGTACTTGTCATTGTCATGACTACGGTGATGCTTGTTGTCATGATGACGGTTGTGGTTGTGGTGTTTGTTGAATTTCCCATGCTTGTGGGATCCTGAGCTTCCACTATCATCATAATGGGAACGTTTGTGAGACGATCCCGATCTATGCTTGTCTGAGTGCTTTCTCTTCCTGCTTTCAACTTGCTTCATTTTGCTCTCCAAAATAGAAGCCTTATCACAGAGAGACTGATAAGTGGGAACATAGGCCACTGATAGCTGCAAGTTCAGTTCATCATTCAGCCCTTCAAGGAACTTTTCCTTCCTCTTAGCATCAGTGTCAACTTCATCCGGTGCATAAAGCGCCAGATTATTGAACTCCTCAATATATTACGCCAGCTGCGGGCGCCGCTTCAAGTTATGGAATTCTTTCTTCTTCAGACTCATCACTCCAGATGAGATATGAGCAGTACGAAAGCCATCCTCAAAGATAGCCCATGTCACATCTTCTATGGGAGTGGTGATCTAGAAGTTATCCCACCAAGTGGCGGCTGGTCCTTCCAGCAAGTGTGCTGCAAATCTGACCTTTTCTGCATCAGTACAGCCCACAGTTACCAAGTCCTTGTTCACAGAGCGTAGCCAATCATTGGCCACCATGGGATTAGTCGTTCCTGAGAACTTTGCTGGCCTCAATCTCAAGAACCTGGTAATCATGTCAAAACCTGGTGGGTTGTTGTTGTTGTTATTGTTGTTATTGTTGTTGTTGTTGTTGTTTTGGTTCTGGATGAACGTCATCATCATTTGCATCAGCTGAGTCTGAGCTGTCATTATTTGCTGCATCTCAGGAGTGATGTTGTTGTTGTTGGGGTTGGGATTTGCACGACGGGGAGGCATCTGTGGTTTGTTCAATAGAGATAAGAATGAGATACCCATAGATTCTTTCATGCACAATACATCACATAAACAATCACAAAACATGCATCATAATAATAAAGGTTCAACAACAAGATAACAAATTTGCAAAGTAAAACACACCAATAACAAGCCATCCACATGTTGGATGGTCATTGTGACACAGATAAAGTATGATAGATAAATGATAAATGAGTAGTCAACTCTACTCCTCGGCATCAACCTCCCCCTCGACAAAGGTAAGACCTGCATTCTCCATAGCGGTCTTGTATTCCTCGACATTGGCGGTCAAGGTCTCTACTTTGGCTTTGAGATCCCTCTTCTAAGAACGAAGCCTCTCAATCACCGTCTGCTGATGCTCGAGCTCAAAGTCCTTGGCCTGCAGTTCTTCAGTCATGTCCCGAATCCTCTTGTTCCTATCCTAGACTCGCTTCTCCTGACTCTTGAACTTTCTGTCCTGGCTCTCGAACTTTGCCTCCATCTCCTTGACTATCTCATCTTGCTCCGCGAAGAGCTTGTCCTTCTCGTGAAGCTGCACCTGGAGTTCGTCATTGTTGAGCATGATGTTGGTCCTATCAGTGTCCACGTGCCTAATGAGAGCCTCTAAGTCCTGGAGGTATAGGCGAATCGGCTCAGCTATATCCCTCGAAGTGTCCTCGAAGTCGATGGCCTCTCCATCCTCATCACGTCTACCGAAGACGTGGAAGTGAGTACCTCTAACCTGTCGAGAGTGTCTCCCTAGCAGACGTCCTATCAGATCCTGCATGAATACCTCAAGGCCTCTCTCCTTGTCATCGTGCATGAGCTTGAAGATGATAGCCTCCATGGTAGGCTCAGTCTGGCGTCCGGGCTGATTTACCTTGAAACCCCAAAGGTCTTTCCTCTCAAATTTGGTGAGGGGAAGCACCATGATGGTAGGAAGAGGGAGATTGAGCAAAGTAGTGAGCTCAATAATACGAGGACCAAAGCGAGTTCCCTGGAACTCCTCAACAGTGCTGATGGTAACATTAGGCATCTATTTATAAGATAGAAAAAGTTAGAACAACACAATTTAAGATAAACACGAGGCAAAACATCACATACATATCCTTGGAAATCAAAACACACAAGTCATGGCATACATGGATCCATTACAACAACCAAGGTTCAACTTATTTTAAACAACTTTTGGAAAATAAGGTGATAAGTGGTGGTCCAACTAACGAAGTATGCTTACAATCCTATCTCACTGGATATGTTGGCTAACAAAATATTTCTAGAAGCAATCACTCTATCTTGAGCACATGACTCCATCACTAAGTCTATAATGTCTCCTCTTAAGGTTTGGTTGGTAGCCTCCAACCCTTGGGTATGTTTCTTCTCTTCTTTTAGGCTATTTTGGATGTTGAACATTCTGCACTTGACTCTTTCACCAAGTTCTTTGATGGTCTTCCAAGCTGCATCCCTTGCTGAGTCAAAGAATGTAGGGTGCATCACTGAATTGGTGAACATGCAGAATCCTGATTCCTTGTGGTTGTCTTCCTTGTTTTTATACAAGTGAAGTTGCACCCACCAGTACTCAACTCCTTCATCCATCACAGGAAAGCCTTTGTACACAGTTGCACCATGCATTTCCATTGCAACCATGAGGTCCTTGAGAGCCTTGGGGAATTCTGTCTCACACTCCAAGGTCATTGTCATGAGTGGTCATTTCCTTACGGCTTCGTTGATGGAGTTCATCTACAATAGGAGATGAGAAAGAAGATTAGAAAAGTTTACGAGAAAAATAGACAAGTGTAGAAGTTGTTGAAAAATTTTCCTTAGTGGTTTCCAATCCTAGGGTCATAATCCTATAGGCAACACAGTGCTCTGATACCATCTGTAAGATCCCTCCTTTATAAAGGAAAATGATCCCTGTGATTGCAATGCTAGTCCCTGGATCAATGCTAGCATCCACAGTTTAAGATGAAGTACACAGAAACAAAGGTCATTATTACAGTCATTCCAGAGACAACATAGTCTTTACAACTCCAAGGCCACAGGCCTAGTACAAGAGTTTAAATAAGTAAATAGATAAAAGTCTTCATATTCATGTGCCACAGGCAAACATGTTGAGTGTAGACTCATGACTCCTAATCCTCATCAGAGTAACCTGCAACATCACAAGTTACAGCCACAGTGGGTCAATACATTGGAATAGTATTGGCAAGTGATACCTTAGTATAATTTAGGTGGACTAGATACTATATGCAATTTGGCTAAGTGTAGCTTGGCTTGCTTTGCTCAAAATAGGTTTTGCCTATTAGTTGAAATCACTAAGTTTTTCTTCATCAAAACTTTTCCCAAGGAACCACCAATAGACATTGAGGTCCTTCACCCTTGTTCACCCACAAGTTTTTACTAAGAAATTGGGATGAGGAGATTCTTGATAGCTTCCATGTCTTGATGCTCAAGTTGTCCTTTTCCAGGGACATGGCTAAGTACTTAGATTCTTCCATCTGCAGAGGTTGTGCACTTTCCCCACAAGCCTTGATTTTCACCAAGACAGGACCTTTCAGAAGCCTTCCCTTAGACCAAATGGACGCGCTCCAACCTATCATCCCACTACCACCAACTGTCCAAATGGCTAAGTTCTAGCAACCTATGTGATCCTGGCAGCGCCCATATTGCCAAGTGGCTGCACTAGAAGCTTCTTAACATTTGGCCTCTAAAATCTCTTTGTTCCTGGGTGGCTTTCCACAAGTGAGATAATCAAGGTAAACCATAGAAATGGGCCTTGTGTAACCACTCAACATAAAACATTCCTTCCATTCCACCCAGGTGTTTCATTAACTTAGTTGTTTTATTTAGGCAAAACACAAGTCCAAATACTTAGAAATATTTTCAACATAGCATGTATATTTCACCACCCTTGGTTGCTACTAGCTAGGCTAAGCATGGCATAGATAAGCATATTAACTTAGAAATTTCCTAGAAATTCTACAACTACTAGGATTTCCCATCATGGCATATAAACAAAATATAACATGCAAGACTAGCAAAATAATTCTAATGTTTAGTAGAAAACATAGGGATAAAAATATCATGAAGCACCACTTGCCTTGGTAGTTTGGAGAATAGCTACACTTCTACAATCACAATCACTATTGGCACCAAAATCTACATAAAGAATCATAGCCACAAATCATATACAAAACATATACAAACAAAAATATATGAATGCATGCAATATGATATTTGATGATTTTTAAAACTCAAAAAAGCAAGTGTACAGTAGTGGTTCATAAACAAGTTAAAAACATGCCAAACAACATTTATTTAAACCTTATAAAAAATTCAAACAATTCATATACTCAAATTAGACCTACACAAGTTTCTGTAAATAAAACCATTTTAACAGAAGCAAAACATTAAACACATTGCATATTTGGAAAGGCTTGTTCTCCTGATTACATTGATATAAAATTTGTCAAATTCTAACGTGGGAATCAAAAGTTATAGCTAAAACAAATTCAAACATCTAATAGATTCAAATCCCGTTTTAAATCTAAACCATTGCCACACGTCTTAATCTGATTGGCCGGTACCGCTTCGCGTTGGATCACGTTTCTAAGCCGCTGGATCTAACTTAATCATGCGGCCCAGATCCAATCTTACCGCTTCGCCCAGGTTCTATCGTATCCGCAGGATCTAGATCTAACGTTCCTAAGCAGCCTGACCATCCAGTGGCGGCGCTAGCGGCGCCTCTGTCAGAGTTGCTACCGGCGTTCTAGGTCGTGCGGGAGAGGGGGAAGGGGCTTACCAGATTCGCCGTGTGCTGCTGATGCTCAAGGTGGCGGTGGTTTGGCAAGGGGCGCACAGAGATGGTCGCTGGAGCTCGTCGAAGTTGCGGTCGGCGTCAGTTGCTTGCTGTCGATGACGTTGCCGAGGCTCTGCGTTGACCTAGCAAGAGCCAAATGGTTTAGGAGATGCGCAAGGGTCTGGCGATCAAGACTGTATCAAAGAGGAGGCAAGGGGCGGTCTCATTTTACCTAAATCGCACGTCGGAGTCGAGCGGCGGCTCAGGTGCTCGCGGGTGAGAACGAAGACGTCGCTCTGGGTCATGAGAAAGCACACTGAGGGCATTAGCGAACTCGCAAGGTCATGCTGGTCATGGTGGTTTGAACTAGAGGCAGAGGGGCGGTCTGTACTCACCGAGATTCGTCGCCGGAGTTGCTCTGTCTGCGGCGGCGCAAGGGCGATTGCGGGCAGCCTGGGGGTGTATCTGTCTGGCTTTGTTGGGGGAAATGGCCGCATGGGGGAGGTGGTCTTATAGCCAGAGCGGGGGCGAGGATCGCGCGCGGTATCAAGGGAATTTAAGTGAGGAATCAACGCGGCAGTGAAGGGAAGAGGAAACGGCCGGCGACGTGGTCGTGGGCGCGATTTGGGGAAGATGAGGATGAGTTGGCGAGGTCCACCAGTCAGCGAGTGTAACAGAGAGGGGGTGGGGTCGTGTGGTCAGTGACCCGGTGGGCTCGTCTGCGAGTGACAGAGAGAGAGGAGGAACCCGGGTGGGCTTAATGGGATGGATCCGTAGCTGGACTAGATAGGTGGCGCTGGCCTTTTTCCATTTCTTTTCTCCTTTTCTTTTTCTATTTTCAATTTCAGGAACCAAACTCAAATGATTTCAAAATCTGTTTGAATTCAAATCTTTTCAGGATTTTTGTAGTGTGCAATAGTCACTCTTCTGGGCATAAAACTAAGTGGTCACTTTGAATTGGCTTGGTCACTTGGAATAAAATAAAATAAGCAGTTGCATCACACTAGTTTGAATAGGTTTTGAAATTGGTTTTCAAATCATATTGTTTTGAAACTGGTTTAAATCTTAGCAATCTAGCAATACAACCTGAGAGCAATAAGACAATAAAGTTTGGTTTCTTGAATAACAATCTCCCATTGGAGAGTAGCATTTGTTTCAAATGCTGATCACATAAAATAATGAGCTCATATGCTCCTGTTTTTGAAATGATTTGATTGAAATGAACTCTATATGATCATGGATGCATGGATGATATGCATGAGTTTGAAACATGATTTTAGGGATGTTACATGCATGTTGCAACATCCAGTTACTACTTGATGTTATAGACCTAGATAGAGTAAGGGAATTCGTGTCAGGGAGTGACGAGTTCCAAAGACCAAGATGGAGACTTACATGAAGAATGAAGCAAAGAATAAGGAGTATCAACGTAATTTGAAAGATGGATCAAGTTCAGATCATTACTAAGCAGTAATAAGAAGAAAGTATAGTGTAGAAGATGTATGGAGCAACAAGAAGTAATAAACTTAAAGTTCATTCAAAGTAGGTAATGTTGCTAAGAAGTTAATAAAGTAATTCTACCAAGTTCATGGAAGCATCATGAATAAATGCAAATACAAAGTTTTGGAACCAAAGTGGTATTCAAGGTCTGACAGTTCAGAGAGAATGCCATAAGGATGTTGGAAGTCATAGGGTAATACCTACAACCTAGGATGATCCACAGCTAGTATTTGATCCATAGTCGGTATTCTGATACACAGTTGGTATCTTGTCCGCAGCCGGTGTTGGTTGACATAGTTCACCAGAACATCTTAATGGTTGCATAAAGAGCATAAAACTTGGCCTAAGCTAAGTAAGATCTAAAGGAGTATAAAATGTAAGCGACCGTCTTTCGAGTTGCTTCGCGAAGTCAAATCTATCAAAGCGAAAATGTCCAAATTGTAAGTAAGACAAATAATGCAAAAAAGAATTCACTTCGGAGATCCACAATTGTGTGGATACACCGTACAATCTTTCATAAGACCCTAACTAGGTAGAGTATAAGCTGGATAGAGACCAATATTCTAACTATAAAGTCAATAAATACTATATATACAGTTTGAAGACTATTAGTAAACCCTAAGGGGGAGAGTAAACATTAGAAATGAAAGTATTATTATCTGAATTTCCGAATAAAGGTTGGAGAAAAAGTACTAACCTATAACAACAGCAAGCCTTATTTTCATAAGGTTAAAAGAAACCATTAATATAAAAGTATTTTCAGAAGTACGTCTGGATGAAAGATTGAAGCTTAAATTCAAGATAGTAGTGCTTAGACCTATAGATAGTTAATAAATGGAAGTTGAAGAAGTACTTAAGAAAATAACAAAAGAGTTTCTTAATCTTGATAAGGTAAAAGCTTGAAGTAATAAAATGGAATAGTCCTAACAGACTTATTCTAAAAGAAACAACTCTTAAGCTATCATTAAGAGGGAACAAAGCACCTCCAATTGGACAAGTATGGAGGAACAAGAAATTCCAATTGGTATGGACTAAATGAGTTCAAATCCAACATTCGGAAGGACCACCAGTATAAATCATAAAATGACAATACAAAAATTTAGTCTTTTGCCCTCAACTATGGACTAAATTAAAACCCTGTCTTAGTGGGACTTCCTAGACTTTATATAACATAGTAAGAAATTTAAATGATTAGGTGAAAGAATTGGATTAGGATACCTAATCAGGATATGGAACTAAAGAAGAGACCCCAAAATAAAGGAGTTAGAATAATTACATATCTCTCAAGGAGAATTGTAAAAGGAACTTTGAAGGATTGAGACAACAAATTGGAGATTCCAAGTATACAAACAATAGAAGAAAACTATCTGGATATGGAATACTACAATTATTTCCATTTAAGGTTACCATGGAGTTGAGAAATACTGTAACCAACACAAGTCAATTCCTAACTCCGAAACGTGAGAGTTTGCGAACTTCGAGGATGAAGTTTATTTTAAGGGGGAGAGTCTGTAACATCCCAGGATTAGCACCTCGAAATAGACAGGACACATGTTTGTGCATTGCATTCATGCATAAGAAAATTCGGGGAAGTTTCGCGCAAAACTAAAGAAGTTGTAGAGGGATCGAGATCTTTCTTGTTCTGATGGAAACACCAGGACAGGTGCGATGGATTTCTACATGACCTCTACTGTACTTTTGTGTTTGAGGGGAAGACAATTCAAATTCGAATATTTAATTGATGAATTTGAATACAAAAAGAGTTTGAAATATATTAATAATTGTAAATTAAATTGTAATATAAGATACTAGGTGAACTCTTATTTATGAAAAGATACAATAATTGCAAGTCTTAATTAATAAACAAAATTGAATGAAATGAATTATAATAATAAATAAGAATGGAATGCTTATTTATAAGTAAGATATAAATATGTAATTAGTTCCAAGAATAATGGAACACTTTATTATAGAATACAATGTCTCATTGTTATTACAATAAAAGAATAAAAGTAAATTATTATAAATCAGATAAATATAAAAATGAATTACATAAATAAATAACTAAAAGGATTATTTATTACAAGCATATATAAATATTACATTATCTTTGCAAATGCATTATAAAAGGAAAATAAAACTTGTACAATTTATTGAATAAAATAAAGAATAGTTTATTTCTTTTAAAAAGAAGAATGAATAAATAAAATAGAATTCATTTATTACAATTATACAATGCTTATTAATTTACAAAAGAAAAAGTGAATTACAAAAGAATAAAGTGAAATTTAAAACTAAAGTCATCTTCATTTTCTTCATCTTCTAAATCCACTCTTTATATTCCTGATTCTTGATCCCTGCAAAACAACACAAAAGATAACAAAAAACAATAAAGAATAAAAAAAAAGGGTTAGTATATTATTTTTACTCTCAGATTTGGCATACAAATGATATGCTTTGACTCATCATTGAGTAGTATTCAAAAAAGGGGCCAATGTAAAAATCTGTTCTTATCCAGAATGTTAGCCTCAGAACTGATGCATCATAGGCAGGGGCAAATTTCACCAAGTAAGGAGAGAGGCAAGTTTCACCATGGATAAAGAAGAGGATCCATCCAAACAGTAAAGCTCACTTTTACTTGATCATATCCACCAGAAAATATCTACACCATTGAAACTTGGACCTTAGGTCCCACTTATAAGCAGCTTGCACATCAGCACGTAGATAACTGCTGTCAACACAGCAGAAATCCCAGGAAGGAGACAAGAAAGCAATCCATGTACACAAAGGGGTGAACCAGCCGTAGCAATCAAGCTACCATTCCACCTCCACACTTCAGAGAACATTCTCCGTCTTACCATCCTATCATCACCAAGAATACATAGATCATCCCACCAAAACCTCATCTAACTTATGGTTGCTTCAAGAAGCCATCCAATAGTTAGGACAAGGAGGAGTAGATCAAGCAAGCAGCCAAAAGGAGCTAGGAGATGAAGGTTACAAGAACAAGTTATAGCAGGTGATCTGAAGCAACACCAAAACTACCACAAGATCATCAGCAACCCATTACAAGCACAAGCTGTAGCAGATCAAGGAGCAATAGTAATAAACCCAGATCTCCAGCAGGCCCTAGAGCACTCACCAACAGTAGGTAACAATCATCTGTAATACACCTTAGATTATGTAGAATATATTCTTAAATCATGCATACAGATCTGGGAGTACTAGAGAAATAATACACACCCACTTGGTCCATCTACCCTTTAACTAGAATTTCATCTAGGAGGATTGGATGGCAAAATTCTCTCAGACTAGCATGCAAGTGGCATGTCTAGATCATCACTGAGTCCAAAGAGGAGGCAACAATAAAAATCTGTTCTAAATCCAATAATTTTCCTCAGACTTTGCATCACTGGCAACCAACTGTCAATTTTTTTTCAGATACTACAGTAGTAGATCATGTCACTATGAACTGCTATTGTGCACTCTTTGGAGACACCATAATAGGGTTCTAAAGCAAAGAACAACCACTACTTCAGTTATCTACATAATTCTCCACTTAATATAGTATAGCACATCAGTATCACAATAACCTATTAATGTGTACACTCCCACCGTAATAGGCACACAACAATAAAAGCCATCAAAGTATACTAGCATTAGCAACTTAGGTTTTCAAACAATTAGAAGCTTTCTTAAATCATTTCTCTAGTTAAAATCAACTAGAGATCATTTAAGATTTACTTCTGTCATCCTAGACAGATAAAAATTCAATCAAGATCATTACTAAACCATAGGTCCAATTCAACATATAAACAAAAGTTCCACACATAGAGACAAATGTCTGGTTATTCAACAATAAAAGGCACCACTGAGCTCAGCATACATTTTTCATGCCTGGCCAATTCAATGTCCAACAACCAGGGGAAATCACAAAATAATTAAGCCTCAGGTAATCAGATTCCCTAATTACAATTAGTAATCAAGTCTGCTATTTAACCACTGTCAAGTTAATGACAGAAGCTTTGCCAACAACATCCTGAACCAAAAGGTTCAGAGTTCAGTGATTTTAATCCATAAGCAAGATATCCATTCTAAGTAAATTAACAACCACAACAACTTGCTAAGGTTATCAAATATACATCAGAGAACAAGGTTTCTAGAATATATGAAATCAAGTAGGCTACAAGTGGGCTGGAACACTACCTTCAGCAGCATAGAATCAAACTACCACAATTGAACATCTTTCTAAGTGCATTAATAATGTGTATTTCTCAAGCATTCCATATACCACTAGCATCACAAGCACTCAATCAAGCTAAGGGTCACATGCTCACAATTGTTCACCAAACAAACCACTGTGAAGCATCAAGAATCCAAAATAAGGAGGAAAATGAACCTAGTTACGGATGTATACTAAGATAGAGAGAGGTTTGTGAGAGGGGGAAGGTGGTACCAACCTGTTGGCAAGATGGTAATCCTTCTCCTCGAGTAAAAACGGGGAGCATCATCGCGCTGCACTGCATCAACCACACCACCAACAAGGACCCAGCATCCTAAAGCCCATGCCATACCACTGGGGTTGTAGAGAACCTCGCCATCCTACCGGAGTAACAGCAAAAGAGGAATTAGGGTTTGGGGATGGAGGTGAGAATGTTGGGGAATGGGACACAAATCGAATTGGGTAGGCTAGTGAAGCTTTGATAGGTGCGTCGAGGAGGGCCATCGGCACCGGCTGAAGTGGCCCAGCTCGCCGAAATCGAGCAGCACCAGCGGCGAGCTAGCACATGCGCCAGGGAGAGGCTGGTCGAGAGGGGGAAGACGAACTGGATCGAGCGAGTCGGTTTGACCGGCTCGGTTCACCGATCGGGTTGGTCAAGCCCAACCATGGGCGAGACTGACTAGTGGGTCCAGGGTCTTATTTAAAAATAAAAATTACCAAAACACCCCAAAGATTGTTTCACCTCTAGAAAATATAGAAAAGTCCTAAAAATAAATATAATATATCAAAATGTTCACAAAAATAATATCTACCTAATAAAAATATAACTTTAATTATTTAAAATAAATACAAAGCAAATAAATATTAACACCATTGAGTCTCAAGTGAAGTCTCATAAAATAAGGAAAAATACTAAAAATTAATAAAAATCATTTTTGTGTATAAAAATAAATATAATATTTTATAAAAATACTAGCCTATTTTTTAGAAATAAAATATGAAATAAATATTCAAATACATTTAATCCTTGATGGAATTTTATAAACATAAGAATAATACTTAAAAATAAATAAAAATCATTTTTAAAGTCTTAAAAATATATATTACACTAGAAAGTTATTAATATAATATTAGAAAGGTTTTTAATATTTTAAAGTAATAAATCCTTGTCTATTATCTATTTTGAAAATTCTTTAAAAACATTTCTTAAATAAGAAATAATTATATTTCTTTAGAAATATCAAAACCTTAAAATCTAATTACTAAAGTTCTAAACCATAACTAAGATTTATAATAAAACTTAAGCATAAATCATTAACTTCATAATACTCTTTTAAACGCTAAACCAAAATTCAAAACCACAATCTTTAAGATAATTTTATATATCATTCACTTATATGAAGAGGGAATGATCTTAACATCTAAATCATAATTAACATGACTTTAAAACTAACACCTTAACAACACCATCCAAATTATACTTTCTTTGATAGTTGCATGTTATTCTCATACTAGCAAAACAAATTTAATCTAATCATTCACTTAAATGTAAAGTGAATAATCCCACACTTCAATCATACTTATCATAAATCCAATGCTTGAGAATAATTATGTCACATCCCAAGATTTTCTAAATCTTGTAATGTGAAAATAAATTAATAAAATAAAACTTTGTATGATTTTCAGAGCCAGAAGAAACTCTTGAATTCAATTGGAACTTCAAACCCATTTGAATTAAATAAAACCTAAAGGGATTTAAAAACATAAAACAATTAACAAAGGAAAATAAAATATATTTTTTGAAATACTATTTTGGATCTTTTAATAAAAGATTTGGTATTCAAAAGAAAAGATGGATTTATAAATAAAGATTATATTGTAAAGACAAATTAAACCTTGGCCCAGCTTTGGAATTAAAACATTTTATTTTAAATAAAATTAGCAAAGGTTTATTTAAATAAAATAATAAGGATTTAATATCCAACTTTATTTAAATAAAAGGTTTTACCATTTTAATTAAAATATTAAAACTTATTAAATTATTTTTTCTAAGTAATATATTTTCTTAATTAAAACATACTGAAGTGTTTTGGTTTTATTTTATGTTTCAAAATAAATATCTCAATAAAACAAATCCTATTTGAATTAATAATGAAAGTCTATTATATTTAATTAATAATGGACTCTAAAATAAAATGTTATTTTGTTTTTAAAACAAGTTTCCAAGTATTCTATATTTCCCAAATAAAACCTACTGATTTGGTTTTGAAAATATTTAGGTTTCAAATAAAGATTTTATTAATAAAAATCAAACTCTATTTTGATTTAAATAACCAAGGTCCAATTATATTTAATTATTAATGGACCCTATTAATAAAATTATTAATTTGAATTTGGATTTGGTTCATGTTACTAAACATAACTAATTTCAATAATACAAAGTTTGAGTGTTGTTTGAATTGATTTGAACCTTGTTTGATTGTTTGGAAATTCAAAACAGGAAATAAATTAGAAAAAGGAAAAAGATTCAGAAACAGAAAAAAATATGAAATGGATCTGGCCCAACTGCCCCAGCCCAACAGCCCACTCGCAGCCCACCTCCTCTTATTTCCCGAACCGTTTTTCTCACTCAGTCTCGCACCCGCTAAGCAGCTGACCGGTGGACCTCCTCCTCGTTTCTTTTCCCACTGACCGGTGGACCCCACCTCTACTGCTCATCGTCCACACCCGCGCGACCCTGTCACCCCCAAACCTCGCTGCCGTTGCTGCCTTTGAATGCCACGTTCAATTCACAAGAAGCTGCGTTAATCTCGCCGGATCGCACGATATTAAACGCTGCATCTTCCCTCCCTTTCCTCTGTCGCCATTCCTCTCGCCCGAGGCTGCCCTAATTTGACTCGACACACTCCCAGCCCGACCACTGCCTCCGACCGATTCCGCCAAACCACACCACCCCCTGCCTTCTCGAGCACCCTAGCAGCTTCCCCATTCCCTGACGCTTCTGTCCGTGCCCTCCATTCAACCGCGGGCGCCCCAGAGCATCGGCTACGACAAGCTCTGAACGACGCCGCCGTCCGCTCCGACTCCGACGAGCCCCACAGGTAGTTTCCGACCACCCCGTGCCATCTCGTTCACGCACCCGTCTTCTCCGTAACCTTGCGCGCCTAACCATGCCCCTGTCTTGCCTTAGGGCGGTCTGCAACATCGACTCCGACCACGACCAGGACCACCCGACGTTGTCCTTAACTCCGGCGAGCAATCCCTGCTATTCCAGGACGCCCCTCGACCAACCGACCACGCCCCGAGCATCACCTCGTCCTCGCGACCTCGGTAAGCCTACTCTACCCCTCTCTCGCTTCCTAGAACCACCGCAGAGCCACCGCCTGGCCGTGCGCCGCCGCTAGCCACCGTCAGCGCCGCCCCCTTTTGGTCAAACTCGCCAGCACCGTTGGATCTGGATCGGACGCACTAGATAGATCATTTAACGTCAAGGGTACGCCTCAGAACCATACGATCTAACTTGATCCAACGCTTCTGAGCGCGATCCGGCGGTACCGTCCAGTAGGATACTGCCGCGTGGCACTAGAATCTGTTTAAAAGAATGTTTGAATCAGATTTATTTGCAAACTTCAAACCCTTGTATCTTTGGATCCACACGTCCAAAAATTACAAATTTTATGTCGTTGGATTCAGGAGAACAAACCCTAGCCAACCATGCCCTTAGTTTAGCAAATAGTATATGTTAGCTTGTTATAATTTGCAGAGACATTTGTATGATTGTTAAGGATGTAGAAATTGTTTAAAATTGTATTTAGGCTTAAAATCTTTGGCAATTGGATTGATTTGAACTTACTGACCCTAGGAACCAACCCATGGTTTTGAAAATGAAATTGGAAAAAATTAGAATGGATTAATTGAATTAGTCTATTTCTAGCTAAATAAAGATAATGGTTTTATTATGAAAAAGGATTTTGGAATAAAACTTTGAGAAAATATTTTGATTCAAAGCTACTGACCCAAAACAACAAATCTTGAGAGTTAGAAACTTTTGGTGAAAACTTAAAGGTTTTAGATTTAATAAAACTATTTTCCACCACATAAAATGTTGAATGGATTTTAAAATAGATTTTGCGCAAAACCCTCTAACTAATGACTTTGCCATTTTGGTAAATGACCAATTTGGACCTTACAAAGTTTATTAACCTAGTAGAGACCAACCTTGCAATAGAACCCTCCTTTGCATGACTTAGATTCCATTGCTTTGTGAGTGTGAAATTGTTTGTTTAACCTTGGTTTGGAATGTTAGTTGATTTTGTGTTTTGCTTGATTGGCTTGTAGTGAATTTAGCAAAGTGTGAGACTAGCAAGATCAAGGAGTGAACCACCATTCCCTACCAAAAAGGCAGGTGACACTATCATCAAAATTCCTACTATTTTCATTTAGTGGATTTTGAAACATGCATGAAAATACTTTTTATACTTAAGCTATGCTAATCCTAATAGGATTCCCTATACACTCCTTAGTGAAAATAATGTAGTTGTACATGCTTAGCCATGATTTATTTTGAAAAGAGATACATGTTGAGATTTTACAAAGGTTGAGAAAAGGACTTGTGTTTTACATAATAAAACAAGGACTCAATGAACCACCTAGGTGGTGGACACTTTAAGTTTTGGAGAAGGTGGCAACAAAAGGGACCATGTCTATGGGAATCACTTTGTGTTGTGCGCCAAAATAAAACCACCTAGGAAACTTAGAGATTGAACATGTTTCTCCAATTGTGGCTTTCGTGTGCAACCACATGCTATTATGGATCTGGCTTGGTCGACTACATTGGGAAGACCCATGCAATGTCTTCAGTTAACCGGACATGGGGATCTGGAATGCTTCATGGGTGCTGAAGGCAAGCTAGCAATGGTGTATGGGAGGACTGTTGGGTTCGCAGCATAGAAAACAAAAATTTTCCTACGATGTGAACTATATACCAAGATCTATTTATACTAGATACAAACAACGGGCGGATGTATATCCATAGAGAACATACCCTTGAAGACCGACAAAGCTTAACGAGTCCAAACTCGTGGTTGATGTAGACGATCTCTTGCCGATATCAAGATCGAGAGGAAGTCCTAGCGCCGCAAATCAGCAGCGCATCCGTGCTCGCACACACGTTCGAGGCACCGAGCAACCTCCGCCTCCTCGCCCAGCGATGATGCAGGAAGCACAACTCTTTCTTGCCGAATAGCCACGGGAACATGTATCTCGCTAGTCCGAGACCATGGGGATAAATTCTAGAGGGGAGAGAGATCCTTCACGAGGAGGTGTGTGTGAGAAGTGAGAGGAGGGCTTTATAGGAGGAGGGGAACCCCAAGGGGTGGCAGCATGGGGCTGCCCCTTGCCCTCCCTCTTCATGTGGGTGGACACTCCACTCACAAAACTCCTCCAAATTCCCTCCACTCAAAAGTCCACTCAAAATCCCATTAAATTTCCACCAAATTTAATGCAATCTCTCATTAAATAAAACTCTTTTATTTTATTCAGAATTTTGTCAATTACTTTAATGACAAACATTCACAATAACCCTTGCTAGAATTCTATTTCACATGCATAACCACTTTATGCAATTTCACCAAAACATGTTTGGTATCTAGTGAAATAAATTCTGCGCTTTATTCTTTTTCGGCATGAAACTTTTGCTCCAATTGGATGTCGGTGTCTCTTATGTGTCACCCTACGGTTCGTGAATAATGCGGACATGATCGAGACCCTCTCAAATCAATAATCGAAGCGGATCCGAGACCCATACCGACTCCCACACATTCAACGATGACTTTCTTGTGATCGTCGGAACCTTTTACGCTAGTATCTTAATCCCTTTGTCTCACGATATATTACATGTCCGAGATTCGATCATCGGTATCTCCATACCTAGTTTGATCTCGCATCGACATGCACTCTTTTCTCGTTCCGTGATATAACATTCTAGTGATCAAATCACTTGCTTGCAAGCTAATCAATGTGATATCACCGAGAGGGCCTGAGTATATCTATCCGTCATCGGATGAACAAATTCCACTCTCGATCCATGAGCCTCAACATAACACTTTATTAGTTACGAACCCATCTTTATAATCACCTGTTACGGTGTGACGTTTGATGTTATCAAGAAACTCTTAGGTGTTAGTGATTGACATGATCTCATGGTCTAAGGATTAGGATCACTTCGTAAGTTGTTATAGCAATATAAACTCAATGACTTTGATCGTAATGCTATACTGATGAATGTTCATCACATCATTACACTAATGTTGTGATCCGTTATTAACAACATCCAATGTCCATGATCGTGAAACCTTGATCATCTTGTTAATCAACGAGCTAGTTTATGAGAGAGGCTTAACTAGGAACTTTCTGCTTGTTTATTAAACACACATGTATTAACGCTTCCGTATTAATACAATTATAGCATGCAAAATAAACATCTATCATATACTTGGAATACACATAATAAACACTTTATTATTGCCTCTCGGGCATATTTCCTTGATCTCCCACTTGCACTAGAGACAATAATCTAGTTACATAGTGATATATCTAACACCCATTGAGTTCGTGTTGATCATGTTTTGCTCTAGGGAGAGTTTTAGTCAACGGATCTGCTACATTGAGATCCGTATGTACTTTACAAATCTTTATATCTCCATCCTTGACATGCTCATGGATGGAGTGAAACCGCGCTAATATGCTTGGAATGTGAGACCTTGGTTCTTTGGCATTGGCAATGGCACCATTGTTGTCACAATAGATCACCATTGGGTCCAACGTTCGCCACAACTCCTAGTTCGGATATGAACTCCTTCATCCAAAGCGCTCGAGCCACTTCAAGCAAAGCAACATATTCGCCTCCGTTGTTGATCCCGCTACCACAGGTTGTTTGGAGCTCCTCCAACTAACCGCCGCCATTCATGAGAAATACGTATCCGGATTGAGACTTAGAGTCATCCGGATCGGTGTCAAAGCTAGCGTCGACATAACACTTAGCGACGAGCTCTTCTTCACCTCAGATACAAGAAACATATCCTTAGTTCTTCGTAAGTACTTAAGGATATTCTTGACCGCTATCCAAAGGTTCGAACTGGATCCGATTGGTACCTACTAGTCAAACTAATAGCGTGCCACATCCGTCTTGTACATAGCATGGCGTACATTATAGAGCCTATGGCTGAAGCATAGGGACTTTGTCCATTATCTCTCTTTCTTCCGCAAGCGGACTTTGAGTCTTACTCAATGTCTTGCCTTGCAACATAGGTAAGAACCCTTCTTACTTCCGTCCATTTTAAACTTCTTTAAAATCTTATCAAGGTATGTACTTTATGATAGCCCTATTAGGCGCCTAGATCTATCTCTATAGATCTTTATGCCTAATATGTATGACGCTTCACCTAGGTCCTTCATTGAAAATTTGTTGTTTAGATAACTTTTAACCTTGTTTAAAAGTTCTATATCATTTCCGATCAATAATATGTCATCCACATATAATATCGGAAATGCCACATTGCTCCCACTCACTTTCTTGTAAATACAAGCTTCTCCATAAGTTTGGACAAATCCAAACTCTTTGATCACCTCATCAAAGCGGAGATTCCAACCGTGATGCTTGCTTCAATCCCTAGATGGATCGCTGAAGCTTGCACACCTTGTTAGCATCCTTAGGATCGACAAAACCCTTTGGTTGTATCATATACAACTCTTCTTCAATATTACCATTGAGGAACGGTTTTGACATCCATCCGCCATATTTCATAATCGAAATATGCAGCAATTGCTAACATAATCCTAATCGACTTTAGCATCGCTACGGAGAGAAAGTCTCATCGTAGTCAACTCCTTGAATTTGTCGAAACCCTTTTGCGACAAGTCGAGCTTTATAGATGGTCACATTACCATCATCGATCCTTTTGAAAATCCATTTGTTCTCCACGGCCTTTTCGGTGGTGAGGTAATTCCACCAAGTTCCAAACTTGATTTTCATACATGGATTCCATCTCGGATTTCATGGCTTCTAACCATTTGTTGGAATCCGGGCTCATCATCGCTTCTTCATACGTCGCAGGTCATTATTTTCATCAACCATGAAATTTATGACAGATTTCCGCACCGGAGTCGACGCAGCGTCTGTTTGACTGCGAGGTTCGGTAGTACTCTCTTCGGAGTTTCATGATCACTATCATTAGTTCCCTCTTCAATGTGGAGCCAACTCGAACAACTTCCGCTGCGCTACTCGCCATACTTTGAAGAGAAGGTTCCACAACCTCTTCGAGTTCTACCTTCCGACTACTCACACCTTTCATGAGAAACTCTTTATCTAGAAAGGATCCATTCTTGGCAACAAAACCTTGCCCTCGGATTCGTGATAGAAGGAATACCCAATAGTTTCTTTAGGGTATCCTATGAAGACACATTTTTCCGCTTTGGGTTCGAGTTTATCCGTTGAAGTTTCTTCACATAAACATCGCAACCCCAAACTTTGAGAATGACAGCTTAGGTTTGTTTCCAAACCACAATTCATACGTGTCTTTTCAACGGATTTAGATGGTGCCCGATTTAAAGTGAATGCAGCAGCTTTAGTGCATAACCCCAAAAGACAACGGCAAGTCCGTCCGAGACATCATAGATCGAACCATATCTAATAAAGCACGATTACGTTCCGACACACCATTTATTTGTGGTGTTCCGCAGTGTGAGTTGTGAAACAATTCCACACTCTTTCATGTGAGTGCTAAACTCAGAACTTAGATACTCACCTCCACGGTCGGACCATAGAAATTTGATCTTTCTATTACGATGATTTTCCACTTCATTCGAAATTCCTTGAACTTTTCAAAGGTTTCAGACTTGTGTTTCATCAAGTAGATATAACCATATCTACTCAAATCATCCGTGAAAGTAACAAAATAACGATATCCACCTCACGACACTCATTGGACCACATACATCAGAATGTATGATTTCCAATAAATCTGTCGCCCGTTCCATTGAACCGGAAAACGGCGTTCTAGTCATCTTGCCCATAAGGCATGGCTCACATGTATCAAATGATTCATAATCAAGTGATTCCAAAAGTCCATCTGAATGGAGATTCTTCATGCGTTTAATGCCAATATGACCTAGACGGCAGTGCCACATATATGCGGATATATCATCATTAAGTTTAATCCTTTTAGCATCAACATTATGAATATGTGTAACATTATCATCGAGATCCAACAGAAATAAACCATTCATCATTGGTGCATGACCATAAAAGATTTCATTCATATAAATGGAACAACCATTGTTCTCAGATTTGAATGAATAACCACTTTGCATCAAACATGATCCAGATACAATGTTCATGCTCGGTCGAGCACCGGATAATGATTATTTAAGTTTATGACTAATCCCGATGGTAAGTGGAGAGGTAGCGTTCCGACGGCGATCACATCAACGTTTGATCCATTGCCGACACGCATCTTGACCTCACCCCTTGCTAGCGGTCGCCTATTCCGCAGCCGATTCGAAAGTTACAAATATTAGCAACCAACCGGTATCAAATACCTGTGCTCTGCGAGCACTAGTCAAGTACACATCAATAACATGTATATCATATATACCTTTGTTTGCCTTGCCGCCTTCTTGTCTGCCAGATACTTGGGGCGATTCTGCTTCCAAAGTGGCGATCCCTTACAATAGTAGCACTCGGTATCGGACTTAGGTCCAACTGGGGTTTTTTCAGCGGCAACAGGATTGCCGCCCTTACTTCCTTCCGTTTTCCTTCTTGTCTTTCTTGAAACCAGTGTTCCTATTGATCATCAACACTTGATGTTCCTTTTTGATCTCCACTTCGCAGCTTTAAGCATTGTAAGCTCGGGAGAGACTTCTTCATGCCTTGCATATTATAGTTCATCACGAAGCTCTTATAGCTAGGTGGTAGACCGCAGAACACGATGGATGCCTAAGTCAATGGGAATCGTTATTCCCAAGGACACAAGCTTATCGGCGTAACCCGACATCTTGAGTACATGCTCACTAACGAGCTGTGCTCTTCCATCATGCGACTAAAGAACTTTTCTCAAGCATTGTAGCTCTCTAAGCAAAGATGTGTGTGAAAAATCATTTTCAACTCACCCATTGTATCAAATGCATTGCCGTTTAAACGCTTTGAAGTTCCGGCTCTAGCCCATACAATATGCCGCAATGAACTAAGTTGTGGTCCTCCCGACGAGTCGATAGACATTCTTCTCCTCGTCGGGCATCGTCAAAGGTGGGGCCTAACGGCGCTTCTAGCACATATTGCTTTTGTGCAGAGAGGAGAATCCTCAAATTCATGGCCCATTCAAGAAAGTTGCTACCGTTCGTTGCTAGTTTCTTTCTCCATGAACGCATTGAAATTAAAAGGTGTGGTGCCATCTACAGAATTTGTAAAGTTTAGACTAAGTGTATGATAGATTGAGTTCAACTAATCTATATTACGAATGAACTCCCACTCAAAAGCGACATCCCTCGTGTCCTTTTGGTGATTACATGAACCAAATCCACTACACCAAGTCCGATCATCACGTGAGTCGGTATAGCTTCAAAGGCGAGCATCAAATGGGCATCATATCAACTATATGACTCATGCTTAACCTTTCGATCTGTTCCGAGGCCATGTCCGTATGTTAGGCTTGTCAAGTTAGAACCTTAGTATTTGCGTGTAACTGCTTTTACACCAAGTATGGTCGTGGATCCAAGAACACCCGATCATCACGTGATGTCTTGGAGCGTTAAAAACATAATCGGTGCATACTAAAGGAAGAACACATTCTTATCTTGATATTTAAATGAGGGATCATCTTATTATGCTTAACAAAGCGCTAAACAAGCAATATAAGATGCAATCAAAACATCATATGTTTATTAGTGAAATTATATGGTTTCCGCAGATGATCTCTATCATGTGCATCGTGGTATGATCACTATCATACCTATATGTGTAAATCCACAGTCTATGGATTTTACGCTATGTGTGTAAGAGTATCATCTCATACTTCTACTTACAACACTACCATATCATAACACTAGCCCAAAGAACAATCTAAACTAGACACCTCTAATTTATCCATTGCAAGTTTTACGTGGCTTAGGGCTTTCGAGATAGAACCGTTCATACGCATTTAACATGAACCACAACGAGGATAATCGAATTGTTGACAACTCGCTTGCAAAATAGATATTGACTATAGTAGGAGAGACACCGCTAGCCACTTATGCAAACTAGTTTCATGTCAAGCGGGGAACAGGTCTCATGTGCGAGGACATGTAAAGTTTGTCCGGGTCGCTTCATCCCACTATGCCACCAATATCCAAAATCACAAGAAAGGAGCAACAACATGATCATCATCGCCACATACTCATATGTGTACTACCGTGTAAAGTATCTACGCAGATCCGCTCGATACAATGTTGGGTTCGACATAGAAAACAAAAATTTTCCTACGATGTGAACTATATACCAAGATCTATTTATACTAGATACAAACAACGGATGTATATCCGTGAGAGAACATACCCTTGAAGACCGACAAAGCTTAACGAGTCCAAACTCGTGGTTGATGTAGACGATCTTGCCGATCTCAAGATCGAGAGGAAGTCCTAGCGCCAAGAAATCAGCAGCGCATCCGTGCTCACACACGCTCGAGGCACCGAGCAACCTCCGCCTCCTCGCCCAGCGATGCAGGAAGCACAACTCTTTCTTGCCGAATAGCCACCGGAACATGTATCTCGCTAGTCCGAGACCATGGGGATAAATTCTAGAGGGGAGAGAGATCCTTCACGAGGAGGTGTGTGTGAGAAGTGAGAGGAGGGGCCTTTTATAGGAGGAGGGGGAACCCCAAGGGGTGGCAGCGCATGGGGCTGCCCCTTGCCCTCCCTCTTCATGTGGGTGGACACTCCACTCACAAAACTCCAAATTCCCTCCACTCAAAAGTCCACTCAAAATCCCATTAAATTTCCACCAAATTTAATGCAATCTCTCATTAAATAAAACTCTTTTATTTTATTCAGAATTTTGTCAATTACTTTAATGACAAACATTCACAATAACCCTTGCTAGAATTCTATTTCACATGCATAACCACTTTATGCAATTTCACCAAAACCTGCTTTGGTATCTAGTGAAATAAATTCTGCGCTTTGTTTATTCTTCGGCATGAAACTTTTGCTCCAATTGGATGTCGGTGTCTCTTAAGTGTGTCACCCTACGGTTCGTGAATAATGCGGACATGATCGAGACCCTCTCGATCAATAATCAAGCGGATCCGGAGACCCATACCGACTCCCACACATTCAACGATGACTTTCTTGTGATCGTGGAACCTTTTATGCTAGTATCTTAATCCCTTTGTCTCACGATATATTACATGTCCGAGATTCGATCATCGTATCTCCATACCTAGTTTGATCTCGCATCGACATGCACTCTTTTCTCGTTCCGTGATATAACATTCTAGTGATCAAATCACTTGCTTGCAAGCTAATCAATGTGATATCACCGAGAGGGCCCAGTATATCTATCCGTCATCGGATGAACAAATTCCACTCTCGATCCATGAGCCTCAACATAACACTTTATTAGTTCTGAACCCATCTTTATAATCACCCCGTTACGGTGTGATGTTTGATGTTATCAAGAAACTCTTAGGTGTTAGTGATTGACATGATCTCATGGTCTAAGGATTAGGATCATCGTAAGTTGTTATAGCAATATAAACTCAATGACTTTGATAATGCTATACTTGGATGAATGTTCATCACATCATTACACTAATGTTGTGATCCCGTTATTAACAACATCCAATGTCCATGATCAGGAAACCTTGATCATCTTGTTAATCAACGAGCTAGTTTATGAGAGAGGCTTAACTAGGAACTTTCTGTTTGTTTATTAAACACACATGTATTAACGTTTCCGTATTAATACAATTATAGCATGCAAAATAAACATCTATCATATACTTGGAATACACATAATAAACACTTTATTATTGCCTCTCAGGGCATATTTCCTTCAAGGACCCTTTGGAAAGACTTCGTCACATTCTCAATCTGCCAGTACTCCATCTTGGTGAGCACTAATCCAGTAGGCCACTGGTGGCAAAAGGATGGGATTGTGACATGTGGGTAAAGTGTACTCCTTCTGCAGAAGTTAATAAAATCTAAGTACTTAGCCGTGTCCCCGGTTATGGACAATACTGAGCAACTAAAGTTTGAACCATGGGAGATCTCGACATTCTAACTTCTAAAATAAAAACTTGATGCACTTGGGGGTACCAAGGAATTCAAAGAGATTTTGTTAAGCTTGTTGCACTTGGGGTTACCAAGGTGCTCAAGAGCATGATGTACTTGGGGTTACCAAGAACTCATGAGATTTCATAAAACTTGTTGCACTTGGGGTTACCAAGTAGCTCAAGGGATTTTTGACAAGGACTTGAATACTTGTGTTTCTACCAAGGAGTTCAAGGATCTTGGAAAAGGGATTTGATAAAGGACCAAAACCATTTTGAAAAGATAGGATAAATGTTGCTTTATGCAAATAAGCCTTAAACTCTACTTAGCCAAATATGCATGTATTGATAAGATCCACTCATAATATACAAAGTAGTGAAACTTGCCAATACAATTCAAATGTATTGACCCTTGTGGCTGTAACTTGTATGTTGCAGGTTTGATTGATTTTAGTGAAGATTGTTTGATTAGGATTACAAAGTCTATAAACAACATCTGCCTGTGGCACTTTGAAGATGAAGGACCCCATGACTATAGTTATTCCGCTGCAATGTAATGTAATAGCCCAATGAGCTATGTATGATGTAATAAAATTATGTTATTCCTGGTTATAAAGTTATGTTATGACCTTTGTATCTTGATATTACATCTTAACTGTGGATTCTAGCTATTGATCCAGGGACTAGCATTGTAAAACACAGGAGGAATCTACCTTATTAAGTTGAGACCCCTACAGATGGTATCAGAGCATTGTGTTGCCTGTAGGATTTGTAAACCCTAGGATTGGACAAAAACCCTTAGAAAAATAGGAGTTGTATTTGTTCCAAAAACTTATTTACAAAAACACTTGTAAACTCTTCCCTCAACCATTTTGGTTCCAACTCTACATCTCTTCTATTTTAACTTGATGGAAAAACCAACCCCATGGCCAAAGACTACACCATATGCAAAGGACTTCTTCAACTTCTTCAACTCTAATGACTTCAACATCTTCAGCATGTTCTCCAAAGATTTCCAACATGGATACCACCAAGGACAAGTGAAACAAGGAAATCTTGCTTAAGATTTAGAGACTGAGGGAATGCAAAATAAGAAGGAGCCATCAACAACTTTGAAGTATTGTGACCAAGAGCTTTTCCCAAAGAAACCATGATCCCATACAAGAAGAATCATGAAGGAAGGAAAGATCACAAGTGAACCATATAGATGGACCACCATAATTTAGTTAAGTCAAACACCCCAACCTAGGTGGTGTAACAAAAATATTTTGTTGACTAAGTATATGCTTGAACCTTGATTAAGTGAAATGTTGTTTGTGATTGCATGTACATTGCTTGTGTGAATTGTGATGTGTGTGATTAGAAATACTTCCTTAGAAATATCTTGCCTATTCTAATCTCCCTTCAACCCAAACAGATGACTACTACAAAAGACTCCAAGGTTGATGACACCAACACCAACCAAGCTGACAGCATGAAAGAGCTCATAGCAACCCAACACCAGTTGAACCAACTAACAACTCAGTTCATAACCAACAATAGTGATAAAGATCCAGCACTACAAAGGTTTTTGGAGGAACAATCCCAACTGATGCTTAAGGTGACTAATCAAATGATCAGCATGGAAGAAAACTATCCCAAAGGAATTTATGATAACAAAGATGACAAGAATGTTGTTTTAGATGGAGCCCCAGCTTGCATTATTTGTGGAGACAAGGATCATACTTCCAAAGAGCATGAAGGTCAATGCCCTAACTGTGAAGGGAATCATCCTGTTGGACAATGTCCTACCTCTCAAGCTACTTGTTACCTTTGTGAAGGAAATGACCATGTACCTATCCAATGCCCCATCTACTCCATGGTGGAACAAGGGAAACAAGAAGGATCCAAGTATGCCAAGAATGTTGATGGTAAAGGAAAAGGACCACTTATACCTCCAAACAAGACAACCCAGTTCAAAGGATCAAAGAAACCCAAGAAACCAAGACCAGACATGAACCTTGTGCGATGTCGTAAATGTAAAGAAATGGGACACTTTTCCAGTGAGTGCCCAGAGAACAAGAAGAATAAAGAGATTGGCCAAGTAGTGTGCAACAACTGCAGAGAGCTAGGCCACTATGTAGCAACTTGTCCACAAGAGCTACGTGAAGAACTCAAGGACATCCATTGTTTCAACTGCAAGGAACCAGGACATTATGCAAGCAACTGTCCAGAAAAGATGAAGAACAAGTTGAACAAGCCTATGGAGAAACTCAACCTTGGCCCATGAGTCAAGCCTGGAAACAAAGGACTCAATGCAAATGTTTGCTTAGAGAAGTTTTCCCAGGATCCCAAGAAGGACAATGTGTAATTTTTGTTTGAAAATTTTAAGGGTGGTAGTACCCTAGTTGTTTTGAACTTGCTTGTAACCCCAGCCTTCCCAAATCTCGGGACGAGATTTATTTTAAGGGTGGTAGCCTGTCACATCCCAAGATTTTCTAAATCTTGTAATGTGAAAATAAATTAATAAAATAAAACTTTGTATGATTTTCAGAGCCAGAAGAAACTCTTGAATTCAATTGGAACTTCAAACCCATTTGAATTAAATAAAACCTAAAGGGATTTAAAAACATAAAACAATTAACAAAGGAAAATAAAATATTTTTTTTGAAATACTATTTTGGATCTTTTAATAAAAGATTTGGTATTCAAAAGAAAAGATGGATTTATAAATAAAGATTATATTGTAAAGCCAAATTAAACCTTGGCCCAGATTTGGAATTAAAACATTTTATTTTAAATAAAATTAGCAAAGGTTTATTTAAATAAAATAATAAGGATTTAATATCCAACTTTATTTAAATAAAAGGTTTTACCATTTTAATTAAAATATTAAAACTTATTAAATTATTTTTTCTAAGTAATTTATTTTCTTAATTAAAACCTACTGAAGTGTTTTGGTTTTATTTTATGTTTCAAAATAAATATCTCAATAAAACAAAATCCTATTTGAATTAATAATGAAAGTCTATTATATTTAATTAATAATGGACTCTAAAATAAAATGTTATTTTGTTTTTAAAACAAGTTTCCAAGTATTCTATATTTCCCAAATAAAACCTACTGATTTGGTTTTGAAAATATTTAAATCAAACTCTATTTTGATTTAAATAACCAAGGTCCAATTATATTTAATTATTAATGGACCCTATTATTAAAATTATTAATTTGAATTTGGATTTGATTCATGTTACTAAACAGAACTAATTTCAATATTACAAAGTTTGAGTGTTGTTTGAATTGATTTGAACCTGGTTTGATTGTTTTGAAATTCAAAACAGGAAATAAATTAGAAAAAGGAAAAAGATTCAGAAACAGAAAAAAAATATGAAATGAATCTGGCCCAGCTGCCCCAGCCCAACAGCCCACTCGCAGCCCACCTCCTCTTATTTCCCGAACCGTTTTTCTCACTCAGTCTCGCATCCGCTAAGCAGCTGACCGGTGGACCACCTCCTCGTTTCTTTTCCCACTGACCGGTGGACCCCACCTCTACTGCTCATCGTCCACACCCGCGCGACCCTGTCACCCCCAAACCTCGCTGCCGTTGCTGCCTTTGAATGCTGCGTTCAATTCACAGTAAAGCCGTGCGTTAATCTCGCCGTGACTGCACGATATTAAACGCCTGCATCTTCCCCTCCCTTTCCCTCTGTCGCCATTCCCTCTCTGCCCCGAGGCTGCCCCAATTTGACTCGACACACTCCCAGCTCCGACCACCGTCTCCGACCGATTCCGGCCAAACCACACCACCCCCTGCCTTCTCGAGCACCCTAGAAGCTTCCCCATTCCCTGGCGCTTCTGTCCGTGCCCTCCGTTCAACCGCGGGCGCCCCAGAGCATCGGCTACGACAAGCTCTGAACGACGCCGCCGTCCGCTCCGACTCCGACGAGCCCCACAGGTAGTTTCCGACCACCCCGTGCCATCTCGTTCACGCACCCGTCTTCTTCGTAACCTTGCGCGCCTAACCATGCCCCTGTCTTGCCTTAGGGCGGTCTGCAACGTCGACTCCGACCACGACCAGGACCACCCGACGTTGTCCTCAACTCCGGCGAGCAATCCCTGCTATTCCAGGACGCCCCTCGACCAACCGACCACGCCCCGAGCATCACCTCGTCCTCGCGACCTCGGTAAGCCTACTCTACCCCTCTCTCGCTTCCTAGAACCACCGCAGAGCCACCGCCTGGCCGTGCGCTGCCGTTAGCCACCGTCAGCGCCTCCCCCTTTTGGTCAAACTCGCCAGCACCGTTGGATCTGGATCGGACGCATTAGATAGATCATTTAACGCCGAAGGGGTACGCTTCCAGAACCATACAATCTAACTTGATCCAACGCTCTACAGAGCGTGATCCGGGCGAAGCGGTACCGTCCAGTAGGATACTGCCGCGTGGCACTAGAATCTGTTTAAAAGAATGTTTGAATCAGATTTATTTGCAAACTTCAAACCCTTGTATCTTTGGATCCACACGTCCAAAAATTACAAATTTTATGTCGTTGGATTCAGGAGAACAAACCCTAGCCAACCATGCCCTTAGTTTAGCAAATAGTATCTGTTAGCTTGTTAGAATTTGCAGAGACATTTGTATGCTTGTTAAGGATGTAGAAATTGTTTAAAATTGTATTTAGGGCTAAAATCTTTGGCAATTGGATTGATTTGAACTTACTGACCCTAGGAACCAACCCATGGTTTTGAAAATGAAATTGGAAAAAATTAGAATGGATTAATTGAATTAGTCTATTTCTAGCTAAATAAAGATAATGGTTTTATTATGAAAAAGGATTTTGGAATAAAACTTTGAGAAAATATTTTGATTCAAAGCTACTGACCCAAAACAACAAATCTTGAGAGTTAGAAACTTTTGGTGAAAACTTAAAGGTTTTAGATTTAATAAAACTATTTTCCACCACATAAAATGTTGAATGGATTTTAAAATAGATTTTGCGCAAAACCCTCTAACTAATGACTTTGCCATTTTGGTAAATGACCAATTTGGACCTTACAAAGTTTATTAACCTAGTAGAGACCAACCTTGCAATAGAACCCTCCTTTGCATGACTTAGATTCCATTGCTTTGTGAGTGTGAAATTGTTTGTTTAACCTTGGTTTGGAATGTTAGTTGATTTTGTGTTTTGCTTGATTGGCTTGTAGTGAATTTAGCAAAGTGTGAGACTAGCAAGATCAAGGAGTGAACCACCATTCCCTACCAAAAAGGCAGGTGACACTATCATCAAAATTCCTACTATTTTCATTTAGTGGATTTTGAAACATGCATGAAAATACTTTTTATACTTAAGCTATGCTAATCCTAATAGGATTCCCTATACACTCCTTAGTGAAAATAATGTAGTTGTACATGCTTAGCCATGCTTTATTTTGAAAAGAGATACATGTTGAGATTTTACAAAGGTTGAGAAAAGGACTTGTGTTTTACATAATAAAACAAGGACTCAATGAACCACCTAGGTGGTGGACACTTTAAGTTTTGGAGAAGGTGGCAACAAAAGGGACCATGTCTATGGGAATCACTTTGTGTTGTGCGCCAAAATAAAACCACGTAGGAAACTTAGAGATTGAACATGTTTCTCCAATTGTGGCTTTCGTGTGCAACCACATGCTATTATGGCTCTGGCTTGGTCGACTACATTGGGAAGACCCATGCACTGTCTTCAGTTAACCGGACATGGGGATCTGGAATGCTTCATGGGTGCTGAAGGCAAGCTAGCAATGGTGTATGGGAGGACCCTTTGGAAAGACTTCGTCACATTCTCAATCTGCCAGTACTCCATCTTGGTGAGCACTAATCCAGTAGGCCACTGGTGGCAAAAGGATGGGATTGTGACATGTGGGTAAAGTGTACTCCTTCTGCAGAAGTTAATAAAATCTAAGTACTTAGCCGTGTCCCCGGTTATGGACAATACTGAGCAACTAAAGTTTGAACCATGGGAGATCTCGACATTCCAACTTCTAAAATAAAAACTTGATGCACTTGGGGGTACCAAGGAATTCAAAGAGATTTTGTTAAGCTTGTTGCACTTGGGGTTACCAAGGTGCTCAAGAGCATGATGTACTTGGGGTTACCAAGAACTCATGAGATCTCATAAAACTTGTTGCACTTGGGGTTACCAAGTAGCTCAAGGGATTTTTGACAAGGACTTGAATACTTGTGTTTCTACCAAGGAGTTCAAGGATCTTGGAAAAGGGATTTGACAAAGGACCAAAACCATTTTGAAAAGATAGGATAAATGTTGCTTTATGCAAATAAGCCTTAAACTCTACTTAGGCAAATATGCATGTATTGATAATATCCACTCATAATATACAAAGTAGTGAAACTTGCCAATACAATTCAAATGTATTGACCCTTGTGGTTGTAACTTGTATGTTGCAGGTTTGATTGATTTTAGTGAAGATTGTTTGATTAGGATTACAAAGTCTACAAACAACATATGCCTGTGGCACTTTGAATATGAAGGACCCCATGACTATAGTTATTCCGCTGCAATGTAATGTAATAGCCCAATGAGCTATGTATGATGTAATAAAATTATGTTATTCCTGGTTATAAAGTTATGTTATGACCTTTGTATCTTGATATTACATCTTAACTGTGGATGTTAGATATTGATCCAGGGACTAGCATTGTAAAACACAGGAGGAATCTACCTTATTAAGTTGAGACCCCTACAAATTAACACGAATTACACCTTAAGTTTATTTGCCCTTTTAAAGTTAACTTTAGTCTCAAGGCTTATAAACATTATGTCTAATAAACTACTTATGTTTTTATAGTTAACTTTGGTCTATTCCAATTAAGACATAAAGCATCTCAAGTCCAAACTAATCAATCACACACCAAAAGACACTGAACACATCCTATTAACAATAAAGATTGTTTAAACCTTAGAAAGGAAATATTTTCTTCAAATGTTATTCTTTTTGACACTTCAAATAACAATCTCATAATAAGTTCTACAACTCCTAACAACTGAACCCAAAGACTTTTATCATAGTCACCAAATGACAGTTAACCATAATCACATTATTTTATACTTTACTTGTATACTTAGGATTGATAACACTTAAGTTCTTTATAAGTGACATTACTTGTAAAGTAAAATTTGAAGATAAACAATTATAATGTAAGCAATCTTGAATAGCATTCCATATGTGTGTATCTTATTATTGTATAAATTTGTGTTATTCACACACTCACAAGCCTTAATAAGAAGCACAAGTATGAAACTTATCTAAAAGGACAACACATTCTAAAGAAACCATTTCCAGTTTCCAAACCCTAGATCAACGTTATCCCCGGGATTCGAGTTTACGAAATTGCATTACATTTCTTATGCATAATAACATCTTGCTTCTTTAAACACTAGTCCTTACCAGACCAATGATGCTGATTTCATATATTGGATCTTATATTGTCTTGAAGACCGTGAGTGCATAATCTTGCAATCACAAAAGGCAAGTTCGCACTTGCTCATGTCCTTTGATTATTTTCTGTAAATTATTTTGCAAATCCAGTGTTGTCATCACCTGCATTTGAAAAAGGTCAGAAAACACTATTTTCATAATAATATGATTACAGGTTAATTACCATCAGGTAATAACATACTATGAAAGTTCCGGTGGTAAAGGAACATATTATTTACGACTTAACAACCAACGTCGCCAGTGATTCTTGCGCCATATATCACGCGTTAACCATGAGATTTGGAATGGGATAGAGAAGTTAGTTGTATCCTTTTCCCTTCGTATGGAGGCAAGACTATCTTAACATGATGTTTTGATTCCTTGTGTGGATCCAACATATGGGTGGTCATCCTTAGGCCCCGCGTTTTTGATGTCTAGATTATCTATGAGTGGCTGCGAGGGGTTTAGCCGGATATATAAGGTACTTACCTAGGCATCACCAGCTCATAGAGTCTTCGGGACTCATCAGGGTTTTAGCCTGCCCGAAAGGGGGCTTAACAGAGGTGAGCCAGCCCCGAAGGATCGTGCAGACATATGAGGTCGGGAGAGGGCAGTGATTGGCTTGTATCATCTACCTAGCCCCACACCATAGGAAGTGTGGACGGGCAAGACCGCTCGGTTGTCCAACAAGGATTTGATCTCTCATGGGTAAAGTAACGCACCTCTGCAAAGTGTAAGAACTGTAACTTGTTACTCCCTATTCTGGAAAGGAGCGGCGAACGCGGCGGGAAAGGAACTCCATGAAAGTTCTGGTAAACCCGTGAAGGCTGACGGATATAGCTTTTCAGAATAAAAGCAACCTTTGAAGAAATGTTTACGAAAACCTGCATTGCCTACGACCTATGGTCTCTGGCTGTAGATATAGTGCATCAAACACTCCTTTCTAGTGAACTTGCTAAGTACGCTCATACTCAACGTATCTTCTTAACCCTTGCTAGATTCTGAAGCCATTAAGACGACGTCTACCTCAAGTTATGCTCCAGGAATCATCATCAAAAGCTCAAGCTCTTCAATGAATTCAAGGAAATCAATATATACATCAACTAAAGTGAAGACGAAGTTACTGATTAGATAGGAATAAAATCTCTAGCCATAGGACTTATTTCTGTAAGAGTATTGCAATAGCAGCAATGCAATCCCCAATAGTCAGATACTAGACTTGATAGTATAATAGATTTGAGTTGTTAATCTTTGATTCTTCCTTGTAATAAGTTTATTTATCTCTCTTTAACCTAGAGTGTTCTCTTGATCTTATGTAAAGAGTCGAGTTGTAACCTATTGTCATGTCTTGGACCTGCTGTGTTTCTGCTGTACCACTCTGAGGGATGTAATACTAGTGAATAGTGTTTCATTGGTGTTATCTCAACGACTATAGTGTACTACATCATGCAGTGGTATGCTAGGTCGCCGCACTGATGGATACAGAAAGGAAGCTTAAAACAGTTGGATGTAATGATGAGGAGAAGTTACATTATGCAACATTTCTTCTATCAGGACCTGCCGCAAATTGGTGGGAAAATCAATTAGCCATGCTCACACCAGAAGAGATATTCACTTGGGAAGAATTCAAGCGGAAGTTTCATGAGTATCATGTTACAGAGAGCATTATGGAATTTAAGAGGAGAGAATTCAAGGACCTAAGACAAAATCACGAAACAGTGATGAAATATATTAGCAAGTTTAGTCAATTATCTCGTTATGTAGTTGATGAGGTAAATACGGAGGAGAAGCGCAAGAGAAGGTTCTTGGAAGGATTAAACCCTTATATGAAGATGAAAATACGAGGGGCTACAACACGAAGTTTCCAAGAGCTGTTTGATGTAGCAATTACTTTTGAGGATGATTACAAGATGCTAGTGGAAGAGAGGAAGAAACTAGACAAGAAAAGAGCTATAAGGGAACCAAAGAAGATTCAATCTCCAGATTCAACATTAAACTTAAGTTTTATTCCCAGATTCATATCCACAAGTGGTACATAAAATCATGAGGCATCAAAACGAAAGAAACAAATCATATGCAATAAGTGTGGAACTTTAGGTCACCTAAGCAGGAATTGTTGGAAGACCGATAAGGTGTGTTATAGGTGTGGTCTGGACGGACATAAGAGATCTGAATGTCCCAACATGTTGGTTACTCGAGGAGAAGGATTACCCTCAAGAGGTGGAGACTTCGGATGGAACAACACCGACAAGGATATAATAGGTATGTTTAGCATTAGTAGTCCTTCGTCAATAAAATTGTTCAGGGTTAAAAGTAATCTCATGAAGCTTCGGGAGGAAGTATAAATTATCATTAGTCATTAACAATAACCGAATCAAGGTTGAGAGTAAACTCAAGGAGTGCTGAGTTTATTAAAAACATTACTTTGGAAAGACAAGAAACTGGGAGGAGAGAAGAAAACTCAGGACGAGTCTATCGGAAACCTTCTTGAACAAGAAACCACAAACTTCGGGACGAAGTTTAATTTAAGGGGGAAGTTTGTAACATCCTAACATTTAGGACTAAACGAAGGGTGGATTTAGGATTTTGTGCATCTGCATGCATGCATCTGAAAATCCGGGTAAATTTTTTGCCAAATTAAAAGACTAGAGTGATCAGAATTCTCACTCCGATGAATTAGGTCTAGTGTCATCAGAAGGGGAGTGAGATGAATTTTGACATGACCTCTATTATTTTCTGGAGATATGAGGGGAGAAATTTGACTTATAAATAATTATTCACAATAATACAAATGCAAGTATTATGAATAAAAGTATAAAGATTATTAAAATCCAACTTTACAATGTTCTTTTACAATAAAAGAATAAAGGAATATTACAATGAAGAAAATAAGAGAATAAAGAAAATGGAAAATGAATTACAATAATTAAACAAATAGGAGAATTCTTTATTAAAAGAATATATATATTACATTGTTCTTTGAGAATAAAGGAGTGATAAGAACGGTTACAATAATAAGATAAACTAATGTATTACAACGACTTTACATTAATTCTTGACAGAAAAGGAAATTACAAAAATTGGATAAAAAGAAAATCCTAAAACTAATCTTCATCTTCACATCTTTCCAAATCCTGATCTTCTTCCTGTAGAAGTATAAACTAAACAAGATGTAGTATAAAGAAATTTTGGGGGTTAGAATTACTCTCAGTAATGCAATGAGGTGCATTCCCTGTCACATCATTGAGTTTTAGAGAAGAAAACTAGTCAAGTGTAAATCTATTCTTATCAAATTTGTCTCAGCACAACATCATTGACACAAATGGAGCAAGTTTCGCTAATTTAGTAAAATGTAAGGTCGAATAGTAGAACCATCAGCAAATATCAAGATATTTTAACTTGATCTAATCCATAACATCATAGAAAGCAACCACACATTTCACACACACATGCAACTATGTGTGCTGTCAACACCACAGGAGAGCAGCACATGGAGAAACAGCACCAGCCGTAGCAGGGCTGCTAGCATATCTTTCACATAAACAGCACCAACCAATAGTCCTCCACTAGTTCTAGAGCACTACAAAGAACATCACCTATTCTTATTAGATTTCCCAATAACACAAAGATCAAACCACATCACTAGAAACCTGGTTGCTTGAAGAAGCCATCCAAGGACACTAGGAGGAGGTCAGGAGCACAAGGAGTAGGCCAAAAGCACAAGAATCAAGCCAACAGAAGATCAAGGAGGATCAGCTTAAGCACAGGAATAAGAAGAGCTAGCTGATCAAGCATACATCTTAGGAACAACATCATCAATCTTCCATACTAGGTTGTTATTCATCTCTAAGGCAGCCAAAATATTTAATATCAATTGTTCTCCTATTTTATTTTCCCAAGATGGATTTTGGGTAAGAGGGAGCTCTCAGTATAGTGTAGAAGTGCTACACTAAGTTCATCCTAGAGCTGTTAAAAGCCAACCAGTATATGTTCTTATCTTAGAAAGAATTGGCCTCAGCCTGTTGCATCATGGGCTTGGATAAAATTTTCAGGAAATCAATCATGCTACTAGTCACTGTTGTGCACACTCCAGGTATGGAGGCACCACAGCAGCAAAGGCAGCAGACACCAACCATAATAATTGAATTAGACACTTGATCCATATATCATAGGCCAAGAAAGCTCTTAAAGCAAAACAACAACTATTGTGGCTTGGGATTTGGCCACTCTGCACAATCCAGGGAGGCACCACAATAGCCAAATCCTATGTGGTAAAAGACCACCATTTTCATCCAGTTCTAAGACCACCCAGTCAACTAGCTAGAGGCAACCAAACCATATCTCAAATCATTTTCCTAGTTCATAAACTAGGAATCATTTATTATACTGTAGCAAAGCTACAATAATCATTCTATAATCAAACATCATATGAATCTGATGTAAGGAGCATATTAAGCTATTGTATCATCTGACCACCAGGTCAAGAGCACATATACAAGCCAAAGAAAACTACCATCCTTTTTATAATCCATCTCCTAGCCAGCAAGGCATATTTTTCCAATCATTTTCCCAATCAACACAACCATAATTCAGCTAAGTCATTAGCTGAATATATTCTCTACCAAGCACAGGCATCAGTTGGGAATCTATAAAAAGCATAGCTTCAAACCAAGATCATTAGCTTATGACCTAGTTTTTACTAGATAAACTTATACCACAACTGCTAGGCTACAAGGCACATTCCTAGAGGGTAGCACCTTTGTACCAACAAGCTCATCTATATCTATTAAAAATCAGATAATCATCTTCCTATATGAATTTAGGAATCATATTATATAATTGATTCAGAGAAGACAGTGAATATAATACTATCTATTAATAAACCACACTTGACAGAGTCCATTAAGTAAATCATTTTCCTATAGAATAAAAAGGTCGGAACCTATCATCTTCTAAATCATCACTGCATAAATTGCTTCCTCAAAAATCACAGACTCGGTTTAGCTTTAGGAACTTAAGATTTACACAGTAGAAGGAGTAAATCCTAAGGCTAAGCACATCAGTGCTTCAAGAGGCAAACATCACCTGAACAAAAGGCATCCTTATTTATTATCACAACGAGTCACAACTCAACAAAATGAACTCACATCCACTATTGTATAAGCATCCACATATACATGAAGTACACATTCACAGAAGGTTCTCTGACTGAGAACATAGTAACAACAACATATCTAGCAAATCTATAAAAAATCCTTTTATCCCCATATGTCACTGTCATAACCATAGCATGAATATTTGATCATTTTCTTAAGGCAGTACCAACAGAGATCATCTCTGTTTATTCAAGATGGAATTCCAACTACTGATAATATTCAAATCAGAGGCATAGTAGAATATTATTTAACAACTTAATCATTAATAACCAACAAGGGGCATCCATCCATCACCATGTATATGAACCATCATAGAATAATGAGAAGAGAGGAGAGGCGAGGAAAGAGTGCCTACCTTTGGCAAGCTACTGCTCACCGAAGAGGAGGCAGACTGGACCAAGCAGCGGCACAGAGAGCACCAAGTGCTAACCCCGCGCCGAGCTGCAACCTGCGGCAATTAGCACCACCAGCTTGTCCCCGCAAGCAACTGTGGCCAGCGACCAAGAACACACCACCACCAGACCCTCTCTGCATCACCAGGACACCACCATAAACCAACGAGGTCACCATCAATATCAAGAGCCATGGGCAGCAACAACCCTAGAACCAGATAATTGAAGGGGGTGAGATCAATAGGGCGTCATTCACAAATCGAATTGGAGGGATGAGTAGGTCTGAGATGGGCGGAGCTAGGGTGGCTGGCGGCGGTTGTTGGAATTATGCCCAAGAGGCAATAATAAAGATGTTATTATTATAATTCTTGTTCATGATAAAGTTTATATTCCATGCTAGAATTGTGTTAAGCGGAAACTTTAATACTTGTGTGGTTTGTAAACAACACCGTGTCCCTAGTACGCCTCTATGGACTAGCTCATTGATTAATGATGGTTAAGGTTTCCTAACCATAGACATGAGTTGTCGATTAATAATGAGATCATATCATTGGGAGAATTATATGATGGACAGACCCAAATTAAGCGGAGCAATTAGATCGTGTCATCGTGTTCATCTTTGCGAAGCTTTTCTTATGTCAATTATTGTATTCCTTAGACCATGAGATAATGCAACTCCCTGGTATAGGAAGAAAGCTTTGAGGTCATCAAACGTCATCCTATGAGAGGGTGATCATAAAGGTGTCTCTCGGGTGATCGGAAAGTACCCGTTGGGTTTTATGTATCGAGATGGGATTTGTCCCTCCCAAGTCGGAGAGATATACTTTGGGCCTACTCGGTAATCGATATCAACACCGCTTGCAAGCACGTGGTTAAGGAGTTAATCACAAAGTGATATCGGATTACGGAACGAGTAAAGTACTTGCTGTGAACGATATTGAACTAGGTATACCGGTACCGACGATCGAATCTCGGGCAAGTAAAATATCGCGAGAGGAAGGGAATATATATATGGGATGGATTGAATCCTAGCATCTTGGTTCATCTGATATGATCATCGATGAATGTGTGGGAGTCAATATGGGTTTCCAGACCCCGCTGTTGATTATTGATAGAAGATCATGTCTGCATATTCTCGAACCCGAAGGGTCACACACTTAACGTGTCTCGACGCTAGGATAGATTGGATAATTGCTTTATGAGTTTTTGTTTGGAGTCTCGGATGAGATCCAGGACATCACGAGAGGTTCTGGAATGGTCTGGAGAATAAGATTCATATAAGGCAATGCAGTTTTTGGAGTTCGGAATTGTTTCGGGTTATTCGGTATTGTACCGGAAGCTTCTAGAACCTTCCGGAGTGGGACCAACGTGGCCCCACTTGTCGGGAGGGGGCGTGGTCCTATGAGGGAGTGCCCTGGCCGCATTGGGCCAGGGGCACAAGGCCCCATAGGGCCCAGCCGGCCAAGCACTTAGGGAAACCCTAGGGGAGCTTCTAGAATGGGGGGAAACTTGCCCCCCACTCCTCCCTCCTTGGCTTCCGGCCTAGGGCTTGGGGAGGGGAAAGGGCCAGCCGCCCACCCCTCTATATAAAGAGGGCTGGGCGCACCCTCCACACACCTCCTCCTCAACCCTAGCCGCCCTGCTTCCCCTCCTCTCTCTCTCTCCCTCCCGACTACGCGTAGGCGCAGCCCTGCTGCAAAAACTCTCCACCGCTTGCACCGTGCCGTCGCGTTGTAGATCCAATCCATCTCTCCACCCCACTTGCTGGACCGAGGAAGGAGGATACGTCGAGGTGCCGCACGTGTGCATCTCTCGGAGGCATCGCCACTTGTGGTGTTAGATCGGATCGGATCGCGAGGAGGAGAAGCGAGTACGACTACATCACCCACGTTCCGTCGAACGTTCCGCTGTGCGAATCTTCAAGGGTATGAAGATCTCATCTATTCCGCCTCGTTGTTTGCATCTCCTAGATTAGATCTTGTCTTTCCCGTTCGCATCCGTAGAAAATTTTTTATTTACTATGCTGCGAAACCCTTCAGCGGTGGCCGCAGCAACCGGTGTTCGCCGAGATTTGGCGAGCGGCGGTAGTGGGCGTCGCAGAGCGGAGGATCGGGTTTGTCCTAGGAAGGAGATGTGAGAGAGAAGGGTGAAGGGGCCGGGGTCGTGTTGAACCCGAGCCAGACCTGGTTGGGCCGGGCCGGGCCATTCTAATTACCAACCAAACAGCTTCTAATAAAACTAATGATAATAATAATATAAGCTAAAATAAGAAAAATAACAAAGATACTCTATACACTATTTTATCTCTACAAAAATGTAGGAAAATCCTAAAAATATATTTAATACATCAAAATGTTTATTAAAATAATATCCACCTAAGAAAAATATAATTATATTTATTTTAATAAAATACAAATAAGTATTAACACCCTTAAATAACTAAATGAAATTTAATAAATTCAGAAAAAATCCTAAAAATAAATAAAAATCACTTTCATACATAGAAAGAAATCTCTTACCTAATAAAAATACTGACTTAAAATTTTAAAAATAAAACTTAAAACAAATATTTAAAGACATTCAATAATTGAGAAATTTTATAAAAAAATCAAGATAATACCTAAAATAAAATTCAATTTTTAGATTTTAAGTATTAATACTTACCTGGATAATACTAAATATATTATTCAAAAAAACATTTTAAAATTCTTAGATCATATATCTTCAATTATTAAAATAAGATAGTTGTTTTATTAATTATTTAACATTATTTCCTAAGTAAGAAATAATCAATTTCAAAACACAATCTTTTAACTCGAAAATAGTAAATTTAGAAAACTATCCAAATATAAACAATCAATTTTATAATAACTATAAGTCCAAGATTTACAAAGTTAGTCTTGCAAATCATTAACTTAAATTAGAATTAAGTGATCTCAATTCATGTATAATTATAATTAACAAACTTGGTATTCACTAATTCATCATAAAAGAAATTCACCTATTTTCTTTATTGTAACACCCTCAGAATCGGACCTATGCAAGTTTCAGCGATTTCTGCCAAACCCGCATAGAAACGATTCAAAGGTGCCCACCAGGCACTTTCGTGCGGGTGGAAAACGAAGTAATAACATTACACAACAGTCCTCGATGGGACCCACAGAACAGATATATATACAGCGACTCAATGAGTCAAGAATACAAATATAATATACAAAGATCCAAATCACCTTGAAAACGATAGAGCGTCCAGCTACGGACAAGATGCAAATGGGGCTAAGAGCCCTGAAGAATAACCAATGGCGTCCATAACCTGAGGCCAAGCGGAAGGGTAACCACGCTAACGCCGATCTCAAAACTGCTTATACAAAAGGGTGCCGAAGGGCAAAGGAAAAGAAGGAGGCGTCGATCGAGGCAAGACACAGCGAGGCTAGAATTGGCGGTCCTCGCCACATAGGTATGGTGGATCAAGCGGCGGCAAAGATGCACTAAACAACCTATAGAGACTCGATACAACCGGGCGGCAATCGAGAGGGGTAAGAAAGACCTATTCGGATCCAACCTGATACTATCATCAAACAAACCCATCCTGGCGTTTCCCCCTCGAGACCAACGAGGAAGTCAACCGAGGAACTCACACAGTTGGCAGTTTTATTTATTCGGTTATAGTTGCGGCACTTTACTAGTCAGGTTTAGATAATCGTCCTGATAAAGTAAGCAGTGGGCACTTTTAGTTAACCATTCCGTTATAGTGGCAGCACTTACTAATCAGATATGAATAGCATGAGATAACCCTTAAACCCAGCAGTTGTTGGTACTTTTATTCAGCCAATTCGTTGTAGTTGCAATACTTACTAGTCAGGTACAACGGTCGCAAGCGACAAACCAATCAAGCAATTGTGGGCAGTATTAATTAGCCATTCCATTATAGTGAAGCTGATTACTAGTCATTATAAAGTCAAATTTATAGCAATAAACTTTAGTTATGCTTGTCTATGATCGAGATACTGTGCTCCAAGTCGTCCATATCCGCGGACACGGCTTTCAGAAAGTTTTACCCGGGGTGCACCAATAGCAACACACGCCGATCAACCTCGGAAAAACCAAATCAAAACCCAACGAGGCTTTCACGTGAACAATCACAGATTCAGAAATATTTCAGGGGCCACCTTAAAGTAGACCCAACGGTAAGCAAGCTTGAGACGGACTCAAGGTTGTGGGGGTCAGGAACGATCGGGAACCCAAAGCTGGGCTTGTCGACCATGGAATCGTGCCACGATCCTAAATAGCTGATGTGCTATCCGTCGCACAATTTAAATACAGAAAGTAGCATGGCATAAGTACAGGATCGTAAACAAAACCTCAAACTAGTTTGTGGCCCCAAGAAATAAGATGAATCAAGCTCGCTCGGGGGTCCCATATACCTCCGGATGTGGATAGCGATAAAACAAGGAACATGTATCAAGTACTCGGGGTCTTACGGGACACAAGTGGGCGTCGAAAACCAAATATTATCTATCACCCACGATGCCTCTGCTTATTTCAATTTTAGTTGTTAAACAGGATTTAAAGTGAACGATAAGTAAAACTAGGATCATCTCCAACAGCAACATGCGGCAATACATCAACAACTGTGGCATTTGACAACACGCAACATCACTTGAGCAAGCGACTACGACGCACAAGTCCAACTATCTACCAAACAACGGTAATAGGATGTGTCCAAGGCAATATGAGGCTGCAGGAATATCCGGTACGGAAAACTAGAGCATCGCATACAGATAGCAATAGATCAACAGGAGGAATAAATACTATAAAAGTAAGATAGGTAGAAAGGGAGATGCTCGCTGAAAACATTGTCGAAGGTTCAACCGAAGATCGGGGCGAACCTCACATCAACTCAACGGCCTTATCCGCGAAGAACCAAAACACTAGAACAAACACCGGATGCAATATTTAATACAACGGCAGAAGATCGGCATGATGCATGCATGATGTATGACATGGCAATGGTGCAATGCAATTAGGTCATATTAAGCGGAACCGGGGTCCCGACAATTAATTAGGTGGTGCAAGTTATTTAGAAACCCCGCATTTTAAATGTTTATTAACATGGAAAATAATAGCACCGGGTTCGCTACACAAATTTAAATGAGGCCAATATAAGGCTAGATTTGTCCGCATATGGGCCCCATATTTAATTACGAGGTGAATCCGCGTAAGGCCCCCAAACCACAGACAAGGATGCATGCATGAACAATTTATATGCAACAAGTTGTTATTTCATTTATAAAAATAGGGTATCGATGAAAAGGGTCACACATTAGGGGGCTCGACGATCTTGGGGGTTCCGGGGTTCGGGGTCCGGGGGTTCGACGGGTTCGGTCTCGGCGGGATCGTTCTCGGTTTTCCTCGGGTTGCTCGATAATCGGACTCGGGACGGGCCTTTGGTCCGTGAAGTTCTTGTTCCGCCGAGAAGATCGTGTTGGTTTCGTGATCGAAGGCCTTCTCGTTCATGGCGAGATCTTGGGGTCTCGGGTCTTGGCGCCTTCGGGAAAAGAGTACTTGTCGGACATGTGTCTTCGGGTTCCGTGACGATGATCTTGTCGTTCGATGTCGGGGCGTGTCGAATTCTTCCAGGCCGATGCCGTTCTTGTCGTAGCGACGGTCTTGTCGGGTTCTCAAGTCGGGTCGGTCTTGCCGTTGCGAGGGTCTTGTTGGGTCCGCGCCATCGCGTCGGTTCTCGGCATCCGGGGTGAAGTGCTTGGCATCCTCGAGAAGCACTTGTCGCATATGTGTCCTCCAGGCCGAAGAATTGGCATGCTCGGGTTCGCGAACTTTGGCGTCGGGTTGGAGTACTTGGCGGAAGGTCTTGATGATTCCTGGTCGTTAGTCGACCGAACGGAGAGGCCAAACAATGCATCGAAGCCACACTACTTGTTCAACGGGACACACGCATGATCCACAAGGCTCGAACGGATGATGTCTTCAAACAGCAACAACATCAAACAGTGCTCATGGCGGCCGGCTGTGGCTGCATGCGGTGGTGGTGCGAGGCAGACGGGCGGGCGGAGGCGGCGGCGCCGTGAGGCGGCAGGGCAGGAGGAGGCCCAGCGAGGGTGAAGGCGGAGGCCGGGGACACGGCCGGGCGGGCGCGGTGGTGGCAGCGGAGGAGGCAGGCGGCGGCGTCGGGGCTGGGGTTCGCGCCGCCGGGAGGCGGCCTGGCGGCGGGCGGCCGGCGCAGCGTAAGGGCAGACGCGGGCTCGGGCGGGTAGGTGGAGGAGGCTGAGGCGCGGTTGGCCCGGTCGTGCAAGCCAGGTGGCGGCTGCAGGTGAGCACGCGCTGAGCGGCAGGAGAGAGAGGACGCGGGGGCGTGGGGATGGGAGAGAGAGAGAGAGCGCTGCGGGGCCGGGGTGGGGCCAGCGGGTGGTGGGAGGTTGTCGGTGGTGGGGCACGGGCCCAGGCGCGTGTGTGTAGTGCGTGCGTGGGGTGTGGGGCTGGTTGTGGGGAGTGGGGGTGAGAGAGAGAGGGGGTTTGAGGTGATGTGGCAGTTTGTGGTTGGATGGGAGGAGAGGAGAGGGTGAGGTGGCGCATGGCGATTGGCCAGGGTGAGGTGGAGGCTGGGTGTGGGTAGGTTAGCTGGGTAGCTATAGGATTTAGAGGTTGGACCGATTTTAATCTGGGGTGGTCGTTCGGGTCGGGTTGGCCTGTTCGACTACCCTATTTAAAAAATAATTAAATGTTTTATTTAATTTAATCGCACCGTTTGTAAACCAATAATGGCAACAAAATATTCCGGCGACCCGGGTTTAAATTTGAAAACAAGACGGGGCGTTTGTAGAAAACAAAACAGGCTTTGCGAAAATAGTTTTATGCGAACAATGCATGATGATGACGATGCAATGCACAAATTCAACGCGATTTTCTAGTAGTGGTTTTTGCGGGATGCCACAATTCGACACCACTAACAAGGGATCTCGCCCTCGAGATCCGCCTCATGGTACCGGGAGGGAGGTCGGCGAACTGCGTCTTCTCGCTTCGTGTAGATCCTCGCGACACCACTAACGAGGGTTCCTTCTTCATCTGGAAAACGGCGACACCACCAGCAAAGGGTCGTTGTTCCTGATCGTCGAGAGAACACTCCGGAGAAACAAAGGACGAAGGTAGAGGTATCAAGCAATAAGGCCACCTCTAACTTCCATAAGAAGAGGGAAAAGTTTCATCGATCCACCAGTTCGATGTACAGAGCGAACAGCAAGAGTCGGGTAGGGTGATCAGTCCATCCCGTACACAAACTATCAACTCTATACATGAGTAGGAGAATCAGGCAACTCAACTCTCGAGATTTAGACTGAAGATCTTCATAGGCGTCCCGTCCTAACAAAGGGATGATGCCAGCAGAAATCGTATGAAAGACACAATGATTAGGTTTCGCGATGGTTCCATTGGCATGAACAACACATGCTCAAGGTCAACTCCAACTTCACCAATGCTCGTCCTTCTCATATGTTTTTCAACGACACGGACATCCAGCAAGGAACACACATGGTTAAAGAGCTCAAGAACAAGAGATTGGATGAAGGGTACAACAGACAAGTTGCAGATTGATGATTGTAGCACCTCCGATACAAAAGGGAGAAAGCGAAACCTCAAGGTAATGATGAAACCCAACCACGAGAAATCCTGTACTCGAAGAGAGAGAAAAGAGCGGATTCAAAACACGTAGAGGTAAGAGGAGAATAGCAGAGGGGTAAGGAGTAAAATCAGACCTAGTCAGAACTATCCAACCGATTTTCCAAAATAGTTTTGACACTCTACTTCGGCCGTTAGCTAGGTTATCCTACAGGCTGGACTTGTGGGGTATCGCAACTGCTGAGCTCTGATACCACTCTGTAACACCCTCAGAATCGGACCTATGCAAGTTTCAGCGATTTCCGCCAAACCCGCATAGAAACGATTCAAAGGTGCCCACCAGGCACTTTCGCATGGTGGAAAAGCAGTAATAACATTACACAGGTCCTCGATGGGACCCATGAGCAGATATATATACAGCAGCGACTCAATGAGTCAAGAATAGATATAATATACAAAGATCCAAATCACCTTGAAAGCGATAGGCGTCCAGCTACGGACAAGATGCAAATGGGGCTAAGAGCCACGAAGAATAACCAATGGCGTCCATAACCCGAGCCAAGCGGAAGGGTAACTCGCTATGGCGCCGATCTCAAAACCTTATACAAAGGGGTGCCGACAAAGGGCAAAGGAAAAAGAAGGAGCGTCAAGAATGAGGCGAAGACACGGTGAGGCTAGAATTCGCGGTCCTCGCCTACATAGGTATGGTGGATCAAGCGGCGGCAAAGATGCACTAAACAACCTATAGAGACTCGATACAATGGCGGCAATCGAGAGAGGGTAAGAAAGACCTATTCGGATCCAACGATACTATCATCAAACAAACCCATCTGGCGTTTCTCGAGACCAACGAGGAAGTCAACCGAGGAACTCACACGTTGGCGCTTTATTTATTCCGTTATAGTTGCACTTTACTAGTCAGGTTTAGATAATCGTCCTGATAAAGTAAGCAGTGGGCACTTTTAGTTAACCATTCCGTTATAGTGGCAGCACTTACTAATCAGATATGAATAGCATGAGATAACCCTTAAACCCGGTTGTTGGTACTTTTATTCAGCCAATTCGTTGTAGTTGCAATACTTACTAGTCAGGTACAACGGTCGCAAGCGACAAACCAATCAAGCAATTGTGGGCAGTATTAATTAGCCATTCCATTATAGTGAAGCTGATTACTAGTCATTATAAAGTCAAATTTATAGCAATAAACTTTAGTTATGCTTGTCTATGATCGAGATACTGTGCTCCAAGTCGTCCATATCCGCGGACACGGCTTTCAGAAAGTTTTACCGCGGGTGCACCAATAGCAACACACGCTCGATCAACCTCGGAAAAACCAAATCAAAACCCAACGAGGCTTTCACATTTGAACAATCACGATTCAGAAATATTTGGGGGCCACCCTTAAAGTAGACCATAGCAAGTAAGCAAGCCGAGACGGACTCAAGGTTGTGGGGACGGTGTGAACGATCGGGAACCCAAAACTGGGCTTGTCGACACCGGAATCGTGCCACGATCCTAAACGACAAATGTGCTATCATCGCACAATTTAAATACGAAAGTAGCATGGCATAAGTACAGGATCGTAAACAAAACCTCAAACTAGTTTGTGGCCCCAAGAAATAAGACTGAATCAAGCTCTGGCTCAGGGGGGTCCCATATACCTCCCGGATGTGGATAGCGCGATAAAACAAGGAACAGGTATCAAGTACTCGGGGTCTTACGGGACACAAGTGGGCATTCAGAAAACCAAATATTATCTATCACCCACCGATGCCTCTGCTTATTTCAATTTTAGTTGTTAAACAGGAATTAAAGTGAACGATAAGTAAAACTAGGATCATCTCCAACAGCAACATGCGGCAATACATCAACAACTGTGGCATTTGACAACACGCAACATCACTTGAGCAGCGACTACGCGGCATAAGTCCAACTATCTACCAAACAACAGGTAATAGGATGTGTCCAAGGCAATATGAGGCTGCAGGAATATCCAGTGCGAAAACTAGATCATCGCAACGAGATAGCAATAGATCAACAGGAGGAATAAATACTATAAAAGTAAGATAGGTAGAAAGGGAGATGCTGCTTTGAAAACATTGTCGAAGGTTCAACCGAAGATCGGGAAGCTCACATCAACTCAACGGCCTTATCCGAAGAACAAAACACTAGAACAAACACGGATGCAATATTTAATACAGCGGAAGATCGGCATGATGCATGCATGATGTATGACATGGCAATGGTGCAATGCAATTAGGTCATATTAAGCGGAAGGGGTCCCGACAATTAATTAGGTGGTGCAAGTTATTTAGAAACCCGCATTTTAAATGTTTATTAACATGGAAAATAATAGCACCGGTTCGCTACAAATTTAAATGAGGCCAATATAAGGCTAGATTTGTCCATATGGGCCCCATATTTAATTACGAGGTGAATCCGCGTAAGGCCCCCAAACCACAGACAAGGATGCATGCATGAACAATTTATATGCAACAAGTTGTTATTTCATTTATAAAAATAGGGTATCGATGAAAAGGGTCACACATTAGGGGGCTCGACGATCTTGGGGGTTCCGGGGTTCGGGGTCCGGGGGTTCGACGGGTTCGGTCTCGGCGGGATCGTTCTCGGTTTTCCTCGGGTTCGGGCTCGATAATCGGACTCCGGGAACGGGGCCTTTGGTCTGTGAAGTTCTTTTTGTTCCCGCTTCGAGAAGATCGTGTTGGTTTCGCATCGAAGGCCTTGTCGTTCCGCGGCGTAGATCTTGGGGGTCTCGGGGTCTTGGCGCCTTCGGGAAAAGAGTACTTGTCGCACATGTGTCTTCGGGTTCCGTGACGATGATCTTGTCGTTCGATGTCGGGCGTGTCAATTCTTCGTGCCGATGCCGTTCTTGTCATGACGGTCTTGTCGGGTTCTCAAGTCGGGTCGGTCTTGCCGTTGCGAGGGTCTTGTTGGGTCCGCGCCATCGCGTCGGTTCTTGGCATCCGGGGTGAAGTGCTTGGCATCCTCGAGAAGCACTTGTCGCATATGTGTCCTCCAGGGCGAAGAATTGCATGCTCGGGTTCTCGGCGAACTTTGGCGTCCGGGTTGGAGTACTTGGCGGAAGGTCTTGATGATTCCCTAGGTCGTTAGTCTGACCGAACGGGAGAGGCCAAACAACAGACGGAAGCCACACTACTTGTTCAACGGGGACACACGCATGATCCACAAGGCTCTGAACGGATGATGTCTTCAAACAGCAACAACATCAAACAGTGGCTCATGGCGAGGCCGACAGGGCTGCATGCAGGTGGTGGTGCAGGGCCGACGGACGGGCGGAGGGCGGCGGGCGCCGGCGGAGGCGGCGGGGAGCAGCGGGCAGGAGGAGGGCGCGAGGTGAAGGCGGAGGCGGGGAGCCGGCGGGCGAGTCGCGGTGCTGGCAAGCGGAGGGCCAGGCGGCGTGGCCCGAGGCCGAGTTCGCGGCCGAGGAGCGCCTCCGGCCAGCGGGCGGAGCGCTGCAGAAGGGCGGGACGCGGGCTCGGGCGGGAGGAGGAGGAGGCCGGTTGGGCGGCTGGCGCTGCAGGGCGGCAGGCGAGCTGTGAGGCGGTGACGCTGAGAGGAGAGAGAGGACGCGGGGGCGTGGGGATGGGAGAGAGAGAGCGCTGCGGGGCCGGGGTGGGGCCAGCGGGTGGTGGGAGGTTGTCGGTGGTGGGGCGCGGGCCCAGGCGCGTGTGTGTAGTGCGTGCGTGGGGTGTGGGGCTGGTTGTGGGGAGTGGGGGTGAGAGAGAGAGGGGGTTTGAGGTGATGTGGCAGTTTGTGGTTGGATGGGAGGAGAGGAGAGGGTGAGGTGGTGCATGGCGATTGGCCAGGGTGAGGTGGAGGCTGGGTGTGGGTAGGTTAGCTGGGTAGCTATAGGATTTAAAGGTTGGACCGATTTTAATCTGGGGTGGTCGTTCGGGTCGGGTTGGCCCGTTCGACTACCCTATTTAAAAAATAATTAAATGTTTTATTTAATTTAATCGCACCGTTTGTAAACCAATAATGGCAACAAAATATTCCGGCGACCCGGGTTTAAATTTGAAAACAAGACGGGGCGTTTGTAGAAAACAAAACAGGCTTTGCGAAAATAGTTTTATGCGAACAATGCATGATGATGACGATGCAATGCACAAATTCAACGCGATTTTCTAGTAGTGGTTTTTGCGGGATGCCACAATTTGACACCACTAACAAGGGATCTCGCCCTCGAGATCCGCCTCATGGTACCGGGAGGGAGGTCGTGACTGCGTCTTCTCGCCTGTAGATCCTCGCGACACCACTAACGAGGTTCCTTCTTCATCCGGAAAAGCGGCGACACCACCAGCAAAAGGGTTGTTCACGATCGTCGAGAGAACACTCCGGAGAAACAAAGGGCGAAGGTAGAGGTATCAAGCAATAAGGCCACCTCTAACTTCCATAAGAAGAGGAAAAGTTTCATCGATCCACCGGTTCGATGTCAGCGAGCGAAGAGTCGGGTAGGGTGATCGGTCCATCCGACACAAACTATCAACTCTATACATGAGTAGGAGAATCAGGCAACTCAACTCTCGAGATTTAGACTGAAGATCTTCATAGGCGGTATCCGGAACAAAGGGATGATGCCAGCAGAAATCGTATGAAAGACACAATGATTAGGTTTCGCGATGGTTCCATTGGCATGAACAACACATGCTCAAGGTCAACTCCAACTTCACCAATGCTCGTCCTTCTCATATGTTTTTCAACGACACGGACATCCAGCAAGGAACACACATGGTTAAAGAGCTCAAGAACAAGAGATTGGATGAAGGGTACAACAGACAAGTTGCAGATTGATGATTGTAGCACCTCCGTTACAAAAGGGAGAAAGCGAAACCCTGAAGGTACGACGGAAACCCAACCACGAGAAATCCTGGACTCGAAGAGAGAGAAAAGAGCGGATTCAAAACACGTAGAGGTAAGAGGAGAATAGCAGAGGGGTAAGGAGTAAAATCAGACCTAGTCAGAACTATCCAACCGATTCTCCAAAATAGTTTTGACACTCTACTTCGGCCGTTAGCTAGGTTATCCTACAGGCTGGACTTGTGGGGTATCGCAACTGCTGAGCTCTGATACCACTCAGAACACCTCGAGAATCGGACCTATGCAAGTTTCAGCGATTTCCGCCAAACCCGCATAGAAGCGATTCAAAGGTGCCACCAGCACTTTCGTATGCGGGTGGAAACGAAGTAATAACATTACACAACAGTCCTCGATAGGACCCACGAGCAGAATATATATAGCAATGACTCAATGAGTCAAGAATACAGATATAATATACAAAGATCCAAATCACCTTGAAAAGCGATAGGCGTCCAGCTACGGACAAGATGCAAATGGGGCTAAGAGCCACGAAGAATAACCAATGGCGTCCATAACCTGCCTAGGCCAAGCGGAAGGGTAACCCCGCTAACGGCCGATCTCAAAACCTGCTTATACAAAGGGGTGCCGACAAAGGGCAAAGGAAAAGAAGGAGCGTCGATCGAGGCCAAGACAGCGAGGCTAGAATTGGCGGTCCTCGCCTACATAGGTATGGTGGATCAAGCGGCGTGGCCATGCACTAAACAACCTATAGAGACTCGATACAACTGGCGGCAATCAGAGAGGGGTAAGAAAGACCTATTCGGATCCAACCTGATACTATCATCAAACAAACCCATCCTGGCGTTTCCCCCTCGAGACCAACGAGGAAGTCAACCGAGGAACTCACACAGTTGGCAGTTTTATTTATTCGGTTATAGTTGCGGCACTTTACTAGTCAGGTTTAGATAATCGTCCTGATAAAGTAAGCAGTGGGCACTTTTAGTTAACCATTCCGTTATAGTGGCAGCACTTACTAATCAGATATGAATAGCATGAGATAACCCTTAAACCCTGCAGTTGTTGGTACTTTTATTCAGCCAATTCGTTGTAGTTGCAATACTTACTAGTCAGGTACAACGGTCAAGCGACAAACCAATCAAGCAATTGTGGCAGTAATTAGCCATTCCATTATAGTGAAGCTGATTACTAGTCATTATAAAGTCAAATTTATAGCAATAAACTTTAGTTATGCTTGTCTATGATCGAGATATTGTGCTCCAAGTCGTCCATATCCGCGGACACGGCTTTGAAAGTTTTACCGGCGGGGTGCACCAATAGCAACACGCTCGATCAACCTCGGAAAAACCAAATCAAAACCCAACGAGGCTTTCACGTTGAACAATCACAGGATTCAGAAATATTTGGGGGGCACTTTAAAGTAGACCATAGCAAGTAAGCAAGCTCGAGACGGACTCAAGGTTGTGGGACGTGAGCATTGGGAACCCAAAACTGGGCTTGTCGACACCGGAATCGTGCACAATCCTAAAGCAAGATCAGTGTGCTATCTGTCGCACAATTTAAATACAGAAAGTAGCATGGCATAAGTACAGGATCGTAAACAAAACCTCAAACTAGTTTGTGGCCCCAAGAAATAAGACTGAATCAAGCTCTGGCTCAGGGGGGTCCCATATACCTCCCGGATGTGGATAGCGCGATAAAACAAGGAACAGGTATCAAGTACTCGGGGTCTTACGGGACACAAGTGGGCGTTCGGAAAACCAAATATTATCTATCACCCACCGATGCCTCTGCTTATTTCAATTTTAGTTGTTAAACAGGAATTAAAGTGAACGATAAGTAAAACTAGGATCATCTCCAACAGCAACATGCGGCAATACATCAACAACTGTGGCATTTGACAACACGCAACATCACTTGAGCAAGCGACTACGACGCGCAAGTCCAACTATCTACCAAACAACAGGTAATAGGATGTGTCCAAGGCAATATGAGGCTGCAGGGAATATCCAGGGTACGGAAAACTAGAGCATCATAATACGTATAGCAATAGATCAACAGGAGGAATAAATACTATAAAAGTAAGATAGATAGAAAGGGGAGATGCTCGCTTTGAAAACATTGTCGAAGGTTCAACCAAGATCGGCGACTCACATCAACTCAACGGCCTTATCCGCGAAGAACCAAAACACTAGAACAAACACGGATGCAATATTTAATACAACGCGAAGATCGGCATGATGCATGCATGATGTATGACATGGCAATGGTGCAATGCAATTAGGTCATATTAAGCGGAACCGGGGTCCCGACAATTAATTAGGTGGTGCAAGTTATTTAGAAACCCCGCATTTTAAATGTTTATTAACATGGCAAATAATAGCACCGGGTTCGCTACACAAATTTAAATGAGGCCAATATAAGGCTAGATTTGTCCGCATATGGGCCCCATATTTAATTACGAGGTGAATCGGCGTAAGGCCCCCAAACCACAGACAAGGATGCATGCATGAACAATTTATATGCAACAAGTTGTTATTTCATTTATAAAAATAGGGTATCGAGGAAAAGGGTCACACATTAGGGGGCTCGACGATCTTGGGGGTTCCGGGGTTCGGGGTCCGGGGGTTCGACGGGTTCGGTCTCGGCGGGATCGTTCTCGGTTTTCCTCGGGTTCGGGCTCGACAATCGGATTCCGGGAACGGGGCCTTTGGTCCGTGAAGTTCTTGTTGTTACCGCTTCGAGAAGATCGTGTTGGTTTAACATCGAAGGCCTTGTCGTTCCGCGGCGTAGATCTTGGGGGTCTCGGGGTCTTGGCGCCTTCGGGAAAAGAGTACTTGTCGCACATGTGTCTTCGGGTTCCGTGACGATGATCTTGTCGTTCGATGTCGGGGCGTGTCGAATTCTTCCAGGCCGATGCCGTTCTTGTCGTAGCGACGGTCTTGTCGGGTTCTCAAGTCGGGTCGGTCTTGCCGTTGCGAGGGTCTTGTTGGGTCCGCGCCATCGCGTCGGTTCTCGGCATCCGGGGTGAAGTGCTTGGCATCCTCGAGAAGCACTTGTCGCATATGTGTCCTCCAGGCCGAAGAATTGGCATGCTCGGGTTCTCGGCGAACTTTGGCGTCCGGGTTGGAGTACTTGGCGGAAGGTCTTGATGATTCCCTGGGTCGTTAGTCTGACCGAACGGGAGAGGCCAAACAACAGACGGAAGCCACACTACTTGTTCAACGGGGACACACGCATGATCCACAAGGCTCTGAACGGATGATGTCTTCAAACAGCAACAACATCAAACAGTGGCTCATGGCGAGGCCGACAGGGCTGCATGCAGGTGGTGGTGCAGGGCCGACGGACGGGCGGAGGGGCGAGGCGGGCGCCGGCGTCGGAGAGGCGGCCAGGGCAGCGGACGGGGCAGGAGGAGGGCCCAGGCAGGAGGTGGCGGAGGCGGGGGCCGGCGAGGCGTGGTGGCCAAGCGGAGGAGGGCAGGCGGGCGTCGGGCCTTGAGAGCCCGCGGGAGGAGCTCTGGAGAGGCAGACAGGCTCGGGGCGGTAGGTAGGTGGAGGTGAGGCCGAGTTGGTGGTGGCAGGTCTTGGGCGCCACGGCCTTGGGCAGACGAGCCTGAGAGGAGAGAGAGGGCAGGGGCGTGGGGATGGGAGAGAGAGCGCAGGGGCGGGGTGGGGCCAGCGGTGGTGGGAGGTTGTCGGTGGTGGGGCGGCCCAGCGTGTGTGTAGTCGTGCGTGGGGTGTGGGGCTGGTTGTGGGAGTGGGGTGAGAGAGGGGTTTGAGGTGATGTGGCAGATTGTGGTTGGAAGGGAGGAGAGGAGAGGGTGAGGTGGCGCATTGGCGAGGTGGTGGAGGCTGGGTGTGGGTAGGTTAGCTGGGTAGCTATAGGATTTAGAGGTTGGACCAATTTTAATCTGGGGTGGTCGTTCGGGTCGGGTTGGCCCGTTCGACTACCCTATTTAAAAAATAATTAAATGTTTTATTTAATTTAATCGCACCGTTTGTAAACCAATAATGGCAACAAAATAATCCGGCGACCCGGGTTTAAATTTGAAAACAAGACGGGGCGTTTGTAGAAAACAAAACAGGCTTTGCGAAAATAGTTTTATGCGAACAATTCATGATGATGACGATGCAATGCACAAATTCAACGCGATTTTCTAGTAGTGGTTTTTGCGGGATGCCACATTTATATAAGAAAATCTTATAGTATAATCTATAAATATTAAATGTGCTATCTTTAAGTCTTTAATACTAAATTTCATTATGCTTAGGAAAAACCCTAGTTATTGTTAATACCATAAATGTTATATCTCAAGTCCAATTATATCTTTATAGTTAACTTTGGTCTGAGATATCATAAGCTAGATATATAATGTCTCAAGATCAATTAAACCTTATCAGAACTATAACTTTAATCTTATTATTCTCGAGAGTTGAATAACTTAACATAAAGAATATTTTCTTCAAATGTTATTCTTTTTGGCACTTCAAAAGAAACACTATACCATTCCTTTTAAGTCATAATAACATTAAAACATAAACCTTGTAATGATTACATGATACCACTCAATCTTAGAATTATATTATGATTGTACTTTACCTTTCGTATTTTATATGTTTATCTTAGAGTCCTAGAAACTATACCTTTTGAGAAGTAAACTTAAAAATAAACTAATAATCTTAAGCAAATCATTTAAATACAACTCACTTGTAATGGTTGGGGAATTACTTGAGGTTTTACAACATGCATCTCATTACTTATGCATAACAACATGTTGCTTCTTTAAACATTGTCCTTACCGGGCAATGATGGTATTCTTGTAGAACCCGAGGTCCAGGGTCAAGTCAAGAAATTCGACTACAATACTCCGCTATATCAAGGCAGGTTCACACTTGCTCATGTCATTTGATTATTTTCTGTAAAGTATTTTACAAATCCAGTGTTGTCATCACCTGCATTTGAAAAAGGTCAGAAAATACTATTTTCATAATATTATGATTATAGGTTATTGACCATGAGGTAATAACCTACTATAAAAGTTCCGGTGGTAAAGGAACATATTATCTAGGACTTAACAACCAATGTCGCCAGTGATTCTTGCGTCGTATATTACGCGTTAGCCATGTGATTTGGAATGGGATAGAGAAGTCAGCTGGATCGGCTCCCTTTCGCATGCATTGGACACTGTTCTAGGCATTTGTAAGTTGCAGATCGTGGGTATAGCCGTTTTATACGGGGAAAAGTCTACCATGGATGTGGGATTACAAAAGACAGATTTCTAGTGTTAATGGTTGTTGTGTGTATCCAACTAAGGTATAGCCGTTTTATATGGGGAAAAATCTACCTTGAGTTTGGGCATACAACAATTGTGGTGTATGCGGGGTCGCGGAGAAGGACAGTGATTGGCTTGGATCTTAGTCTGGGCCTCATACCAAGGAAGTGTGAACGGTAATGCGCGCCCGAATGTGCAACAAAGCTAAGATCTCTCATGGGTAAAGTGACACACCTCTGCAGAGTGTAAGAACTGTAACTTGTTACTCCCTGTTCCGGGAAGGAGCTGCGAACGCGGCGGGAAAGGAATTCCATGAAAGTTATGGTAAACCCGTGAAGGCTGACGGACATAGCTTTTCAGAATAAAAGCCACCTTTGAAGAAATGTTTACGAAAACCTGCATTGCCTACGACTTACGGTCTATGGATGTGGATATAGTGCATCAAACACTCCTTTTTAGTGAACTTGCTGAGTATGCTCGTACTCAATGTATCTTCTTAACCCTTGCTAGATTCTGAAGACAATAATGGTCAGGAAGAGGAAATACTATATCCAATTTAAGACCAAGAAGATTTCCGCTATGAAGAACCAGAAGTATCCGGAACTGTCGAAGGGAACAATTACGAAAACATCTATGGAATGGAGACCGACGTATCTAAAGTGTAGATGTATCATATATACTGATCTAGTCCAGTAGCATAGATCTATATCCTCTATCTATATTAAATCTCGTATAAACCTTAGTTGCTTATTTATTCTGTTCTCCCAGTTATTATAGTTTAGCCCTGAGTCATCGGGATACCTCTATGGACCTAGGAGGATCTCCAAGTCGTCATGTAATTTCTGGTTGTAATAATAATGTCTGATGTGGACCCGCTTTGTTTCTGTTGTACCACTCTGAGGATGTAATATTTGCAGAATGGTACTCCTTGAGTGTTATGTCCATGACTATAGTATACTACAACATGCAGTGGTATGCTGGGTCACCGCAGAAAGAAACACTTACAACCGAATACCCTGAAGTATGAAATGTTGGGCTTGTTACCGGTAAGTATTTCATACGGAGTCTTGTCCAAGATCTTGTGGAGGTAGAGCCGGTTTGATGAGTGACAAGCGTTGGATATGGCTTCATCCCAAATGTTGTAAGGAGACTTGAATTCAGCCAACATCGATCTTGCCATATCCATCAAAGTGCGGTTCTTCCTCTCGGCTACACCATTTTGTTGAGGGGTGTACGCAGCGGAATATTGATGTCTTATCCCCTCTACACTTAGAAATTCATTCAATGTGTAGTTCTTGAACTCAGAGCCATTGTCACTTCTTATTGCCAAGATGGGAACATTGTGTTGACGCTGAACCTCATTGGCGAAGTCAATGACCGTTTGTTGAGTCTCACTCTTTAGCTTGAAGAAATAGACCCATGTATATCTTGAGTAATCATCGACTATCACCAAGCAATATTTCTTCCCACCGAGACTGGCATGAGATGGAGGACCAAATAAGTCCACATGAAGTAATTCCAAGATTCTCTTTGAAGAAACAATAGTCTTCCTCTTGTGTGGAGAGTCATGCATTTCTCCTTCAACACAAGCCCTGCAAACACTATCTTTGGCAAAGGATACATTGTCATTTAGTCCAAGGATGTGGCCACCCTTGTGAAGACTTCTCAAAGTTCTCATGTTGACATGGGCTAAACGGCGATGCCATAGCCAGCCCACGTCGGCCTTTCCGAATAGGCACATCGGACCCGAAGTTGTTTTCCCCGAAAAGTCCACCACATATAGGTCATTTTCGACGTACCCAACAAAAGCGACCTTTAGAGACTTGCTCCACAAAAGTACCACCAAATTATCATCAATTAAAACACCAAATCCCATCTTACCAAGGACACGAACAGAAAGTAAGTTGTAACCGAGGGTCTCAACAAGCATGACGTCCACGAGAGAGATATCGTGGGCGACCACTACCTTGCCAAGACCCAATACCTGAGATTTAGACTTATCACCATAGGAGACTGTAATATTATCATGATTGGGTTGCATCTCCGTGATGATCTCCTTGCTCCCGGTCATATGACTAGTGCATCCACTATCCAGCACCCATTTAGACCCACCGAAAGCATAGCCCTGCAAGATAATTACTTCTTGGTTTTAGGTACCCATTTTTCAATGGGTCCTCTCATGTTAGTAACAAGGGTCTTTGGAACCCAAATATACCAAGCAACATATTCATCAAAAGTACCAATATAATAAGCATAAAATCTCCATAATAATAACAAAAGAGTTCATAATTTGGATTGCGAGACCCTCCAAAACCAATATGGTCAATTTTGTATTTTGTGACATTCTTCTCAGCGGTGTTTGTCTTTGATTGTTCACCATTGGTCTTCTTCTTCTTGTTCTTGTTCTTCTTCTTCTTCTTGGACTTGGTGACATATCCAAGTCCCTCTTTTCCAAGATTTGACTTTTGCTTGTCAAGTATCTCATCAAGTGCACCCTTACCTTTGGGAGTGACGTCATTGACAAGCTCATCTCCCACACTAGCATTTTCTTTGTGAATATATGTTGATTTAGATGTGCTAGGAACATCATACTTGGTCAATCGAATTTGGAGTTGATCATGTGACTCATGGAGAATGGATAATTCACTTTTCAAAGCCTTGTGAGCAATGTCAAGTTTCTCCAATTCCTCGGAGAGTCTAGCATGAGCAGCCCCAAAGTCAATCTTTTCTTTCTTTAACTTCTTTGCTTTGGCAACTGCATTGTCACGTTCCTTAACAAGCTTTTCTACCATTTCTTCATGTGACTCCTCAATAGACTCAAGACTCTCTTCAAGAGAAGCCCGAGCCTCTTCTTCTTCTAGAGCATTTTTTAAGGACGCAATTTCCATTGCATCCTCCCTTTCAATCCTGCCCTTTTCTTCAAGAAGCACTTCATTTTGGGCCAGCTGGTCCATAAGAGCCTCAAAATGTATTTTGTGCTCACCTTGCAAGTTAGTGAAGAAATAGTCCAAAGCAATAATATCTTCTTTAACCTTAAGACTAGTAGGATCATCCATGTCAATCATAGCCTTAGGAAAAGAAGTGTTAGAAGTTGATACCTCGAAAACCCTTGCCATGAGACAAGTAGCATTCTTGTTGATGACATTTTCGTTCGGAGAGTCAAAGAGAGATGTTGGTGTAGATGTGATACCTATAGCAGCCACCTCTCGAGAGCTATGATCCTCGTCTTCATCTTCACTTCCTGAAGAATATTCTTCTTGAGCCACTAGAATAATCTTTGGTTGTTTCTTGCGTGGAGCCTTTGAATTTTCTTTGAGAATAAGTCTTCCTCCATTATCTTCCCTAATTTGATATGGACACTCGGCTACAAAGTGCAGCCGGTATTCACAGTTGAAACAAGTTCTTAGCTTGGGACCGTTTTCTTTTCTTCCATAAGCTCCACTCTTGCGTTCTAGTTCAGATTTGGCCTTGGCTGGATCCTTCCAAAAGTTTCTAGCATAGAAGTCCATGTATTTTCCATGAATTCTTTTTACATCTTTGGGACAGTCCATACCTTCTATGTCATCTTCATCATGATCATCCGCACTAGTCTTCAAGGCCACGTTGACTCCCTTTTGCATCCCCATAGCTCGTGCACGGGCATCTTCGGCATTCTTGGCAGCCACTTTGAAAGCAGCCATTTCTTGCATTACCTCATTGTATGTCATAAGGTGATAGTTATGCCTTCCTTAGAGACTCTTAAAATCTATGGGCTCAAATGGCATAATATCACTGACATACTTGCGCTTGATCCAAGCATCATCAACATGAGAGGCACGATGATTTCTGAAAGTGGTGGCTATTGACTTGAGCCTCCTATACATATCCTCGTGGTCTTCTCCATCCAACATATAGAATCCTTCAGCTTCATTACTCAAAGCATCATATTTATTTCTTCTCGTGCTCTCATTTCCAATGAAGAGCTCAGTGAGGGCATCCCAAGCTTCCTTAGCTGTGCTAAGATGTTGAATGTGTGGCATGTCTTTGTCACCCACACCAAGCTGAATCATGTGTATATCCGTTGTGTTGAGTTGGCTGTCAACAACCTCTCTTCTTGTTAGGTTGTTGGGATCTCCAACATGAAGACCATTCTCTATGATTTTCCACAACTCAATGGAGGAGCTGCACACATGAGACTTCATAAAAAATTGCCATTGATTAAAAGTAGATGCTAAAAGTTTGGGTTGATCACCCCTATTATGTATATGTGGGTGTGGGATAGGTGGATTAGGAGAATACACATGGGAAACCTCATTGTATCCTTCCTTACCACTATCCTTTTTTGAGGAGGAGCTCTTGCTAGTTCCATCACCAACCACTTCGTTTTCTTTGGAATCGGTTTTACCCATTTCCTTGGATTGCGGAGTGGTAGCCTCAGAGGTAGATGGAGGTGATGCTGCGGATGTGGAGATACGCATTATCAGTTGACGCATCTCTTCCATCTTAGCCTCCATGGAACTAACCAAGGCTGTTTCCAACGTCTTGAAATCGTTCATGATGACTACCTCCAGAGCATCACTCCCATCTCCCTTGGAACCCATACTTCTCTTAGGTGGTTAAGCCCGAATTAAGAGTCGGGGCTCTGATACCAATTGAAATGGATCGTATGGGAACCTAGAGGGGGGCGAATAGGTTCTACTCAATTTTTAGTTCTTTTTCAGTTTTAGGCTTGACATAAAGTAAATTCTCTAGATATGCATCTATGAGAATTTCCCTATATGCAAACCTAGCTACTAAGCACGTAAAGAGAGGAGTGAGGAAACCGTAGTGGAGCACGCGGAGACACAGGGATTTGTTTTACCGTAGTTCATTCCTTGTTAAGGGAAGTACATCTGCGTTGGAGGGGTGGGCGGTTCTAAGACCACCACGCCACAATAGGCCTCACCCTACTCTCCGATGGATCTCGCCACGAAAGGCCTGATCCACCTTCTCCACTATTGGTACACTTCGAGGCAGGAACCGGCGCCTTTACAACTCTACCGGGGCACACACACCCACAACTGAATTGGGGGCTCCCGTAATGACAACAAGCTGTCACAAGAACAAGGATTATCAATATAATCAAAAGCAAGGATCTAGATATTTGCAATAAATACTAGATCGGAGATTCTCCAAATGAATGGAGAGTACATGAAGCGCTTGATTGCAGTTGTTGAAGATCGAGTCCTCCTCCTTCGATTTCCCAAGAGACGAGGCCTTTGGGTGGATGAAGGTGGAGATCTCTTGGGTGAAGGTTGAAGAACAGATCTTGACTTTTTCGAATGAACCAAGGGGTCTGGTGGGAGGGGAAGGCTGGCTTAAAAAACCCTGCCCAGATCTGGACGTTGAAGAAGTTTGGGGTGGATTATCCCCACCCCCCACTAGGGGCGGACTATCCGCCCTAGGGGGAAAATCCGCCTACAGGACGGAAAATCCGGGGGAAACTCCGCCCCCCATACAAAGAGTGACGCCGGTCTTGACTTGGTGAAATTCCTCGAGGGGGGCGATCCGCCTCAAGCGCATTATCATACAGGAGAAAATCCGCACGATGGAAAGTCGGAAAACTCGCTCCCATCTGAGTGACGCCGGTCTTGACTAGGTGAAATTCCTTGAGGGGCGGATTACTCCGCCCCCTTCAAGGGGCGGACTATCCGCCCTGGGGAGAAAATCCGCCCCAGAGACAGAAAGTCCGGGGGAAACTTTGCCCCCTCTCTAAGCGAAGCGCCTTGGCAACTTTGAAGTCAAATCCTAGGGGGCGAATTATCCAGCCGATACTCCACCCCCTCTCTAGGGTTTGCGCCCTTATGAGATTGGGGAGGGGCGGATTATCCGCCCCCTAAAATAGTTTCCTTTTTCCTTTTCAAGTTAGAGATCTTCAGCACTTCAACACACATTAAATAATCCTTGATATTGCTATCTCACACACAAAACACTAGGGATTATGAAATGTTCTTTCACAACTCCCCTTACACTAGCAATGTGGGACTAAACTTTAGCATCACTAGCACAACCATATGTTGCCATGCACAAGTGGGCCAAAGAGAATTTCAGAATTTGTCTAATGGGCCAGCAGCCCAAAACTCACCAAATTCCAACAATCCCCCACAAAGTCTCATTAACACATCACATAACTTTTATTCCAGAACATTTTTTTATATACCGGTGTGTAGTGGAGAATGTTAAGTTAAACTTCCACTTTAAACTTCATGATACACTAGCTAGCAACTTGAAAAGTGGACTATGCCTTGAACTAGAAGTTTTCTACGCGCTAGTTTCACACAAAATCTAGACCGGTACAGGGGTACCGTCGGCTTCCCCGTGGTTTGGAGCTTATGCGTCATACTCCAGGGCCTTTCATGAGTTTATTAGAGAGCACCCAACTCTCACGGATTGCGACGTTTGACAGTCAAACTCATATAGGTGTGTTCCTCAAGAGATGTTCTGTAGGACAACATCTCTGCTTATAAAAAGCCACTTGAACACATTAAGATAAATATCAACCTGCCATGCAGATTAAGAGAGTATTGCATCTTTATGGATATTTAAATATAGAATACTCTCCTCTTAGCTGATCAACAGCTTGTCTCCCAGCTCTAATTCACGGTATCTCCAATCACATAGAGTGGGTTGCCACTGGGATCAACTCATAGCGTGGGTCTCAAACCCATCTCCCTCGTTGCATTATCTATCACATTACGTTATAATCCATTTGTGAAAGGATCTGCCAGATTTTTAGATATTTGGATATAATCCAACTAAATAACTCCAGAGTTTCTCAGTTTCCTGACAGATTTCAATCTCCTCTTCACATGCCTTGATGACTTCATATTATCCTTAGAACTGTTTACTATGACGGTCACAGTTTGATTATCATAGTTCATCGGGGTGGCGGGTATTGGTTTTTCAACCACAGGTAAGTCCATCAAGAGCTCATGAAGCCACTCTGCTTCAACAGTAGTTGTGTCTAATGTTGTGAGTTCTGATTCCATTATCGACCTCGTTAATATGGTATTCTTGCAATACTTCCAGGAAACAGCGCCACCACCAAGTGTAAACAAATAACCACTTGTGTCCTTAATCTCGTCAACATCAGATATCCAGTTTGAATCACTATAACCCTCAAGTACCTGTGGATACCCAGTATAGTGAATACCATAACTCGCAGTGCCTTTCATTTAGCGCAAAACTCTTTCAAGAGCATGCCAATGATCATATCCAGGATTTAACACAAATCGACTCAGTTTGCTTACGGCAAAGGAGATGTCAGGTCTAGTAGCGCTGGCTAAATACATGATTGATCCAATGATTTGAGAATATCTCAATTGATCTTTAGCAGTCATTCGATTCTTTCGAAGTAGCACACTCGGATCATAAGGTGTTGGAGAAAACTTGCAGTCGCTATACCCGAAACGACTCAATATCTTTTCCACATAGTGAGACTGAAGCAGTGTAATCCCATCATTGTCATCCTTTAGTAGCTTGATCTTTAATATCACATCAGCCACTCCCAAGTACTACATCTCAAAACAGCGAGATAGGAACTCTTTGACCTCCTCGATAACAGCGAGGTTGGTCCCGAATATCAATATGTCATCAACATAGAGACACGTAATAACTCCCTCGCCCCCACCATGGCGATAGTACACACATTGGTGAGCTTCATTTACAACAAAGCCTTCAGCATTTAAAGTTCTTTCAAACTTCTCGTGCCACTGCTTAGGAGCTTGCTTAAGACCATACAAAGACTTCACTAACTTACACACATTTCCTTCTTGACCATCTACTACAAATCCGTCAGGCTGCTCCATATAAATTTCCTCATCTAGCTATCCATTTATGAAAGCTATCTTAACGTCCATTTGATGAATGATAAGACCATGTGAGGCAGCCAAGGATAGTAGTACTCGAATAGTGGTCAATCTGGCTACGGGTGAGTAGGTATTGAAGAAGTCTTCACCTTATTTTTGGGTATAACCCTTGGCCACAAGACGTGACTTATACTTTTCAATTGTGCCATTAGGTCTAAGCTTTTCCTTGAACACCCACTTACATCCTACAGTTTGCACCCATAAGGACGATTAGTAACTTCCCAAGTACCATTGGCTAAGATGGAGTCCATCACGCTTCGGACAACTTCCTTCCAGTAGTCAGCATCTTGAGATGCATAGGCTTCTGAGATAGAAGTGGGAGTATCATCCACAAGGTACACAATGAAATCATCACCAAATAACTTTGCAGTCCTTTGTCTCTTGCTCCTTTTGGGAGCTTCATTGTCATCCTCCACAGGATCATCATGGTATTCTATCGGCATAGTGGGATCAGGAATTATAGCAAATTCCTGACTAGATGAACTAGTCATTGATGGCGCCCACCACTTATTGTGGGACGCTTCGTTGGAAACCCCAAGAGCAAGGTATGAAGAAGCACAGCAGCAAGTTTCCCTCAGTAAGAAACCGAGGTTATCGAACCAGGAGGAGGAAGGAAACGTCACACGTGTTCGGCAACATGGAGACCACAACACAAACTCAAGACTTTGCCCCAACGAATCGGTGAGGTTGTCAAGCTCACCGGTTTGCTGTAACAAAGGATTAAACATATGGTATGGAAGGTAATGGTTTGCAGCAAGTAAACAAGTAACAGTGGAGATGTATCAATGGTAAAGATTGGCCCGGGGTCCATAGTTCACTAGAGGTGCTCTCCTTAGATAAACAACATGGCATGAAGGGTAAACAAATTACAGCAGGCAATTGGTGAGGCGAGCAAGGCATAACAATGCAATTACTAGTCAGAAAGATCCTATGAGATTCGATTGGACAATACAACAAGATACATACACCTCCATCCAACTGCATCTATGACTAGAAGTCCACCTTCAGGTTATCATCCAAACCCCCTCCAGTATTAAGTTGCAAGCAATAGACAACTGCTTTAAGCAAAGTGTGTAAGATAAACAGTCCACATGTTCCATGAACAAGAGACCGTTGTTTTCTCCCTAGTAGCAACAGCACATCTACAACCGAAGAGATTATTGTCACTTCCCTTGGAAACTAGAGGCATGAACCCACTATCGAGCATAAATACCCCCTCTTGGAGTCACTAGCAACTACTTGGCCAAGATAGCTACTAACAACGGAGAGCATGCAAGATCACAAACAACACAGACATGATAGAATCATAAATACAAAACCATTAATCAAACCAACATAATAATCTCAATATCCATCGGATCCCCGAAAACACAACATGCATGATTACAAATAGATTAGATCTTGATCATGAATGGAGCTCACAAGATCTATACATGAAAGCACAAAGGAGGAGATACAACCATCTAGCTACTACATGGACCCATAGTCCAAGGTGGAACTACTCACGCATCATACCGGAGAGAAGGCCTCTGGGATGATCTCCCCTCCGGCAGGTTGCCGGGAAGAACCTCAGATCCCCCCGATCTAGGGACAATGGTGGCGGTAGCTACAGACGGTTTCGTGGATATTTGATCTATTACTTAGGGTTTCTTCATCGGGGGCTTCTTATAGGCGAAGGGGGAGGCCGAGGCGGTGGCCAGGGGCCCCACACCCTAGCCAGGCGTGGGCCCACCTATGGCCGTGATTGGGGGTGTGGCCCCTATGGCTCGCCTCCCCGGCTCCCCTATGGACTTCTTGTTCCCCACGGAAAGTAATTGACTTTGACGTTTGTCCCGTCCAATTCCAAGAATATTTCTTTACTAACTTTTCTAAAACCAAAAATAGCAGAAAACAGGCATCTGGCACTGTTGCAACTTGTTAATAGGTTAGTACCAGAAAACATGTAAAAAGCACCTCAAAGTGTATACAAGTAAAGCAAAGTAGATACTAAACAAGCATGGAGCATCAAAAATTATAGATACGTTTCCGCCGTATCAGTCATCTCCTGATTTGATGAGCTAGACATACCTTTCATAGGAAAGATGTCCTCAAAGAAAGTCGCATCATTCGAATCCATAATTGTACCAACATGCATTTCGGATACCTCAGATTTTACTATCAAAAATCTATAGACAATGCTATGAAAATCATATCCCAGAAAAACACAATCAACGGTTTTTGGTCCAAGTTTTCGCTTCTTGGGTATTGGAATATTGACTTTCGCCAAACAACCCCAAGTTCGTAAGTAAGAGAGTTTAAGCCTTTTCTTTTCCCATTCCTCAAATGGAGTCATGGTTTTATCCTTTACATGAACACGATTTAGGACATGACACGCAGTCATTAGCGCCTCCCCCCACCATTCCTTGGAAAGACCTGATGTATCTAAGACGGCGTTAACCAAATCAGTTAGAGTGCGGTTCTTAATTTTGGCCTCCTCATTTGACTCAAGTGAGTAGGGAGGCGTCCTCTCATGTATAATACCATGTTCCATACAGAATAATTCAAATTCGTTTGAAAATTTCTCTCCACCACGATCCGACCTTAGCCGCTTGATTTTAAGATCAAGTTGGTTTTCTGCCTCAGCTTTATAGATTTGAAGTAGTTTAAAGCTTCATCTTTTGATTTCAGAAGATAAACATAGCAGTATCTAGTGGAGTCATCAATCAACGTCATAAAGTATCTTTTCCTATCTTTTGTCAACACACCATTCATCTCACAAAGATCTGAATATATAAGTTCTAGTGGTGCTAAGTTTTTCGGTTCCGCAGCCGTATGAGACTTACGGGGTTGCTTTGCTTGCACACAAACTTGGCACTTAGAGCCTTTGATTGTGGTAAATTTCAGAATTAAACTCATATTGGCTAGCCGCGTCATGCAACCAAAGTTAATATGACAGAGTCGTGAATGCCAAACATTGGACTCATTATCATTGCAAACATGATTAATAATTTTAGTACATGAGTCTGACAAATACAAGCAGAACATACCTCCACACTCATAACCCTTTCCAACAAATTGTAAATATTTAGAAATTACAACTTTATTGGACTCAAAAACCAACTTAAATCCATCTCAACATAAAAGTGATCCGCTGACGAGATTCTTATTGATGGAGGGAACGTGCTGCACATTCTTCAGCTGTACGGTCTTCCCCGAAGTAAACTTCAAATTTTGTTGGAATTATGCCCTAGAGGCAATAATAAAGATGTTATTATTATAATTCTTGTTCATGATAAAGTTTATGTTCCATGCTAGAATTGTATTAAGCGGAAACTTTAATACTTGTGTGGTTTGTGAACAACACCATGTCCCTAGTACGCCTCTATGGACTAGCTCATTGATCAATGATGGTTAAGGTTTCCTATCCTTAGACATGAGTTGTCAATTGATAATGAGATCATATCATTGGGAGAATGATATGGTGGATAGACCCAAACAAAGCAGAGCAATTAGATCGTGTCATCGTGTTCGTCTTTGCGAAGCTTTTCCTATGTCAAATATTGTATTCCTTAGACCATGAGATAATGCAACTCCCTGGTATCGGAAGAAAGCTTTGAGGTCATCAAACGTCATCCTATGAGAGGGTGATCATAAAGGTGTCTCGTGTGATCGGAAAGTATTTGTTGGGTTGTATGTATCGAGATGGAATTTGTCCCTCCCAAGTCGGAGAGATATACTTGGGCCCACTCGGTAATCGATATCAACACCGCTTGCAAGCATGTGGTTAAGGAGTTAATCACAAAGTGATATCGGATTACGAACGAGTAAAGTACTTCGTGAACGAGGTTGAACTAGGTATGACTGATCGACGATCGAATCTCGCAAGTAAAATATCGCGAGAAAGGGAATATATATATGGGATTGATTGAATCCTGGCATCATGGTTCATCCGATATGATCATCGATGAATGTGTGGGAGTCAAGATGGGTTTCCAGACCCCGCTGTTGATTGTCGATAGAAGATCATGTCTACATATTCTCGAACCCGAAGGGTCACACACTTAACGTTTCTCGACGCTAGGATAGATTGGATAATTGGTTTATGAATTTTTGTTGAGTCTCGGATGGGATCCGGGATATCACGAGAGGTTCTAATGGTCCGGAGAATAAGATTCATATAAGGCGGTGCAGTTTTGGAGTTCGGAATTGTTCGGTTAATCGGTATTGTACGGAAGCTTCTACAACCTTCGGAAGGGGACCAACGTGGCCCCACCTTCCGGGAGGGGCATGGGCCTATGAGGAAGTGTCCTCGCATTGGGCCGGGGAACAAGGCCCCATAGGGCCCAGCCGATTCTAGAGATTTGACTCGTCTAAATCTCGGGATAGAATTTCTAGATAAGGGAGAGTTTAAAATCGTTTAAACTAGAGATATGATTTCTAGATAAGGGAGAGTTTAAATTGTTTAAACTAGAGATAGGCTTGGAGGAGGGGCAAGGGCTGGCCGCCCCCTCTATATATAGAGGGTGGTGCGCCTCCCCACACACACACACCTTCCTCCAAGCCCTAGCAGCCTTGCTACCTTCCTCTCTCCCTCCCATTGTTTGTGGCGAAGCCTGCAGGTAAATTCTCCACCATATACACCACGCCGTGGTTGTCGATCCAATCTATCTCTCCACCATACTCGCTGGTCCGAGGAAGGAGGAGACGCCGAGTCTTTGCTGCGTGTGCATCTCACGGAGGCACCGCCACTTGTGGTGCTAGATCGATCGGATCGCGAGGAGGAGAAGCGACGACTACATCACCCACGCCCGATTTAACGTTCCGTTGTCGAATCTTCAAGGGTATGAAGATCTAATCCAATCTCTCTCGTTGTTTGCATCTCCTAGATTAGATCTTGGCTTTCCTCTGCTCGCTCGTAGAAAATTTTGATTTACTATGCCGCCAAACCCTTCTGGGTATCGAGCTAGATCTATGCGTAGATGTGATTCACGAGTAGAACGCAACATGGTTGTTGCGGGCTTTGATGTTTTCTGTTGCAAGCCTCTTGTTTGTGTTCTTCTTATGACGCGGGATAGTGAGATTGAAGCGGTCCAGGCCAACCTTACGCGACGTCGTTCGCGAGACCAGCTCCGCACTTGACGTGTGGCTTGTTCCACATGCCTGGTGGATGTCGGTTTCTCTCACTATAGTTGTCATGGGATTAACACCGAGTTTGGCAACCATAATATCACCGTTGTGGCTTTCCGTAGGTAAGAATCGTTCTTAGCATCTACTCCCATAAAGCCACGTAAAACATGCAACAACAAAGTAGAGGCGTCTAACTTGTTTTTGCAGGAGTGTTTTCGTGATATGGTATGGCCCAAGATGTGATGTGTATATTGTATGCGATGATCATGTTTTGTAATGTTTCACGACTTGCATGTCGATGAGTACACAACCCAGGAGCCATATGGTTGTCTTTATAATTGTGTATGACCTGAGTCAACTTCTTATACGCCATGTAATAGCTTTACTTTATCGCTAAGTAGTTAGCAATAGTTGTAGTTGCTATTCGTGGTGGAGGCAATCATGGTGGAGTGATGGAGATCATGCCGAACGCACAAGATGGAGATCATTGCGAAGATTGGCTATACCATGTCACATAAAGTTATATGCATGTGATGTTTATCCTTTTATGTATCTTATCATGCTTAGATCGCGTAGCATTATAAGATGATTCCTCACTTAAAGATCAAAAAAACTGTGTTCTCCCCAAGTATGCACCGTTGCGAAAGTTCTTCGTCCAAGCATCACGTGATGATCGGGTGCTATAGACTCTCGCTCACATACAACGGTGCAAGCCAGTTTTGCTGCACGGAAATACTTGGTATAACTTGACGAGCCTAGCATGTACAGACATGGCCTCGAACACAAGAACCGAAAGGTTAAGCATGAGTCATATGAATGATATGATCGGCACTTCGTTGTCCACCATTGAAACCACATCTCTTCTCGTGATGATCGGATTAGGTGTGGTGAATTTGGATCGTGTTCACTAAACAACTTGAGGGATGTTGAATTTAGTGGGAGTTCATCTAGTAATTTGATTAAGTTGAACTATTTATCATGAACATAGTCTAAATTGTACTTGCAAATCTGTAGATCCAATGGCCAAGTCCAACTTCAACTTCAACGTTTTTGAGAAAGAAAAGCTTAAAACAATGGGTCTAACTTCACCAACTGGTTCCGCAATCTAAGAATCATTACATGCGGCGGACAAAAGGACTATGTCCTTGAGAAAGCGTTAGGTAACCCCCTGCAATCGCTACCTGATGAGAAAGCATCTATCGATCGGCAAAGATGATTATGGTGTGATTAAGAGCACCATGTTGTTTGCTATGGAATCGAGCTTCAAAATCGTTGAAACCTATCCGTGCCCTTTGAGATTCTCGAGGAGCTGAAAACCATGTTTCGACTCAAGCCCGCTCGAGAGATATGAGATCTCCGAGAAGTTCTTTAAGCAAGATGGAGGAAGGGAGTTCGTAGTGAGCACGCCATAAAGATGTCGGGCTACACTCAACGCCTTGAGCAACTGGAATGCACGATTCTAGAGGAGCTCAAGATTGACAGGGTTCTGCAATCACTCCCTCCCAGCTACAAAAGTTTTGTAGTGACTCATAATCAGATTGGTTCCACTGATACGATAACCGAGCTCTTCGCAGTCAAGGCTGCGGTGGACATCAAGAAGGATAATCATGTGTTGATGGTCAACAAGCCCTCCTTTAAGAAAGGTAAGGAGCAAAGAAGCCCTTCAAGAAGGGCGGCAAAGCGCAATGCCCTCGCGAGAAGAAGCTCGTCCGTCCCAAGCCGGACATCGAGTGCTTCTATTGCAAGGACAAGGGTCAGGAAGCGCAATCGTCCAAGTACTTAGCGGACAAGAAGGCTGGCACCATCAAAGGTATATTTGATATACATGTTATTGATGTTTTCCTTACTAGCCCTCGTTGTAGTGCTCGGGTATTTGATACCGTTCGATTGCTAATATTTGTAACTCAAACAGAGCTACGGAATGAGCGGCTTTAGGGATGAGGTGACGATGCGCTGGCAGCGGATCAAGAGTTGATGTGATGGGTCGGACGCCTCCTTAGTTTTACCTTCGGATTAGTTTTAAACCTTAATAAATGTTATTATGTGCTGCGTTGAGCATGAACATCATTTCGGATCATGTTTATTGCAAGACGGTTATTCATTTAAATCGGAGAATAATGGTTGTTCTATTTATATGAGTAACATCTTTTATGGTCATGCACCTCTTGTGAATGGTTTATTTCTTCTAAATCTCGAAAGGGATGAAACACACATCCATAACATTGAGGCTAAGAGATGCAAAGTAGATAGTGATAATACTACTTATTTGTGGCAATCGCTGCTCAGGTCATATTGGAGTAAAGCGCATGAAGAAACTCCATTCGATGGACTTTTGGAGTCTCTTGATTTTGAATCATTTGACACATGCGAACCATGCCTCATGGGCAAGATGATCAAAACCCGTTCTCGGTATGATGGAGCGAGCAACGGACTTGTTGGAAATCATACATACCGATGTATGCGGACCGATGAGTGTTTGACCAGCGGTGGATATCGCTAGTTCCTCACTTTTACCGATGACTTAAGTAGATATGGGTATATCTATTTAATGAAACATAAATCTGAAACGTTTGAAAAGTTCAAAGAATTTCAGAATGAAGTGGAGAACCATCGTAATGTAAAAGATTAAGTTTCTACGATCCGATCGTAGGCGAATATTTGAGTTATGATTTTCTCACGCATCTTAAAGCAAGCGGAATTGTTTCACAACTCACGCCACCCGGAACACCACAGCGCAATGGTGTGTCTGAGCATGGGAATCGAACCCTATTAGATATGGTCCGATCGATGATGTCTCTTCTGATTTGCCGTTATCATTTTGGGGTTATGCATTAGAAACCTGCATTCACTTTAAATAGGGCTCCATCTAAATCCGTTGAGACGACACCGTATGAACTGTGGTTTGGTGCTAAACCTAAGTTGTCGTTTCTTAAAGTTTGGGGATGCGAAGCTTACGTCAAGAAGTTGATGCCGACAAGCTCGAACCCAAAGCGAGAAATGCGTTCATAGGATACCCTAAGGAAACTATTGGGTATACCTTCTATCACGTAACCAAGGCAAAGTGTTTGTCGAAGAACGGTTCCTTTCTTGAGAAGGAGTTTCTCTCGAAAGAAGTGAGTGGGAGGAAAGTAGAGCTAGACGAGGTTATTGAACCTTCTCTTGAATTGGAGAGTAGCGCAGCTTGAAATTGTTCCAGGTCACCGCACCAACAATAGAGGAAGCTAATGACAAGGATCATGAAGCTTGACGATGTCGCTCTTGAACGTCGCAGTCGACAAGGTCGCGTGCCCCTCCCGAGTGGTACGGCAACCTGTCTTGACTGTCTTGTTGGTAGAAGACGGTGAACCTACGAACTATGAGGAAGCGATGATGAGCCCAGACTCTGAGAAATGGCTGGAAGCCATGAAATCCGAATTGGGATCCATGAGCGAAAACCAAGTATGGACTTTGGTGGATCCTCCTAGCGACCGAAAGGACGTTGAGTGCAAATGGATTTTCAAGAAGAAAACGGACGCGGATGGTAATGTTACCGTCTATAAAGCACGGCTTGTCGCAAAAGGTTTTCGACAAGTTCAAGGTGTTGACTACGATGAGACTTTCTCTCCCGTAGGGATGTTTAAGTCCATTCGGATTTTATTAGCAATTGCTGCGTTTCATGATTATGAAATACGGCAGATGGATGTCAAGACTGCTTTCCTCAATGGGAACATTGATGAAGAGTTGTATATGATGCAACCCGAAGGTTTTGTCGATCCTAAGGATGCTAGTAAAGTATGCAAACTTCAGCGTCCCAATCTCTCTCGTTGTTTGCATCTCCTAGATTAGATCTTGGATTTCCCTCTGTTCGCTCCGTAGAAAATTTTGATTTACTATGCCGCGAAACCCTTCAAATTTACCGTACCAAAATCATGAATAGAAGCACGTGAGACGTTTCCCATCAGCACGAAAGAAGTCCTTGAGACCTGATAAGAGGAAAACATGGAAATATCATAACATACATGTGTATTAGCACCCGTGACTGCACCAATCAGGAGAATGACATACTGAAAGGATAATAGGTAAAATACTGTACCCAACATCCTTCATCTCAGTATCTCTAATAACAACATTAGCGGCATTTCCGCTTGATACGTTGGAAACGTATCTATAATTTTTGATGCTCCATGCTTGTTTTGTATCTACTTTGCTTTACTTGTCTACACTTTGAGGTGCTTTTTACATATTTTCTGGTACTAACCTATTAACAAGTTGCAACAGTGCCAGATGCCTGTTTTCTGCTATTTTTGGTTTCAGAAAAGTTAGCAAAGAAATATTCTCGGAATTGGACGGGACGAACGCCAAATTCAATAACTTTCCGTGGGGAACAAGAAGTCCGGAGGAGAGACGAGGAGGCCGGCCAGGGGGGCCCGAGCGACCCTAGGCGCGGGTAGGCCCTACCCCGCGCCTAGGTAGGGTTTGCCCGCCCTGGTGACCGCCTTGGTCTACCCCTTCGCCTATAAGAAGCCCCCGATGCAGAAACTCTCGGTACCCGATCAATATTCCATGAAACCGTCTGTAGCCGCCGCCACCATCGTCCCTAGATCGGGGGATCTAAAGTTCTTCCCGGCACCCTACCGGAGGGGAGATCATCCCAGAGGCCTTCTCTCCAGTATGATTTGTGAGTAGTTCCACCTTGTACTACGGGTCCATGTAGTAGCTAGATGGTTGTATCTCCTCTTTTGTGCTTTCATGTATAGATCTTGTGAGCTCCATTCATGATCAAGATCTAATCTATTTGTAATCATGCATGTTGTTTTTGCGGGGATCCGATGGATATTGAGATTATTATGTTGGTGTGATTAATGGTTTTATATTTATGATTCTATCATGTCTGTGTTGTTTGTGAACTTGCATGCTCTCCGTTGCTAGTGGTTATCTTGGCCAAGTAGTTGCTAGTGACTCCAAGAGGGGGTATTTATGCTCGATAGTGCGTTCATGCATCCAGTTTCCAAGGGAAGTGACAGAAATCTCTTCGGTTGTAGATGTGTTGTTTCTACTAGGGAGAAAACAACGGTGTCTTATTCATGGAACATGTGGACTGTTTACCTTACACACTTTGCTTAAAGTTGTTGTCTGTTACTTGCAACTTAATACTAGAGAGGGTTCGGATGGTAACCTGAAGGTGGACTTCTAGTCATAGATGCAGTTGGATTATGGTCTATGTATAATGTTGTATTGCCCTATCAACCTCATAAGATATTTCTAGCTAGTAATTGCATTGTTATGCCTTGCTCAGTTTCTGTCAATTGCCCTGTTGTAATTTGTTTACCCTTCATGCCATGTTGTTTATCTAAGGAGAGCACCTTTAGTGAACTATGGACCCCGGTCCAATCTTTACCATTGATACATCTTCCACTGTTACTTGTTTACTTGCTGCAAACTATTACCTTCCACACCATACGTTTAATCCTTTGTTACAGCAAATCGGTGAGCTTGACAACCTCACTTATTCGTTGGGGCAAAGTCTTGAGTTTGTGTTGTGCAGGTCTCCGCGTTGCTTGCAACACCTGTGTGACGTTTCCTTCCTCCTAATGGTTCGATAACCTCGGTATCAACTGAGGGAAGACTTGTTGTTGTAATCTTCACACCTTGCTCCTGGGGTTCCCATCAATACTCCACATCAGCCACCAAGTTTTCTAGCGCCACCAAGGACTCATCAACAAGTTTTCTGGCGCCGTTGCCGGGGAGGCTAAGGACGTCTTCACTAGGGGAGTCCTTCATTTCCTTTCTCTTTACTTTATTTTTAGTTTTCTTTGTTTCTTTTGCTTGGTTTTGTTTGCCTCTTTTCAAAAAAAAAACAAAAAAAATTATTCTAGCTTGGTTTGCTTGCCTTATTCAAAAACACACAAAAAATTAGTTCCTGCTCTAGTTGCTGGTCTGTTGTTGCCGTGCTTGGTCATGTTTTCTATGAATGGATGGTTTCTTTGAAACTATTTCTTATTGGGAAGGTGGGTTCACGGAGGAACAAAAGGATTATTATAAGGAACACCGTTTGTCACAAAAAGGGAAACACTTATGGGAACAAATTGATAAGTTGAATACTATTGCTAGAGATGTGTGCTCTACTTATAATGTTACTTATTGCTTTGATAAGTCTTGTTGTTGTAGGAGGTATAAACACCTGCCTTTTCAATGTGAGTATAATGATAATGCTACCATATCTTCTTATGTTAAAGGAAATTATGACTTTTATGATGTGGAACAAATTGAAGAATTTATTGATTTCAAGGGTGCATTTGAAATTGCTAGTTTGCTTGAAAATACTGATGATGCACCTTATGAACATGAGGTTTATGAGATACTTAAATTTTGCTTTGATAATTACAAGGAATCAAATGGCTATATTCTTGAATATTTTAATAGATGCTTTCCACAAATGGAAGAGACTAATGCCTTGCAGGAGGCTATGGAAGAAGAAATTGTTGAAACTAGAAGCTCATTAGATGAAAAAGAGGAAGAGAGTGATGAACAAATGGAGGAAGAATGGATTAACTACCCATGCCTAACTTCTAATGAGAGTAACTCTTTATCCCTTACATTATTTAATTGTCCCCCATGCTTACCAAAGGAGAATGAATATTATGTTCCTGTGGATCCTTCTAAAATATCTACTTTGGGTAAAACCTATGAAGGTTTTAATCCCACTATTTTTGAGCTTGATAGAAATTATGTGTTTGTAGATCATGAAAAACATGCCTTATGTGATAGCTATATTGTTTAGTTTATTCATGATGCTACTGAAAGTTATTGTAGAGGGAATGTCCCAACCTTTAAACAATATAAGGTGGAGTCCCCAGTGTTTACAATGCTAGTCCCTGGATCAATATCTAGCATCCACAGTTAAGATGTAATATCAAGAAACAAAGGTCATAATACAACTTTATAACCAGGAATAACATAATTTTATTACATCTTACATAGCTCTTTTGGCTATTACATTACATTGCAGCAGAATATATATAAGCATGGGGTCCTTCATATTCAAAGTGCCACAGGCAAACATGTTGGTTGTAGACTTTGTAATCCTAATCAATCAACTCCACTAATTTCAACCAAACCTGCAACATTACAAGTTACAGCCACAAGGGTCAATACAATTGAATTGTATTGGCAAGTTTCACTACTATGTAGAAATAAGTGGATCCTATCATTACATGCATATTTGGCTAAGTAGGGTTTAGGCTCATTTGCAGAAAGCAATATAGTTGTATCCTATCTTTTCAAAATAGTTTTGATCTTTTGTCAAATCTTTCTGAACTCCTTGGAATCCACCAAGTGTTTCAAAATCCCTTGTTGTCACCCTTAAGTTTTTAACTTTAAGAAATTGGAATGTCGAGATCTTCCATAGCTTCAGGCCTTAGTTGCTCAGAGTTGTCCATAACCGGGGACACGGCTAAGTACTTAGATTTTATTATCTTCTGCAGAAGTTGCACACTTTACCCACATGTCACAATCCCATCCTTTTTCCACTAGTGGCCACTGGATTAGTGCTCACCAAGATGGAGTACCGGCAGATTGAGAAATGACGAAGTCTTTCCAAAGAGTCCTCCCATGCACCATTGCTAGCTTGTCTTCAAGTACCCATGTAGGATTCCAGGTCCTCATGTCCAGTAGCCTGAAGACAATGCATGGGTCTTCCCAATGTAGTTGACTAAGCTAGAGCCATAATAGCGTGTGGTTGCACACGAAAGCCACAATTGGAGAAACATGTTCAATCTCTAAGTTTCCTGGGTGGTTTCCTTTGGAGCACAACACAAAGAGATTGCCATAGACATGGTTCCTTTTGTTGCCACCTTCTCCAAAACTCAAAGTATCCTTGGCCACCCAGGTGGTTCATTGAGTCCTTGTTTTATTATATAAAATCACAAGTTCTTTTCTCAACTTCTCAAAAATCTCAACATGTATCTCTTTTCAAAAAATAGCATGGGTAAGCATGTAACAACTACATTGTTTTCACTAAGGAATGTATAGGGAATCCTATTAGGATTTAGCATAGCATAAGTTTAGAAATTCTTTTCATGCATGTTTTCAAAATCCACTAAGTATAATGAAAATAGTAGGACTTTAGATGATAGTGTAACTTGCCTTTTTGGTAGGGAATGTTGGTTCACTTCCTTGATCTTGCTAGTCTCACACTTGTCTAACTTCACTACAATCAATCAAGCAAACACAATATCAACTAGCATTCCAACCAAAATTCAATCAAACAATTTCACACACAAAAGACAATGGGATCTAGGTCATGCATGTAAGCATGCAAGATATGGTTCTATTTGCAAAGATGGTCTCCACTAGGTTTCTAAACTTTGTAAGGTCCAAAGTGGTCATTTTCCAAAGTGGCAAAGTCATTTGCAAAAGGGTTTTGTCCAAAACCATTTTTTAAATCCAATCATCATTTTATGTGGTGAAAAATGTTTTTATCAAATCAAAACTTTTAAGTCTTTCATCAAATGAGTTTCTAATTCTCAAACTTGGTGTTTTAGGGTCAGTAGGTTTGGTCCAAAACATTTTCCCAAAGTTTTTACTCAAAAACATTTTCATAACAAAAACCAATATTTTTATTTGGCTAGAAATGGGCTAAACCAATTAATCCTTTCTAAACTTCACCAAATTCATTTTCAAAACCATGGGTTGGTTCCTAGGGTCAGTAGGTTCACAACAAACCAATTTGCCAAGGTTTCAACCTCAAAAACATTTTTGAACAATTTATCTAATCTAAACTAGCATACAAATATTTCTGCAAAAACAAACAATCTAACAGATACTATTTGCTAAACAAATTCCATGGTTGGCTAGGGCTTGTTCCACTGATTTCAACTATATAAAGTTTGCAATTTTTGGACGTGTGGATCAAAAGTTATAGGGTTTTCAAATTGCAATTCAAATCTGTTTTCAATCTGCTTTTAAATCGAAAACCTGGCCACGCGTCGCAAAGTTACTGGTTGGTACCGGTTCGGCCGGATTGGCTCTGTGGCGCGTTGGATCTAAGCAGATCGCACGGTCCTGATCGCGTACCCTTTCGCGGTTAAGTGAATCTATCGTGTTCGTCAGATCACGATCCTACGGCGCTGGTTTGCTTGACCAAACGCGGGCGGCGCCGACGGTGGCTAGCGGCGGTGCACGGCCAGGCGGTGGCGCTACGGCGGTTACAGGAAGCAAAAGGGGGAGGGAAAGTGCTCACCGAGGTCGCAAGGACGTGGTGATGCTCGAGGTACAGTCGGCTTGGCAAGGGGCGCTCAGGGTTGCGGTGGATTGCTCGCCGGAGTAGGGAACAACGTCGGGTGGTCCTGGTCGTGGTCGGAGGCGAAGCTGTCGATCACGCGGAGGCAAACATAGGGTGTGGTCAGATGCAGGAGATCACAGAGAAGACGCGTGCGTGAAGGAGAAAGCTTGGGCGGTCTGGACTTACCGGAGGAGCTCGACGGAGTAGAAGACCGACGCGGCGGCGCTCAGAGCTTGTCGAAGACGGCTTTCTGGGGCGCCCGCGGTTGAACGGCGGGTACAGGAAGATGCGTCAGGGAGTGGTGAGTGTGCTCGTGTGCTTGTGGAGGCAGGAGGTGGCGAGTACTGGCCGGAATTTGAGGTGGAAGCTCGTCGGAGCAGCGGCGGTTTGGAGATGATTCCGAGCGGCCTGGTGGCGATGTGGGGTTGGCGTTTGCGGGGAATGACAGAGGGAGGAGAGGCGCTTATGTACGCATGGTCAGGGGCGAGATTAACACAGCCATTATTCGTGAATTTACGTGCGGATTGAATGGCAGAGAACGGCAGCGAGTTTTGGGGAGAAGGAGTCGCGCGGGTGAGGAGGATGAACAGGGAGGTGGGGTCCAGTCGTCAGTGAGGATGCGAGGAGGAAAAGAGGTCCACCAGTCAGTCTCTGCACGGGTTCGAAAAAGAGTGCGAATCGTTTTCTTTCTGGAGGGAGAGAGGGCTGGTACTGGGCCTTGTTGGGCTTGGCCGGCTGGGCTGGTCCAGATTCCATTTTTTTCTGTCTTTAACCTTTTTCTTTTCTATTTCTAATTTCTATTTTGAAATTCAAACAAACAACATTCAAACAAACAAAACAATTCCAACAATCACCAAACTTTGTGACTTTGAATTTGGTTCTGTTTAGAAACATAAACCAAAATTCCAAAATCAAAATAAATAGACCATTTATTAAATCAAATTAGGATTTGTTTTATTAAAAACTTTATTTTGAGAAACCAAAATAAAACCAAAACACTTCAGTAGGTTTTATTTGAGAATATAAAATACTTGGAAAACTTATTTTTAATAAATAAATAAGTTTTAATGTTTTGGAAATAGCAAAACCTTTATTAATAAAACTTGGATATTAAATCCTTATTATTTTATTTAAAATAAACCTTTACTATTTTTATCAAAACAAAATGTTTTATTACAAAAGCTTGGCCAAGGTTTAATTTGGCTCTATAAAATAATCCTTATTTATAAAACTTCCATTTCTTTTGAAAACCAAATCCTTTTATTTAAAAGATCCAAAATAGTAAATCCAAATTATTTTATTTTCCTTTATTAAATGTTTATCTTTTTAAATCCCTTTAGGATTTTATTTGATCCAAATTGGTTTGAAGGTTTCCAATTGGATTCAAAAAGTTTCTTCTCACTCTGAAAATCAAACAAAATTTTATTTTATTCATTTATTTTTCACATTACAAGATTTGGAAAATCTTGGGATGTGACAGGCTACCACCCTTAAAATAAATCTTGTCCCGAGATTTGGGAAGGCTAGGGTTACAAGTAGGCTCAAAACAACTAGGGTACTACCACCTTAAAATATTTCAAACAAAAATTACACATTGGCCTTCTTGGGATCCTGGGAAACTTCTCTAAGAAAACATTTGCATTGTGTCCTTTGTTTCCATACTTGACTCATGGGACAAGGTTGAGTTTCTCCATAGGCTTGTTCAACTTGTTCTTCATCTTTTCTGGACAGTTGCTTGCATAGTGTCCTGGGTTCTTGCAATTGAAAAGTGGATATCCTTGAGTTCTTTACGTAGCTCTTGTTGACAAGTTGCTACATAATGGCCTAGCTCTTTGCGATTGTTGCACACCACTTGTCAAATCTCTTTATTCTTCTGGTTCTTTGGGCATTCACCGGAATAGTATCCCATTTCCTTACACTTATGACATTGCACATGGCTTTTGTCTATCTTTTGCTTCTTGGGTTTCTTTGATCCTTTGAATTGGATTGTTTTGTTTGGAGGTATAAGTGATCCTTTTCCTTTGTCATCAGCCTTCTTGGTAGACTTGGATCCTTCTTGTTTCCTTTGTTCCACAATGGAATAGATGGGGCATTGGATAGGAACATGGTTGCTTCCTTCACATAGATAGCAAGTAGCTTGAGAGGTGGGACATTGTCCAACAGGATGTTTCTCTTCACAGTTGGGGCATTGATCTCCATGCTCCTTGGAAGTATGGTCCTTGTCTCCACAAATAATGCAAGCTGGGGCTCCATCTAGAATAATATTTCTGTCATCCTTGTTGTCAAAAACTCTTTTGGGATAGCTTTCTTCCATTTTGATCATTTGATCAGTCACTTTGAGCATCAATTGGCCTTGAGTTTCCAAAAATCCTTGCAGGGCTGGATCTTCTCCACTGGAGTTGGCTATGAATTGAGCTGTCACTTGGTTCAACTGGTTCTGGGTTGCTATGAGCTCTTTCATGTTGTCCTCTTGGTTGGTGTTGGTGTCACCAACCTTGATGTTGGAGTCTTTTGGAGTAGTCATCTTCTTGGGTTGAATGGAGATTAGAATAGGCAAGATATTTCTAAGGAAATATTTCTAATCACACACATCACAATTCACACAAACAATGTGCATGCCATCACAAGTCATACATTTCACTCAACCAACAAAGTTCAAGCACATACTTAGGCAACAAAAATATTTTTGTTACACCACATAAGTTGGTGTGTTTTGACTTATCTAAAATATGGTGGTCCATCTATAGGGTTCACTTGTGATCTTTCCTTCCTTCATGATTCTTCTTGTATGAGATTTTGGTTTCCTTGAGAAAAACTCTTGGTTGCAATACTTCAAATGATGTAGGCTCCTTCTAACTTTTGCATTCCCTCAGTCTCTAAATCTTGAGCAAGATTTCCTTGTTTCACTTGTAATCCTTAGTGATATCCAAGTTGGAGGTCCTTGGTGAATATGCTGAAGATGTTGAAGTCATTAGAGTTGAAGATGTTGAAGTCATTAGAGTTGATGAAGTCCTTTGCACATGGTGAAGTCTTTGGTCATGGGGTAGGTTTTTCCATCAAGTTGAAATTGAAGAGATGTAGAGTTGAACCCAAAATGGTTGAGGAAAGAGTTTACAAGCGTTTTTGTAAATAAGTTTTTGGAATAAGTACGACTCCTATTTTTCTAAGGGTTTTTGTCCAATCCTAGGGTTTACAAATCCTACAGGCAACACAATGCTCTGATACCATCTGTAGAGGGAGTGTCCCAACCTTTAAACAATATAAGGTGGAGTCCCCTGTGTTTACAATGCTAGTCCCTGGATCAATAGCTAGCATCCACAGTTAAGATGTAATATCAAGAAACAAAGGTCATAATACAACTTTATAACCAGGAATAACATAATTTTATTACATCTTACATAGCTCTTTTGGCTATTACATTACATTGCAACAGAATATCTATAAGCATGGGGTCCTTCATCTTCAAAGTGCCACAGGCAAACATGTTGGTTGTAGACTTTGTAATCCTAATCAATCAACTCCACTAATTTCAATCAAACCTGCAACATTACAAGTTACAGCCACAAGGGTCAATACAATTGAATTGTATTGGCAAGTTTCACTACTATGTATAAATAAGTGGATCCTATCATTACATGCATATTTGGCTAAGTAGGGTTTAGGCTCATTTGCAGAAAGAAATATAGTTTTATCCTATCTTTTCAAAATAGTTTTGATCTTTTGTCAAATCTTTCTGAACTCCTTGGAATCCACCAAGTGTTTCAAAATCCCTTGTTGTCACCCTTAAGTTTTAACTTTGAGAAATTGGAATGTCGAGATCTTCCATAGCTTCAGGCCTTAGTTGCTCAGAGTTGTCCATAACCGAGGACACGGCTAAGTACTTATATTTTATTATCTTCTGCAGAAGTTGCACACTTTACCCACATGTCACAATCCCATCCTTTTGCCACCAGTGGCCACTGGATTATTGCTCACCAAGATGGAGTACCGGCAGATTGAGAATGTGACGAAGTCTTTCCAAAGAGTCCTCCCATGCACCATTTCTAGCTTGTCTTCAAGTACCCATGTAGGATTCTAGGTCCTCATGTCCAGTAGCCTGAAGACAACGCATGGGTCTTCCCAATGTAGTTGACTAAGCCAGAGCCATAATAGCATGTGGTTGCACACGAAAGCCACAATTGGAGAAGCATGTTCAATCTCTAAGTTTCCTGGGTGGTTTCCTTTGGAGCACAACACAAAGAGATTGCCATAGACATGGTTCCTTTTGTTGCCACCTTATCCAAAACTCAAAGTATCCTTGGCCACCCAGGTGGTTCATTGAGTCCTTGTTTTATTATATAAAATCACAAGTTCTTTTCTCAACTTCTCAAAAATCTCGACATGTATCTCTTTTCAAAAAATAGCATGGCTAAGCATGTAACAACTACATTGTTTTCACTAAGGAATGTATAGGGAATCCTATTATGATTTAGCATAGCATAAGTTTAGAAATTCTTTTCATGCATGTTTTCAAAATCCACTAAGTATAATGAAAATAGTAGGACTTTAGATGATAGTGTAACTTGCCTTTTTGGTAGGGAATGTTGGTTCACTTCCTTGATCTTGCTAGTCTCACACTTGTCTAACTTCACTACAATCAATCAAGCAAACACAATATCAACTAGCATTCCAACCAAAATTCAATCAAACAATTTCACACACAAAAGACAATGGGATCTAGGTCATGCATGTAAGCATGCAAGAGATGGTTCTATTTGCAAAGATGGTCTCCACTAGGTTTCTAAACTTTGTAAGGTCCAAAGTGGTCATTTTCCAAAGTGGCAAAGTCATTTGCAAAAGGGTTTTGTCCAAAACCATTTTTAAATCCAATCATCATTTTATGTGGTGAAAAATGTTTTTATCAAATCAAAACTTTTAAGTCTTTCATCAAATGAGTTTCTAATTCTCAAACTTGGTGTTTTAGGGTCAGTAGGTTTGGTCCAAAACATTTTCCCAAAGTTTTTACTCAAAAACATTTTCATAACAAAACCAATATTTTTATTTGGCTAGAAATGGGCTAAACCAATTAATCCTTTCTAAACTTCACCAAATTCATTTTCAAAACCATGGGTTGGTTCCTAGGGTCAGTAGGTTCACAACAAACCAATTTGCCAAGGTTTCAACCTCAAAAACATTTTGAACAATTTATCTAATCTAAACTAGCATACAAATATTTCTGCAAAACAAACAATCTAATGATACTATTTGCTAAACAAATTCCATGGTTGGCTAGGGCTTGTTCCACTGATTTCAACTATATAAAGTTTGCAATTTTGGACGTGTGGATCAAAAGTTATAGGGTTTTCAAATTGCAATTCAAATCTGTTTTCAATCGCTTTTAAATCGAAAACTCGCCACGTCGCAAAGTTCTTGGCTAGTACCGGTTCGGATCGCTCGCGATCGGCTGACCATCGCATTTGATCAAAAAGCGGCAACGCCAGGCGGTGGCGCTACGGCGGTTACAGGAAGCAAAAGGGGGAGGGAAAGTGCTCACCGAGGTCGCAAGGACGTGGTGATGCTCGAGGTACAGTCGGCTTGGCAAGGGGCGCTCAGGGTTGCGGTGGATTGCTCGCCGAAGTAGGGAACAACGTCAGGTGGTCCTGGTCGTGGTCGGAGGCGAAGCTGTCGATCACGCGGAGCACACAGAGGGTGTGGTCAGATGCAGGAGATCACAGAGAAGACGCGTGCGTGAAGGAGAATGCTTGGGACGGTCTGGACTTACCGGAGGAGCTCGACGGAGTAGAAGACCGACGCGGCGGCGCTCAGAGCTTGTCGAATACGGCTGGGCGCCGCGTTGAACGGCGGTGAGAAGATGCGCTGTGGAGTGGTGAGTGTGCTCGTGTGCTTGTGGAGGCGGAGGTGGCGAGTCCGGAATTTGAGGTGAAAGCTTGAGCAGCGGCGGTTTGGAGATGATTTCGAGCGGCTGGTGGCGATGTGGGGTTGGCGTGCGGGGAATGACAGAGAGGAGGAGGCGCTTATGTACGCATGGTCGGCGAGGCTAGATTAACAGCCCATTATTCGTGAATTTACGCGGATTGAATGGCGAGAACGACGACAAGTTTTGGGGAGAAGGAGTCGCTGGTGAGGAGGATGAACAGGAGGTGGGGTCTCGTCGGTGAGGATGAGGAGGAAAAGAGGTCCACTAGTCGAGCCTCTCGAAAAAGGTTCGAAAAGAGTCGTTTTCTTTCGGAGGGAGAGAGGGCTAATCTGGGCCTTGTTGGAAGCTTCTACTGGCTGGTCGATTCCATTTTTTTCATCTTTAACCTTTTCTTTTCTATTTCTAATTTCTGTTTTGAAATTCAAACAAACAACATTCAAACAAACAAAACAATTCCAACAATCACCAAACTTTGTGACTTTGAATTTGGTTACATTTAGAAACATAAACCAAAATTCCAAATCAAAATAATAACTTTATTTTAGGGTCCATTATTAATTAAATAAATAGACCATTTATTAAATCAAATTAGGATTTGTTTTATTAAAAACTTTATTTTGAGAAACCAAAATAAAACCAAAACACTTCAGTAGGTTTTATTTGAGAATATAAAATACTTGGAAAACTTATTTTTAATAAATAAATAAGTTTTGATGTTTTGGAAATAGTAAAACCTTTATTAATAAAACTTGGATATTAAATCCTTATTATTTTATTTAAAATAAACCTTTACTATTTTTATCAAAACAAAATGTTTTATTTCAAAAGCTTGGCCAAGGTTTAATTTGGCTCTATAAAATAATCCTTATTTATAAAACTTCCATTTCTTTTGAAAACCAAATCCTTTTATTTAAAAGATCCAAAATAGTAAATCCAAATTATTTTATTTTCCTTTATTAAATGTTTATATTTTTAAATCCCTTTAGGATTTTATTTGATCCAAATTGGTTTGAAGGTTTCCAATTGGATTCAAAAAGTTTCTTGTCACTCTGAAAATCAAACAAAGTTTTATTTTATTCATTTATTTTTCACATTACAAGATTTGGAAAATCATGGGATGTGACAGTTATTATGAGAGAGGGAAACATGGTATTTTGTATCTCAACAATATTAAGTTTCCCCTCTTTATGTTGAAAATCTTGAAGTTGCACTTGTTTTGTTTTCCCATTCTTGTTACTATGTGCTTCTTTGATTTATTTTCTTACACGATTCCTATGCATAGGAAGTGGGTTAGACTTAAATATGTTTTGAATTTGCTTCTTGATGCTCTCTTTGACTTCAATTCATAGTTCTTATGAGAGCATCTTCTCAAGCTCTTGTGCCTAACTTAAAGGCGTTAAAGAAAAGTACTTGTTGGGAGATAACCCAAGAGTTTCCTTGAGTCTTGGAAGTTATTACTACTGTAATGACCTCTCCTTATCCTTTTTGTTTGCTTTTTGTGCCAAGAATGACCTCTAATGAGAGGGAAGTAAGATTTGGAGAGTTGCTGTCCCGAAACAGATTTCTGTCCTCCACCAAAAAAGTTCGTGAGGAGTCTCTATAACTCAGATTGATCTCAAAATTTACGAATAAATCCCTCCGTATGTTAGATAACGTTCGTCAGTTCAACACTTTTTGATTTGAGCAACATAAGATGTTCGAAAAAAATCGTTTCTACCTGCTGGTCTGTTTTGACAGATTTCTGTCATTATTTGCATTTGCTTCTTATTGATTCCTTTTTTAGCTCTCTTCAGGTAAATTGAGTTTATTTGAAGGAGTTACTTCAGATTTTTGTTTTAGTGAAACGCCTTTGTTCTAAAGCTTTGCCGGTGGTCTAATATCTTTTAATAAGCTAATGTTGCTAATGAAGATTGTGTGAAGTTTTGTATGAAGGAAAATATCGGTCTAGAGAAAGAACGATGCAATGAGATGAAGAATGGAAAAAATCTCAAGCTTCGGGATGCCACCATGGTGTAACCCCAAGAAATATCCAAGAAGTACAAGCGTCAAAGCTTGGGGATGCCCAAGGCATCCCCTTCTTCATCAATAAAAAGCTCAGGTCTGTCTAGACACTTCACTTTTATTATTTCATGCACAGTAGTGTTGTTCTTGAAGTATCTTAGTTTTCGTTTGCTTTTCTTAGTTTGTTTAGTTTGCTTTAGTAGTTTTTACCCCCGTTCTCGCTGTGTTGTTTTACAAATAAGTTTCCTTGGTGTTTGGAAAGGAGCAGTAAGTTCTTGCTTAAAGTGCAAGAGGAGCTTGCATTGACTGTGACTTAGACTTTAGCATGACATGCTAGGTGTTGTTTTTTGCATTATGCTTAGTGATTATTGCTGTAGCATGTCTTGTTCCAAACAATTGGGATTGCTTAGTGTGCCTTGAAGAAATTATGCGTTGTTTTAGCATGCAAAATCATAGTATTGTGGTATTCTCCTTTGATGTTTTTCTTGGGTTGACTTGGCACATGCTCACACCATGTTTTGACTATGACAAGTCACCATTAGCCTCTATGATCATTTAGTCCTTGACTTGTAGTACCACTCTTTGCTTTGATTAGTTTGCTTTATTGCATTGCATAATTATGGCCATTATTGCTCTCTTAGTTGGTTGCTCCCAGTCTTTTGCTAGCCTCCACTTGTATGAGTAAGTTCTACTCATGTTTCCAACTCCCAAGAAACCAAGTTATTCCAAAGTGTCCACTATAAACTCCTATGCATGGTGTGTTACACCATTCCAAGTATATTATTGTTTTCAACTATCTTCCAATTAAAAACTATTTTGTTATGTGAAAACTTAGTGATTAAAGCCCTCTTGAACTTGATGGCATATTTTATTATTTGCCCCTAATAAACTTGAACCATTGAGGCAACTTTGTTTTATATGCTTGCACTTATAAGTTGGGATTAGCAGAATCGTGTTGTCACGGGGAACGTTTTCAACATTGCACTTGTACTTTTTGTACTCCATTGATATCATTCTCTTTTGTCTATGGATGTTACCGGTGTGAAATGAAGTGGGAACTTGTAAGTCCACGGAGTTTGTATTATGTGTTAGATAAACGCCTGGGCCGCTAGCGTAAGCCATGCCTAATCATGGTGGAAACTTGCAGCATCACCATAGTGACATCTATGAAGCATTCTTCTTATAAAAAAAGAGACACATTGAGAAAAGAGGAAATAGAGAAAAAAGAACCATATTACCATGGTACACAAGAAGAATTGCTGAGATGCTCATTGCCTGCTTGCCTTGTCATTTTGGTTATGGGAAAGCTCTTGTACAATGTGCAAGGGGTACCCCGTTGGCGGTTCTCAATGATATGCAAATACTTACAGTGACAAGAACTTGCTTGGGCCCTAAGTTGAGTATCCATGAGGTGTATCCCTCATAGTCAAGGGACTTGAGATTACCAACTTATATTTTGTCAACCATATATTCCAGCTTTGCCACTTTAACCTTAACCACTTCAAGATGCTTATGATAGGGGCAATGAGGGATGAAAGCTAATAAGTACCATAATTTTTGGAAGCCTTTTTGAAACTTGCAATCCCTACTTCCTTTATAAAAAAAGGCTTTTCTTCCACCATTATTTGAGTCTCCACCTTCTACCTTTAGGCACCTTTAATAGAGCATAGTTGTCATTCTGTGTGCAGTGTTCCAAAGCTTATTAATTGATGCATATTGTGATATTACTTGTTCTTGTGCTACTTGTTTCTAGTCACACTTGTGAACTTTGAAGGTTTCCTATGCATCTATATTGCTACCCTGTGAGGGACAAGCTGATTGCCACTATGCTATGTTTTTTGTATGTGAAACAAACAAACGTTTTTCAATGCATGTTATTCATGATCTTTGTTTGTAGCTTGCCATGTTGCATGCATAGTTACTATGTACTATTGTTATAACTCCATCCTTTCATGCACATGTTTAGAGTTCTTTGATCCCATCTTTCAATGCTTGCAAATGGTTGGATCTTTATTGTGAGGGTGCATGTTCACCTCAAAAATTATTCTTTTATCACTTACCTACTCCAGGACGAGCAGGAGTTAAGCTTGGGGATGTTGATATGTTGGAAACGTATCTATAATTTTTGATGATCCATGCTTGTTTTGTATCTACTTTGCTTTACTTGTCTACACTTTGAGGTTCTTTTACATGTTTTCTAGTACTAACCTATTAACAAGTTGCAACAGTGCCAGATGCCTGTTTTCTGTTGTTTTTGGTTTTAGAAAAGTTAGTAAAGAAATATTTTCGGAATTGGACGGGACGAACGCCAAAGTCAATAACTTTCCGTGGGGAACAAGAAGTCCAGAGGAGAGATGAGGAGGCGGGACAGGAGGGTAGACCCACCCTAGGCGTGGGTGGGCCCTACCCCGCACCTAGGTAGGGTTTTGTAACACCCTCAGAATCGGCCCTATGCAAGTTTTAGCGAAACCCGCCAAACCCGCATAGAAACGATTCAAAGGTGCCCACCAGGCACTTGCGTGTGGGTGGAAAACGAAGTAATAACATTACACAACAGTCCTCGATGGGACCCATGTAAGATATATATATACCACACGACTCCATGAGTCAAGAATAGATATCTGAGCAGAGATCCAAATCACCTTGAAAGCGATACGCGTCGACTACGGACAAGATGCAAATGGGGCTAAGAGCCACGAAGAATAACCAATGGCGTCCATAACCCCGCCTGTGCCAAGCGGAAGGGTAACCCCGCTAACGACGTCGATCTCAAAACCTGCTTAAACAAAAGGTGCCGAAAGGGCAAAGGAAAAGAAGGAGCATCGATCGAGGCCGGTTGCAGCGAGGCTAAAATTCGTCCCTCGCCTACATAGGTATGGTGGATGAAGGCGGCGGCGTGCACTAAACAACCTATAGAGACTCGATACAACCTGGCGGCAATCGAGAGGGGGAAGAAAGACCTATTCGGAACCAACCTGATTCTACCACCAATCAAACCCATCCTGGCGTTTCCCCCTCGAGACCAAACGAGGAAGTCAACCGAGGAACTCACACAGTTGGCAGTTTTATTTATTCGGTTATCGTTGCAGCAATTACTAGTCAGGTGTAGATAATCATCCTGATAAAATAAGCAGTGGGCCGTTTTAGTTAACCATTCCGTTATAGTTGCAACACTTACTAATCAGATATAATTAGCAGGAGATATCCCAAAACCCAGCAGTTGTTGATACTTTTATTTAGCCATTCCATTGTGGTGAAGCTGATTACTAGTCATATCGGATACAAGTCAAATTAGAGCAGTAAACTTTAGTTATAGTTGTCTATGATCGAGACCTGTGCTCCAAGTCGTCCATAACCGCGGACACGGCTTCTAAAAGATTAAACCGCAGGGTGCACCAAAGTATCCACAAGCACTTGACCCTTTTGCGATCGGTTAACATACACCCATCGGTATGTCGGCGAGGCCTAAGTCACGACGTTTCGGGACCAAAAGCAACGGGGCCACCCCACTAAGTACACCGCAACAAAGTCGGCCGATCTCGAGACGGACTTAGGGTTTATGACGGGTCGTAACGACAAATCCCAAAACTGGCTGTCGATACGCGAAAACACTCCGCCTAAACAAGACAGCAGTGCTGCTCCTCACAATCGTAAATAAAGCAGTAAAGCATGGCATAGGTACAGGATAGTAAATAAAACCTCAAACTAGTTGTGGCCCCCAGTACAATACTTTGAAATCAGGTACTAATCAATGGGGGGGCCATATCTCCCCACCTGTGGTTAGCGCGCTCGATCTCGGAACAGGTGTCAAGAACTCGGGGTCCTACGGGACACAAGTGGGCGGTCGGAAACCAGATATTATCTATCACCCACCGATGCCTCTGCTTACTTACTTCAATTTTAGTTGTTAAACAGGAATTAAAGTGAACGATAAGTAAAGCCATGATCATCTCCAACATCAGACATGCGGCAAGGCTCCAACAACTATGGTACATGACGACACGCAACAGCGCGTGAGCAAGCGACTACGACGCGCAAGTCCAACTATCTACCAAACAACAGGGAATAGGATGTGTCCAAGGCAATATAAGGCGGCAAGGGATATCTCGGGTACGAAAACTAGAGCATCGCAACACAGATAGCAATAGATCAACAGGAGGGAATAAATACTATAAAAGTAAGATAGGTAGAAAGGGGGAGATGCTCGCCTGAAAACATTGCCGAAGGTTCATCCGAAGATCGGGTCGACACTCGCATCAACTCATTGGCCTTATCCGCGAAGAACCAAAACACTAGAATAAACACCGGATGCAATATTTAATACTACGGCAGAAGATCGGGCATGATGCATGGATGATGCATGGCATGGCAAAGATGCGATGCAATTAGGTCATATTAAGCGGAACCGGGGTCCCAACAATTAATTAGGTGGTTCATGTTGTTTAACTACCCCGCAATTTAAATGTTGTCCTAACAGGGCAAGACAAGTTACCGGTTCGCTACACAAATTTAAATGAGGCCAATATAAGGCTAGATTTGCCCGCATATGGGCCCCATATTTAATTAAGAGGTGAATCGGCATAAGGCCCCCAAACCACACAAATATGCATGCATGAACATTTAAGATGCGACAAGTAATATCATTAATAAAATAAGGGCTCGGGTTTGGGTTCACACATTAGGGTTCAGAAGATCTTGGGGTTCCGGGGTTCGGGGTCGGTCTCAGGGTTCAGGGTTCGACGGAATCGTTCCCGGACTCCGGGATTTAGGGTCTTCGGATCGGGGAAGTAGATCTTGTCGCACGAGCGTCAATGCTTCCGGGAGGGAGAACTTGTCGTTCAGGGTCTCGGTGTCCGGGGTGAAGTACTCGGCGTCCTCGAAGGGGTACTTGTCGTATCCGTGTCGTGGCTCTTGTCGGGGTTCTCGGCTTCGGGCGCCGGGATCGGGCTTCGGATTTCGGGACCGGTGCGAGGTCTCGGCCATCAGATCCTTGGAGGAGGTCATGGCGGTTCCATTCAACCCATGAAGGAGATCTTGTCGCTTGGTATCCGTGTGGGAGAACTCAAGGTCGATGGCGAACTCGTCCGGTACCGGGGTTTTTCGGAGATCTTGGCACGGCGCCGGGTACGGGATCGGTCTTCGGATCGGGGCGTCGGGGCTTTGGTTTTCCGTGATGGCGGCCTTAGCGTTCGGGCTTCAATGTCGATGACGGACTTGACACGGCGTCGATCGTGGTCAAACATCTTGGCCAAACAGATGGCGGCTTCGCGAAGACCTTGTCGATGAGGAAGTTCTTGTGGTGTCGTTTTGGGGCCTCGGAGCTAGATGATTACACGGGGAGCTTGCGTTGGTACAGCTTCCCCTGTTAGCCCGTCGGGTTCTTGTGCAAGCCACGCGAACGCCAACATGGACGTGGAACCCGGCATTGCACCAACAGGAGGCCACGAGGCGGTCCGCACATGTGCAGGAACCAAGACGAGGCGGCGGCTGACGCAGGCACGGGAGAGGCGGGCGGCGGACGGCAGGAAGAACTCGAGGTGGCGGCGGGGAAGCTCCGGCGGCGGCGCTCGGGGCGGAGCCGAGGAGAGGCGAGTAGAGGGCTCGGGCGGCCGCCTAGGAGGGTGAGGGCGAGCCGTGGCGACGCTGCTGCCGGGCGGCGCAGAGGGAGGAGAGGCGGACGGAGCTCGGCAATGAGGGGGTCTGGGAGCACGGCGAAGGGGAGGCCGGGCGACGGGTCCGGCGGCCGACGGCGAGCTCGGGACGCGGGCGGCGACTGAGGGAGGAGGCGGTGGGCGGAAGTGGTCGGGCGGTGGCGCTGATGGCGAGGGAGGTCTGTCGGCGTGAGGCGGTCCGCCGGGAGGAGAGGCCACGGCGCGCGAGTGGAGGAGGCAGGGGGGAGGAGGAGGTGGCGGAGCGGGCGGAGGGACGTCGGCCGCGACGGAGGCGAGGGGAACAGCGCGGCGAGGCGGAGAGGCTCAGGAGGGCGGCCGAGCGGAGGAGGAGGCGAGGCGAGAGAGGCGGGCGGCCCGGGGACAGAGAGCGAGAGGAGGGGAGAGAGCGGAGGAGGGAGAAGGTGGGGCAGGAGGTGGGGAGAGGGCCACGCGTGGGGGACGCGCTGAGGAAGAGAGAGGGAGTGGCCAGCGGTGCGGTTGGGGCCAGAGAGGTGGGGCCGGGGCGGGTGAGTGGCTGCGGGTGGGGGTCCACGCGGGAAGAGGTGGGCGCGGGCCCAGCGGCCAGGGAGGTGGAGAGTGGGCTGGTTGAGAGGGTTGACCAGGGAAGCTGGTTGGTGGGGTGTGGGTCTGCGGGTGGGACCCAGGGAGAGAGAGGGGGTGGCTGATGGGTGTGGTGGGTGGAGTTGGAGGTGAGGTGGCAAAAGATGAGTGGAGGAATGGCCAAGGCGATGTGTGGCGAGAGCCGATTGGAGGAGTGATGTGGCTGGGTGGGTAGATTAGGTTGGGTAGTTTTAGGATTTCAGGAACCGTTTATTCTAGGGGTGGTCGTCCGGGTCGATTCGCCCGATCGCCCCTAAAAATAATTAAATATTTTATTTATTTCAGGGGCTTTGCAAATCGATAGCAGAAAACAAAATAATCCGGAGACCCGGGTTTTGCTTGAATAAAGGCAGGCGTTTAGAAACCAAAAACAGGTTTTCCCAAAATAGTTTTATGCGAACAAATGCAAGATGCTGACGATGCTCAAATGCAAGGTGGCATGATGACATGAGCATGCGGTCATGATGATGCAATGCACAAAAACAACGCGATTTTCTAGTAGTGGTTTTGCGGGATGCCACAATTCGACACCACTAACAATGGATCTCGCCCTCGAGATCCGCCTCGTGGTACCGGAAGGAAGGTCGGCGATCTGCGTCTCCTCGCTTCGTGTAGATCCTCGCGACACCACTAACGAGGGGTCGTTGTTCGTGATCGTCGAGGGAACACTCCGGAAACAAAAGGGCGAAGGTAGGGGTATCCACAAATAAAGCCACCTATAGCTTCGATAGAAAGAGAGAACTGATGCATTCTCACCCACTTCAATGTACAAAAGCGAATAGAAGGGGTAGTCGGCATGGGGGCCAATCCATCACGCACCCAAACTATTACTCCGCACAATCAGTGGAAAAGCGTGCAACCATTCTCGGAATCAGACTGAAGATCTCGACAAACGAGGTTCAGAAACAAAGGAGTGATGCAGACTCTGCATCGGATCTGGCATAGATGATGTCGTCGCGTCATAAAACACCGGAAAGCACAAACAAAGAACAAAGAATGGTACCACAGTAGACGGATTCCTCAGACAGCATGAACACCGGATGGTAGAACACCGTTACCAAAGGAGGAAGCGAAACCCTGAAGGTACTATGGAACCCAACCACGAGAAATCCTGGACTCGAAGAAAGAGGAGAGATCGGATTCAAAACACTCAAGGGTAAGAGGAGAATAGCAGAGGGGTAAGGAATAAAATCAGACCTAATCAGAACTATCCAACCGATTTTGCAAAAATAGTTTTGACACTCTACTTCGGCCGTTAGCTAGGTTATCCTACAGGCTGGACTTGTGGGGTATCGCAACCGCCGAGCTCGATACCACTCAGAACCCCGAATCGGCCCTATGCAAGTTTTAGCGAAACCCGCCAAACCCGCATAGAAACGATTCAAAGGTGCCCACCAGGCACTTGCGTGTGGGTGGAAAACGAAGTAATAACATTACACAACAGTCCTCGATGGGACCCACAGAACAGATATATATATACCACACGACTCCATGAGTCAAGAATACAGATATACAGAACAGAGATCCAAATCACCTTGAAAACGATACCGCGTCCAGCTACGGACAAGATGCAAATGGGGCTAAGAGCCCTGAAGAATAACCAATGGTGTCCATAACCCTGCCCAGGCCAAGCCGGAAGGGTAACCCTGCTAACGACGTCGATCTCAAAACCTGCTTAAACAAAAGGGGTGCCGACAAAGGGCAAAGGAAAAAGAAGGAGCATCAGTACTGAGGCCAGTACACGGCGAGGCTAAAATTCGGCGGTCCTCGCCTACATAGGTATGGTGGACTGAAGCGGCAGCGGCAGCGTGCACTAAACAACCTATAGAGACTCGATACAACTGGCGGCAATCAGAGAGGGGGAAGAAAGACCTATTCGGAACCAACCTGATTCTACCACCAATCAAACCCATCCTGGCGTTTCCCCCTCGAGACCAAACGAGGAAGTCAACCGAGGAACTCACACAGTTGGCAGTTTTATTTATTCGGTTATCGTTGCAGCAATTACTAGTCAGGTGTAGATAATCATCCTGATAAAATAAGCAGTGGGCCGTTTTAGTTAACCATTCCGTTATAGTTGCAACACTTACTAATCAGATATAATTAGCAGGAGATATCCCAAAACCCAAAGCTTGTTGATACTTTTATTTAGCCATTCCGTTGTGGTGAAGCTGATTACTAGTCATATCGGATACAAGTCAAATTAGAACAGAACTTTAGTTATAGTTGTCTATGATCGAGACCTGTGCTCCAAGTCGTCCATAACATGGACACGGCTTCGAAAAGATTAAACCGCAGGGTGCACCAAAGTATCCACAAGCACTTCAACCCTTTTGCCGATCGCTAACATACACCCATCGGTATGTCGGCGGGCCTAAGTCACGACGTTTCTGCACAAAGCAAGCACGGGGCCACCCCACTAAGTACACCCAACGAAGTCGGCCGGTCTCGAGACGGACTTAGGGTTTATGACGATGGTAGAACGACAAATCCCAAAACTGGGACTGTCGATACGAAAACACTCCGCTTCCTAAAAGATGTACGTGCTCCTCACACAATCGTAAATAAAGCGAAAGCATGGCATAGGTACAGGATAGTAAATAAAACCTCAAACTAGTTGTGGCCCCAAGACAATACTTTGAAATCAGGTACTAATCAATGGGGCCCATATCTCCCCAATTGTGGTTAGCGCTCGATCTCGGAATGTGTGTCAAGAACTCGGGTCCCACGGGACACAAGTGGGCGTGAAACCAGATATTATCTATCACCCACCGATGCCTCGCTACTTACTTCAATTTTAGTTGTTAAACAGGAATTAAAGTGAGCGATAAGTAAAGCCATGATCATCTCCAACATCGGACATGCAAGGCTCCAACAACTATGGTACATGACGACACGCAATAGCAAGGCGTGAGCACGACGCCGCAAGTCCAACTATCTACCAAACAACAGGGAATAGGATGTGTCCAAGGCAATATAAGGCGGCAAGGGATATCTCGGGTATGAAAACTAGAGCATCGCAACACATATAGCAATAGATCAACAGGAGGGAATAAATACTATAAAAGTAAGATAGGTAGAAAGGGGGAGATGCTCGCCTGAAAACATTGCTGAAGGTTCATCCGAAGATCGGGTCGACACTCGCATCAACTCATTGGCCTTATCCGTGAAGAACCAAAACACTAGAATAAACACCGGATGCAATATTTAATACTACGGCAGAAGATCGGGCATGATGCATGGATGATGCATGGCATGGCAAAGATGCGATGCAATTAGGTCATATTAAGCGGAACCGGGGTCCTGACAATTAATTAGGTGGTTCATGTTGTTTAACTACCCCGCAATTTAAATGTTGTCCTAACAGGGCAAGACAAGTTACCGGTTCGCTACACAAATTTAAATGAGGCCAATATAAGGCTAGATTTGCCCGCATATGGGCCCCATATTTAATTAAGAGGTGAATCGGCATAAGGCCCCCAAACCACACAAATATGCATGCATGAACATTTAAGATGCGACAAGTAATATCATTAATAAAATAAGGGCTCGGGTTTGGGTTCACACATTAGGGTTCAGAAGATCTTGGGGTTCCGGGGTTCGGGGTCGGTCTCAGGGTTCAGGGTTCGACGGAATCGTTCCCGGACTCCGGGATTTAGGGTCTTCGGATCGGGGAAGTAGATCTTGTCGCACGAGCGTCAATGCTTCCGGGAGGGAGAACTTGTCGTTCAGGGTCTCGGTGTCCGGGGTGAAGTACTCGGCGTCCTCGAAGGGGTACTTGTCGTATCCGTGTCGTGGCTCTTGTCGGGGTTCTCGGCTTCGGGCGCCGGGATCGGGCTTGGGATTCCGGGACCGGTGCGAGGTCTCGGCCATCAGATCCTTGGAGGAGGTCATGGCGGTTCCATTCAACCCATGAAGGAGATCTTGTCGCTTGGTATCCGTGTGGGAGAACTCAAGGTCGATGGCGAACTCGTCCGCATCGGGTTTTCGGAGATCTTGGCACGCCAGATGCACGGATCGGTCTTGGATCGGGCGTGGCTTTGGTTTTCCGTGATGGCGGCCTTAGCGTTCGGGCTTCAATGTCGATGACGGACTTGACACGGCGTCGATCGTGGTCAAACATCTTGGACAAACAGATGGCGGCTTCGCGAAGACCTTGTCGATGAGGAAGTTCTTGTGGTGTCGTTTGGGGCCTCGAGGACGATTACACGGGGAGCTTGCGTTGGTACAGTTTCCCCTGTTAGCCCGTCGGGTTCTTGTGCAAGCCACGCGAACGCCAAGATAGACGTGGAACCCGGCAATGCACCAACAGGAGGCCACGAGGCGGCTGCTGGCACATGTGCAGCAGGAACCAAGACGAGGGCGACGGCCTGACGCGGGGCACATGGGGAGAGGCCGCGGGCGGCGGACGGCAGGAAGAACTCGAGGTGGCGGCAGGGAAGCTCCGGCGGCGGCGCTCGGGGCGGAGCCGAGGAGAGGCGCGGGGTAGAGGAGGGCTCGCCGCGAGGGACGCAGGGAAGCTCCTGCGGAGGACGCTGGTGGGCGGCCGTCGAGGAGGGTGAGGCGAGCCGGCGGCGACGCTGCCGGCAAGACGCAGAGGGGAGGAGAGGCGGCGGGACAAAGCTCGGCTGAGGGAGGGGTCTGGGAGCACGGCGAAGGGCAGGCGCCGACGACGGGTCCGCGGCCGACGGAGGCGAGCTCGGGACGCGGGGCGACCTGGCGAGGAGGCGGTGGAGCGGAAGTGGTGGTGGCGGTTGATGGCGAGGAGGTCCTCGGCGGCGTGAGGCGGTCCGCCGGAGGAGAGGCCGTGGGCGGCAGGAGGTGGAGGAGGCAGGAAGGAAGGAGGAGGTGGCGTGAGCGGGCGGAGGGGACGCCCGCGACGGAGGCGGAGGGAACCGAGCGGCGAGGCGGCTCAGGCGAGGGCGAGCGGCGGCGATGGCCGGAGCGGGGAGGAGGAGGCGAGGCCGAGAGGGAGGCGGCGGCCGGGACAGAGGTGCATGGGAGGGGAGAGGAGAGAGGAGGGAGAAGGTGGGGGCGCGCGGGGAGGTGGGAAGAGGGCCACGCGTGGGGGACGCGCTGAGGAAGAGAGAGGGAGTGGCCAGCGGTGCGGGTGGGGCCAGAGAGGTGGGGCCGGGGCGGGTGAGTGGCTGCGGGTGGGGGTCCACGCGGGAAGAGGTGGGCGCGGGCCCAGCGGCCAGGGAGGTGGAGAGAGTGGGCTGGTTGAGAGGGTTGACCAGGGAAGCTGGTTGGTGGGGTGTGGGTCTGCGGGTGGGACCCAGGGAGAGAGAGGGGGGTGGCTGATGGGTGTGGTGGGTGGAGTTGGAGGTGAGGTGGCAAAAGATGAGTGGAGGGGGAATGGCCAAGGCTGATGTGGCGAGAGCCGATTGGAGGGAGTGATGTGGCTGGGGGTGGGTAGATTAGGTTGGGTAGTTTTAGGATTTCGGGCGAACCGTTTTATTCTAGGGGTGGTCGTCCGGGTCGATTCGGCCCGTTCGACTGCCCCACTAAAAATAATTAAATATTTTATTTATTTCGAACAGGGCTTTTGCAAATCGATAGCAGACAAAACAAAATAATCCGGAGACCCGGGTTTTGCGTTTGAATAAAGACGGGGCGTTTAGAAACCAAAAACAGGTTTTCCCAAAATAGTTTTATGCGAACAAATGCAAGATGCTGACGATGCTCAAATGCAAGGTGGCATGATGACATGAGCATGCGGTCATGATGATGCAATGCACAAAAACAATGCGATTTTCTAGTAGTGGTTTTGCGGGATGCCACAGGTTTGCCCGCCCTGGCGGCCGCCTCGGTCTCCCCCTTCGCCTATAAGAAGCCCCCGATGCAGAAACTCTCGGTACCCGATCAATATTCCACGAAACCGTCTGTAGCCGCCGCCACCATCGTCCCTAGATTGGGGGATCTGAAGTTCTTCCTGGCACCCTGCCGGAGGGGCGATCATCCCGGAGGCCTTCTCTCCGGTATGATTTGTGAGTAGTTCCACCTTAGACTACGGGTCCATGTAGTAGCTAGATGGTTGTATATCCTACTTTGTGCTTTCATGTATAGATCTTGTGAGCTCCGTTCATGATCAAGATCTAATCTATTTGTAATCATGCATGTTGTGTTTGCAGGGATCCGACGGATATTGAGATTATTATGTTGGTTTGATTAATGGTTTTATCTTTATGATTTTATCATGTCTGTGTTGTTTGTGATCTTGCATGCTCTCCGTTGCTAGTGGTTATCTTGGCCAAGTAGTTGCTAGTGACTCCAAGAGGGGGTATTTATGCTCGATAGTGGGTTCATGCCTCTAGTTTCCAAGGGAAGTGACAGAAATCTCTTCGGTTGTAGATGTGTTGTTGCTACTAGGGAGAAAACAACGGTCTCTTATTCATGGAACATGTGGAATGTTTACCTTACACACTTTGCTTAAAGTTGTTGTATGTTGCTTGCAACTTAATACTGGAGGGGGTTCGGATGGTAACCTGAAGATGGACTTCTAGTCATAGATGCAGTTGGATTATGGTCTATGTATAATGTTGCATTGCCCAATCAACCTCATAATATCTTTCTAGCTAGTAATTGCATTGTTATGCCTTGCTCAGTTTCTGTCAATTGCCCTGCTGTAATTTGTTTACCCTTCATGCCATGTTGTTTATCTAAGGAGAGCACCTTTAGTGAACTATGGACCCCGGTGCAATCTTTACCATTGATACATCTTCCACTGTTACTTGTTTACTTGCTGCAAACAATTACCTTCCACACCATACGTTTAATCCTTTGTTACAGCAAACCGGTGAGCTTGACAACCTCACTGATTCGTTGGGGCAAAGTCTTGAGTTTGTGTTGTGCAGGTCTCCGCGTTGCTTGCAACACCTGTGTGACGTTTCCTTCCTCCTACTGGTTCAATAACCTCGGTCTCAACTGAGGGAAGACTTACTGTTGTACTCTTCACACCTTGCTCTTGGGGTTCCCAACAAGACTCCACATTAGCCACCAAGTTTTCTGGCGTCATCAAGGAGTCATCACCGCGGTTCCCATGTTGACGCTTGTCAAAGCGATTAGGGCAGCTAAGAGCCCAATGATCAGGATTACCACAGACGTGGCAAGAGCCTTTCCTCTTATAATTTTTATTCTTGAAGTTAGTTGAGTGCGTGGCCTTGTTCTTGCCATAAAACTTCCCTTTTCCTTCAGATTTTCTTGTTTTTGAACTTGTGGGATTGGAAGTTTTTATTCTGTACCAAATTGGCACTAGAACCTCCCTCAAAACCTCGAGCAGTTTTGCCCTTGGCTCTCGCCTTCTATTCCACATGAAGAGACCCAATGAGATCCGTAACAGAAAACTCTTGTCTCTTATGTTTCAAAGAGGTAGCAAAGTTCCTCCACGAGGGAGGAAGCTTGGAAATAATGCCACCGGCTATAAACTTGTCTGGTAAGGTACACTTGAACTTCTCAAGTTCTTTGGCAAGTGATCGTATCCCATGAGCTTGCTCAACGACTGAGCGCTCATCAACCATCTTGTAGTCATAGAATTGCACCATGACATACAGCTCAGTGCCAGCGTCCGAGACCCCAAACTTGGCCTCGAGCGCTTCCCACGCGTCCTTGCCATTATCAAATGACATATACGGGTCAACAATGTTGTCCCCAAAAACACTGAACAAATCCGCCATAAACATTGTATTGGCTTTCTTAAAGTTCGCTTCCTGCTCAGCAGAAAGATCTCCTTCAGGCTTTCCAAGAGTGGCGCTATAGCAGTTTAGGTTTTCAAACCAGAGAACTGCTCTGTTGCACCATCTCTTATAGTGCATGTCATCAAAAGGAGACGCCTTAGTAGTCGCGGCTACACCAGTGGAATTCAGTTGCCTATAATCAGGTTTTTGGATTATTGAAAATACAAACAATAACCCATATGATTTAATCCGAATAATAATCTAATAAATCATGATCATACAAATGGTACTAAAACCAATTATGCATATCAACAAAATCTATAGGAGATAAACCTATCACATCTACACCAAACGCTAGAACAAAGAACTCTAGCATAATCTGAAAGAGAGAGATCGAGATCACATACGATGTAGGCTGAATAGTAGCCGCAGCGGTTGCAACAGCGTTGTCGCCCATGCTGAGGTTGCCGAAGAGGTCGTTGACGTCCGGGAAGAAGTCGTCGTTCATGAACTCGTCGTCAGACGACATCGTGGTTGCCAGTAGTCGCGCTTGAGCGCTCCCCAAAAACCTGACCGCCCCTCACCCGTACAGGTTCACGAGAGGCGATGTTTCGGAGGCCTACTGTCCCGATCTGCGGTGCACGCCGCAAGCCGGGATAGGGAAGACGAAAGCGGCAGCGCAAGGTTCTGGAGGTAGGCGCGTGTGTGGATTGATTCACCGATTAGGTTTAGGACAGACGCTTATATAATGCAGGTTAGGGAGATCGTGGGGCTCGGCCCACGTCCGAACAGCTCACGTCATAAAAACTGGAAACCGCTGTAATTAACGTGTCCGTTAATGACTCATAAATAATTTTCCCAACCAGCAAAATAAAGCTCGGCTCGGCGAGATTCCCGTAACCCGAAACTCGCGGCGCGCACGCTCGTGACGAGGCGGGCGGCGTCAGAGTAGTGCGCGAGGGCTTCTCTCCTTGTCACACATTAGTGAGTGGTGCAACACTCTACTATATAAGGTGGTCCAACTCCCCTTCCACTAGCAATGTGGGACTAAACTTTAGCACCACTAGCACAGCCATATTCTGCCATGCACAAGTAGGCCAAAAAGAATTTCAGAATTTGTCTAATGGCTAGCAGCCCAATACTCACCAAATTCTAATAAGACGTATTGTTGTTTCTCTGAAATATCCTGTCACTACTTGGGCTAATTCAGCTGAATTAGAGTTCTGCAGAATGCACTCTACAAGACTACGATCATTCATTCGAATGGATCCCGAAGAATTCACTGGATTCAGTTTAGAGTTGGGAGAATGCACTCTACGAGACTAGGATCATTCTTTTGAATCGGTTCGACAAAGAGTTCACTTGATCTCCTTGGAAAAAATGTGCGTAGCTAAGCCTAAGGGAGGCATGGGCTTTCGCGATTATGAGGCGTTTAATCAGCCACTTCTATTTTGAAAAAAAAAAGATAGACCCCATATCTAGTTATAACGGAGGGATAGGAAGCAGGGGGTGTGGAGGTAGATTTAAGCTTATAGGGACAGCAAATTTTATTAGAAGAGAACAATATATACAAGATGTAAGAAGGGAATGTACAAAAGGGCTTTAGAGCATCCCACTCGGGATCCCAGGCCAAAATCCGGAGCAACTTTGGTCTGGACGAAACTTGATTCCGGCCGGGGAACGCCGAGTTTCCCGCTCGCGTTCCCAGGCCGGGTTCCCGCGTTCGGCGAAAATTCAGACGAAATTGGTAAATTGAGGCGAATTTCATTAAAATTGGACGAATATAGGCAGATTACATTGAATTAAAAACTACATTAATAGATAATAAACTAAAAACAGTAAAAAAGGCCGCCGTCGTCGCCTTCGCCGATGCCATCGCCACTTCTACATGCCGAAGTTGTCGTAGAAGGAAGTGTAGCCGGGATCGGCCCTCCATCGTCCTCGCCGTCGTCGTCGTCGCTCGGCGGCTATGGCGGGCGAGAGCTCACCTGGCCGGTGTCGCCGCACCTCCAAGGTTGGTAGGAGGGGCCGGCCTCATCGTCGTCGATGACGACGAGCGGCGCGCCCTGGTAGGCGAGAACGCGGCCAGACCAGGCATGGCGTTCGGCCTCCTGCTACAGGCGATGGACGCGTTGCCGCTCCATCTCCTCCTAGTCCGCCCTGGACCAGGCGAGTATGTCAGGCGAGGACGGATCCACCGGCGGCTGCGGCGCCGCCTCCCGGAGGGACTCCTCCACCGCCATCTTGACGGTGAATGCATCCTCGTCGACAGGCATCGCCCAGTCCTGTGGCTCCGGCTTCGGCCTGCGAAGGCGGAGACGGACGGTGGGAGGCGTCGGAGCACGCGGCTCGTTGATGATGATGCGTCGCGGCCTGGTCCTCGGCGGCGATCGGACTGGTGTCTCCGTCTCCCGCTTAACCGGCCGGAGCAGCGGCGAAGACGCCGGCGCAAACCAGGAGGAGCGGGTCGCCGAGGCGGAGGAGGAAGAGGAGAGGATGGCGCCTCGCCCTCGATGTCGGCGTGGGGTTGCGGGGAAGTCGAGGCAGGGCTCGTTGCCGGCATGGATGTGCTCCAGCATGGCGGCTAGGGTGCGCCCGAGAGCGCTCCACCAGCGGCGGCACCCATCCGCGTTGTTCCTCTTCGGTGGCGAGCCCGGCGGCCCCTCGTGGCGGGCGAGCGCCTGCTGCCGCCGGTGGGCGAGATGCTGCTCCCAGAAGACGCGGTTGTCGGGATCCTCGGCGAGGTATGGGTCCTCCATGGCGGCGATCGCCTCCGCTATCTCGTCGTCGAGCTCCTCGGGCTTCGGCTCCGGCGGGATCGGGATCCCACCGACGCTGAGCCTCCAGACGGTGGGGAGGGGATGTCCGGTGGCACCATATAGCCCGCCTCGTACAACATGCGGGCCTCCCACGGCTGGAGGTCGCGACGGCCGAAGCCATTCGTCGCCCCTGGGTCGTCGGGGTACCTTTCGCCCATGGTGGTTAGTGTGGGAGTGCAGGGAAGGAGAACTCAGAGACATTCATGATTGCCTTGCTTGGGCATTTGAATTTTTATATCAATGTGAAGCTTCTAAGAAAGAGATTATTTTACTCAAGTTGGACTTTGCCAAAGCTTTTGATACCATTGATCATATGGCTATGATGAAAATTATGAAACAGATGGGTTTTGATGATAAGTGGTTGAAATGGATTGAAAAGATTTTTGGTACTGGAATGTCTGCTGTTTTGCTCAATGGAGTACCTGGGAGGCAATTTCATTGCAAAAGAGGAGTTAGACAAGGAGACCCTCTGTCCCCCCTTATTTTTGTGCTTGCTGCTGATTTACTAACTGCAATCAATAAGGCATTTAGAGACAACATACTCAGGCCCCTTTCTCCCCGATTTTGGACAGGATTTTCCAAAGGTTCAATATGCAGATGACACTTTGATTATAATGCAAGGCATAAAGATCAAATACAGATAATGAAAGGGATTCTTCAGAATTATGCTGTTTCTATTGGTTTACAAATTAATTTTCATAAGTCACACCTAATACCAATAAATCTGGCTGATAACTTCTCTCAGGAAATTACAGATATATTGGGATGTGCAATTGCCAAAATGCCTTTCACTTATTTGGGGCTTCCTCTTGGCACCACTAAACCCACTGTTTATGATCTTATGCCACTGATTGACAGAGTTGAAAGAAAGGTTTCTGCCTCATTCATGATGATGTCTTATAGTGGGAGAGTTACTGTGATTAATTCTTTACTGGCTTCAATTGCAACTTTCACAATGTGTGCAATCAAACTGCTAGAGAAGATTGTGGGGCATATAGAAAAAATTCAGAGACACTGTTTATGGAACAAGAAAACTGAAGTGGGGGAAAAATGTAATTCTCTAGCTGCTTGGGATATGATTTGTAGGCCAAAATGTAGAGGAGGTTTTGGCATTCTCGGCCTTAAAATTCAGAATGAAGGTTTGTTGCTTAAATTCCTGCATAAGTTCTATAATAAGGATGACACACCTTGGGTCTCCCTAGTATGGAATGCATATTACAACAACATTGTTCCTCATGCTTCTGGACCCTGTGGCTCTTTCTGGTGGAGAGATGTTTCTAGGCTTTCACATTTATTCAGAGGAATAGCTAAAAGCTCTATTAGTAATGGGGATACCACACTGTTTTGGAAGGATCAATGGTCTGCAACCATCCTAGAAGAGAGTCACCCCACCATTTACTCCTATGCTAGGAAGGAAGATATCTCTGCACAGGAGTTTCTTACAGCTGATAGTTTGACACAACTTTTCTATCTCCCTTTATCACCTGAAGCACTAGCTGAATTGAGAGACATTCTGTACCAGAGAGAAATTGAACTAAGAGAACATTCACATGACACTTGGAGCTATCTTTGGGGGGATAAAGAATTCACTTCCAGCAAATATTATCAATACAATTTCAGAAATATAAATCCACACATATCCTTTAAATGGCTGTGGAAATCGAAGTGCACTGCAAAAGTGAAGTTCTTTGGGTGGTTGATTCTGTCTGACAGATTGAATACAAGAAACATGTTAAGAAGAAGACATTATGCATTGGGGACTAGATATGACTGTTTTATGTGTAATCACAATACTGAGGAAACAATTGAACACTTGTTTTTTCATTGCCCATTTAGCCAATATTGCTAGAGTTCAATTAACATCTCTTGGGCCATGACTAACTCTAGACTCCAGATCATTGAGCAAGGAGAAAAGAGCTGGAATAAAAAACTGTTTATGGAAATCACCTTGCTGGGCTTTTGGAACATCTGGAAAGAGAGAAACAATCTCTTATTTAATAACATACAACCCTCAGTTCAGGCTTGGAAGTCAAGATTAGCTGCTGATCTATCATTGCTGATTCATAGGACTAAAGAGGAGCTACATCCACTTATCAAGAGCATTATTCATAGTTTGTAAACCTTCTTGTACTCCTAGATTTATTTATTCTGGTTTTTTAGAGACTCTCCCCCCTCCTCTGTCTCTGTGTAAATATGTAACTTTATAGATTCTGACCCATTATTAATGAAAATGAGGCAGTAGGAGCCTTTCCTACTATTATTACCCTAAAAAGGAGAATTCAGAGTTCGTCGGAGTTGGGGAGTTGTGTACGGGGAAGTGGAGGAGCGTTAGAAATAAGTGAAATGAGCCGACGAGGTCGTCGGATTATATAGGCCGAAGGAGGCGGCGAAGGCGGGAGGAGTGTAACGGCGAGGACGGAAAAAGCGGAAACCATGGGAAGTTACTGCCCGCCGGTCCGTCGCGGGAGCCGAGGGGGCGAAGGTGGCGCGGCATTACGGCGACGCATGGCCAACGCGACAGGCAGTTATTGCCCAGCGGTCGTCTCGTGGTTCCGAGGAGAACGACGACTCGGCTTCTGTCGCTGACTGGGCGGGTCCACACACGTTTCGCCCGGCGTTCTCAGGGCGTTCCTGGGATCCTGGAAATGACATGGGAAGACCGGGCCAAAGTTGGTCCAAATCCGGACGAAAAGAGATTCCTGAAAATATGACTGAGCCGAATTTCAGCGTCCGAACTTAATTTCGACGTCCGGATTGACGTCCTGAGAATGCTAGTAAAGATGCTCTTAGCACAAGGCAAAAAAAAGAGATTCCTTTTAAAAGAAAAAGAGTAAGCTCTAATCGAAGGTGCTAGTACATTATAAAAAGCTAGAGCATTCCTATGCTTCGAACATTCCAAGCGAACGTCACTTGTGACCGATTTGTTGTTTTTGACTATGCTTCTCTCTATAGTTATATTGTTTTAGTGCATATTCTAAACAAACAATTTGTAAGTACTGAAAGTTACAAATAAGGTTATTAATTACCTGGACATGTGAAGTAAAAAAAATAAGTTCACACTGGTGAAAAAAGGGCCTCCAGTCCCGGGCCGCAACGGGCTCTAGTTCCGGTTTTGGGCCCGGGACTGCGAAAACGGGACTAGAGCCCCCCCCCCCTCTAGTCCCGGCTCGCAACGGCCCGCGACTGATAATAGCCACGTGGCTGTTTCAGCGCCGCGGGGGGCGGAAACGCTCTAGTCCCGGGCTGTAACACCACCCGAGACTAAAAGGTTTCCTGCCGCGGCAGAGAAACACCACATTTCTCTGCCACGGCAGAGATTGTGTATTTCCTTTTTTTTTGCCATTTTGTTCCTTTTTCGTTTTGTGTTTCACTATAACAAACATATATTTCAGTATACATATTATACGCTACTACATACACACTACACGTCGATGCATTTATATAATTAATCGATCCCTTGCAAGCATACATATAATCAATCATATCAAAAGGAAGAAATGTTTTGAAATTACATGGTCATTGATGAATATATATATCATATGAGCTACATGGAGATGAGTAAGGCAAATCGAGTTCCACGTCATCCGCATAATCCTCTCCATGTACATCAAGGACTTCCTTCATCATAAATCCCGCCATCTCCTCTTGAATTGCTCTTATGCGTTGGTCTGGCTCTAGTTTCTCTCGCAAATCATAAATATAATGTGAGTCAACTTTCCGCTCACTGGTCAACTCGCGGATGTACTCGCAGACGTAGTATCCACATAAATGATTTTCCGGTGGCTACTGTAAACTCTTCGCCATTTTATAAGTTAGCTCCTCTTTGAATGAACCTGGTATTTTCTGTCTGAACCGTGTCCAACACCTGCTCGGCAAAGGAAATGAACAAAGGAGTTATTAGTTACTTGATATCAGGAAATGAATGAAAAAGGACGATATAATGCGATAATGATTGAAATTACTTATGGAGCATTACTTTCATGTCGCTCTACTGCTCTTGGTCCCAACTTAATGAGTCGTGGACTTCAACTAGGGAGTTGTCAACTTGAAAGTTTAGCAAGATCCAGTCGAATCTGCGGACATTTACATAAGCATACATGCATAGCTCATCCAGTAAGCAAAAATAAAATGTGTACAAGATATAAACACTCACTTAAAGTTGTAAGAAAATAGTATTTCTTTAACAAAATTATGCTCGGTTAAGAACCTGGACTGGTCTTCCTCCACGTCTTTAGGGTGATTCTTTAACGTATATTTATTAATGATATATGGGTCAATGAACCCAACGTCGTATCTACTAGCTCTTTTGCATTCAAGCATCTTCATTCTGCGGAATATAATATCATCATACAAAAGGATATATAGTTAGGATAATATATTAAATGCATTGAACGAGCTAAAGCTACAAATTTAATTATAGAAATAAATAACTTACAGACGGTAGCAACCAATGATAGATTTGTCGAGGGCGCGCTGGTTGTATAACTGAAACAGTTCGGTCATTTGAACCTGTATCGAGTATGGTTTGAAGTGATTCTCCTTTCTAACGTCCACCGGAAACCAATCTTTATGATGTTTTTTTCTGCTTGCGACATGTACCATTCATGCAGATTTCACATATGTGTGGATAGACGCGCGAGCTCCTCATTACTGACTAGAGGCTGCCCTTGAACATACTGCCATACTAGCTGACCCACTGGCGTATCTTCATAGCCTAAATATTGACCAAGAGACATATTTTCTTCGTTAGCAAGTGCTTTGGCCTCCGATACAGTGATTCCCATAAGTGCAGCATTATTACGGGCTCTAGGGTCCATTATTTGCATGTCCATATCCATTTCAGCTCTGAAGGCCTTGTCGAGGTCTGAAATGAATTTGAGCGGGGCGACCGATTGATTCTTCTGTGCTCCGAGCTGGGCAACTTGATTCCCGCTTTTTGCACTTGTGATTTTTTTCTTATGTGCTTGATTAATAATCTCCCGGTCATAGTCTGATTCCAGATTCATCGATATCTGGGATGGTTGCTCAAGAAAGGACTTAGCCCACTTTTTGGTTTTTTTGTTATATATCGGCTTTGGCTCAGGCTTTTTGGGTGCAAAATGCGCCTTAACTTGGGCATCCACATCCGCGTTAGTTTCCTCGTCGGTCTTGTCATAAGGTCTCTTTGGAAGAGCCGGCGGGATATCGACTATCTTCGGCGTTTGACCTTTCTTCGATGTGGGGCGCGGGGGACCGTCGAACTTCTGTTTCTTCGACGAGGTAGTAGTATTGCACGGAGGCGGAGGCGGAGATCGAGTTGATGTACTCCTGCTGCGGCGATCGTCAGCGGGGCGGGGTAGACTTGGAGGTTGGCGATAATCGGGTTGGGGTGGACTTGGAGGTTGGCGATAATCGGGTTGGGTGGACCTGGAGGTTGACGATATTCGATGCGGGATGGATTTGGATTCCTTGGAGTCGGTGGCCTTGGCACCGAGCCTGGAAACTTGATGTACTTCTTATTCCATAGAATGATGTTGCGCTTGACATCTCCTAGTTTCGTAAGGCCTTCAGGCGTAGCGATTTCAATCTCTAGGTCCGCAAAATCCTCCACTATGTCATCCACCGTGACACGAGAATAGCCTGGTGGAATCGGAAGTGAATGGTGGAGTGCTCCAGGTAGACAAGGTAAAGCAGTGCCGATCGCCACCTTGAAGGACAGGTTGTCCATTGGCTGATGTAGCTCATATTGTGCCATCTCTCTGACATCATCCACGGGGTAGTGAGGAGCCGGTGCATCATCCAGCAGTGCTTGATCATCAGCACGGACCTCCATGGAAGCCACGTTGCTTCTCCGTTGGCTAAGATCCAATGCAGGATCATCGCACGCCATGGTGAGTTGATGACGGTGGCCATTGGATAATTTCATGCATGAGGTTCTTCAGATCAGCTAGGTCCTGCTCTACCCTGGAGATCCGGTCTGCATCCCGGTCCTTCTTTCTCTGACGGCTTCAGAATCGGCATCGCATCGAGGAAACCCTTTCTTCCACGAGACACGGCGCCTTTGCCTCGTGTTCGCCCTCCCTTTTCAGGATTCCCTAGGCGCGTGTCACCTGTCGTTCTCTCTCGGACGGAACAATCCCAATTGAGCATCGTTCATTGCTTGAATAAGGTCTTGGGAGGGTTTTAGAATTTTATCATGAAATAATGTCTTCCTGTTTCTAGGTCCAAGGATCCCCGTGCCTGCACCACGGTGCTTTGACCTCTTGGGCCATCCATCTGCACTGTGAGTGACGCCTAGCCCTCATATCCTTCTCCACAGTTTCCCACTTAGGGATGGCACTCTTGTAGCCACCGTCCCCATTTTATGATGGTATTTCTTGTTGGCAGCATTTAACGCATTCTTTGCCGACTTTGCCTTTGCTTTATCGATTGCTTGACTCTTGCATAAAATCAGACCTTTGTTCTCTCAACTTCTCGTTTACTCCTTTGAAGTCCGGAGTTTTCTTTTTTCGACATATTTTGCGTATAAACTTTTCTTGTGGTTCCAGACAGCCACCATCTTGCTTAGTGCCCACTCCTTGACTTTCGCTCTATTTTCAAGCCCACCCGGCCTTGGGGTAATACCATCTACCTCAAATTCCTCATACTCTAGAGGTAGTATGAAATGCGCTATGAGCTTCTGCCAAAGGTCACCTTTGGCATCATCGGTGACATAGCTGTTGGATTCTTCACCGGCTTTCTTTGACTTATTCCATTCTTGGATGGTGATTGGCAGGTTGTCCCTAACAAGCACCCGGCATTGATTTATAAACATCCTCTGGTGCTTCTCTGGAGCAATCGGTTCACCATCATCATCTATTTCTTCGATGGTGAACCTCTGATTACCATACAACTTTTTGTTCGGCCCTCGTTTCGTTCGAGCTGTCGATTACTTCGATCCGGTGGGCTAAAACAAGAATAGAGAGTGATTAATATATATCTAGATCAGTTAATGAATAGAGGTAACACGAGACTTTATACATATATATATGTGTGTGTACCTCGCTGGATCCTGTCGAGGGGCCATCATTATTGTTGTTATTTGTTTGCCCTTCGTCCATCTGGTCTTCCCCTTGGTACATTAGGTTTTCCTCTAGTCCATCACCGGATGGATTCAGATATGAGGATATCTCTTCCTCGAGCAAAATATCTTTGGCGTCGGTAGTAATAAGAGGAATTTCACCTCTTATCATGCCCTGAAGAAAACCTTCACCGATGCGACCAGGATCTTCGGATGGATCCATGACTTAATTATCAATAACAAAAAGAGAGTTAAACAGGTTAGAAAAAACAATAATCCTAATAACTAAAACAATATAATCCTAATTATAATAATCCTAATATTATTTGTGCTAAAACAATAATCATAATAACTAAAACAAAAAAATAACCCTAATCCTAATCCTAATTCTAATCTTAATAAATAAAACAAAAAAATCACTAAAACAATAATACTAATCCTAATTCTAATATTTTAATTAAAACAATAATCCTAATACTAAAACAAAAAACCCTAATATAAAAAAACTATAAAAAACTATTGAAAAAAAACTATAACATTTCCTAATATTAATTATGGTAAAACCTAATATTATTTGTGGTAAAACAATAATCCTAATATTAATTGTGGTAAAACAATATAATCATAGCTAATAACTAAAACAAAAAAAATAACCCTAGCTAATTATAATTAAAACAATAATTAAAAAAATAACCCTAGCTAATTATAATTAAAATAACCCTAGCTAACAATATAATCCTAATCCTAGCTAATTATAATTAAAACAATAATTAAAAAATAATATAAAACATATTTGTATTTAAAAAATACAAAGAGAAAAGGAAAAACAGAAAAAGGAAAAAATTTGGAAAAAAAAACATTAGCCTGACCCCAAACAGGCCGGCCCATCTCTCCCCTCTTCCTTTCCCTGCCGCTGGCCGTCCTTCCCCAACCACAGCCTCAACACGCCCACCTCGCCGGCCAGCTTCCCTGGCGGTGTGGCCGGCGTGGACGCCTCGCCGTGTCCGTCGCCGATTCGCGCTGCCTCCGCCCTGGAGAGCACGCCTCTCCATCTCCCATATCCTCTCATCCCCCCAGGCTCGCTCCCTCTCTCTCGTTTCCTTCCCTGGTCGAACGCTAACCGTCGCAGAGGCGCCGTTGTTGCGGAGCGGCGGCGGCACGACGGAGCGGCACGTCCTGGAGAACCATCTCACCTGCGGAGCGGCGGCGACACGACGGAGCACGACATTACACGGAGCGGCCATGAATCGACAAAGACCTCGCACTTTTCGTCATGCTTGCCTTCGACGAGAAATGCGAAGTGTTGGGGCGCAGCACCTCCGCAGGCGCCAGAATATAAAGGGACAGACCTTTAGTCCCGGGCTAAGCCACCGCCCGCGACTAAAGACCATTTAGTCGCGGGCTGTGGCTTAACTCGCGACTAAAGACCCCCCTTTAGTCGCGGGTTAAGCCACGGCCCGGGACTAAAGGGATTTTTCGGCCGCTACGTTTTCGCGCGCGCAGGCACCCTTTAGTCCATGGTCCAGCCACAACCTGCGACTAATTGTTTTTTTGTAAATTTTCTTTTTTTTAATTCAAAACTAATATAAAAACTTTGGAAAATCATATCTTTTATTGTAATAATCCAAATAAAACAAATAATATGTCTATTATTATCAGAAAAATATAAAGAATCTTAATATAATATCCATTTATCTGTTTGCATCATTTATAAATTATTTCATTTGTAAATTTTCTTTTTTAATTCAAAACTAATATAAAAACTTTGGAAAATCATATCTTTTATTGTAATAATCCAACTAAAACAAATAATATGTCTATTATTATCAAAAAATATAAAGAATCTTAATATAATATCCATTTATCTGCTTGCATCATTTATAAATTTTTTCATTTGTAAATTTCTTTTTTTAATTCAAAACTAATATAAAAACTTTGGAAAATCATATCTTTTATTGTAATAATCCAAATAAAAAAATAATATGTCTATTATTATCAGAAAAATATAAAGAATCTTAATATAATATCCATTTATCTATTTGTATCATTTATAATTTTTTTCATTTGTAAATATTCTTTTTTTAATTCAAAACTAATATAAAAACTTTGGAAAATCATATCTTTTATTGTAATAATCCAAATAAAACAAATAATATGTCTATTATTATCAGAAAAATATAAAGAAACTTAATATAATATCCATTTATCTGTTTGCATCATTTATAAATTATTTCATTTGTAAATTTTCTTTTCTTAATTCAAAACTAATATAAAAACTTTGGAAAATCATATCTTTTATTGTAAAAATCCAAATAATGAACTTCCGCTTCATGCACAACCAAGGAGGAAGGTTATAGATGCATAGAGTCACGGGCCAGGTGCTGTGACTGGAGCTCTGCTCCCTAAAGGGATTCATGCCATCTGTACTTAGACCAAACCTTAAACTCCTCGCGTCATCTGCAAAGTCCGGGTACTTTCTATCGATTTTTCTCCATTGCGACCCATCAGCGGGGTGTCTCAACATCCCATCTGACTTACGTTCCTCTTTATGCCATCGCAATAACTTGGCGTGCTCTTTGTTTCTGAATAAGCGTTTCAACCGTGGTATTATATGAGCATACCTCATCACCTTCGCAGGAACCCTCTTCTGGGGAGGCTCGCCCTCAACGTCACCAGGGTCATCTCGTCTAATCTTATTCCGAAGTGAAGTGCATACCGGGCATGCATCTAAATTCTCATACTCCTCACCGCGGTAGAGGATGCAGTCATTAGGGCATGCATGTATCTTCTGAACTTCTAAACCTAGAGGGAAGACAACCTTCTTTGCTTCGTACGTACTGGCGGGCAATATGTTATCTTTTGGAAGCATATTCTTCATCATTTTCAGCAACTTTTCAAATGAGGAGTCAGTTATAGCACACTCAGCCTTCCATCGTAGCAATTCCAGTGTGCTGTCCAGCTTTTTCAGACCATTTTTGCAATTTGGGTACAACAACTTTTTGTGATCCTCTAGCATGTGATTGAACTTCTCTCTATCATTTTCAGTTTGACAATCTCTTCGTGCATCAGCAATGGTCCGACCAGGATCATCAGCGGGTTCATCATGTGTCTCTTCTTCATCCTCCCTTCAAAGATCCCCATGGAAGTATCTCCGTACTCAGGGAAACCATGATAGTTGTCATCCTCCTCCTCTTCTTCATTGTCTTCCATTATAACCCCTCTCTCTCCGTGCTTGGTCCAACAATTATAACTGGACATGAAGCCGGACTTCAATAGGTGGCTGTGAAGGGTTTTTGAGTCAGAGTAATCCTTCCGATTCCTACATCCATTACATGGACAGAATACAAAACCATTGTGCTTGTTTGCATCAGCAACACGGATGAATTCATGCACGCCATTAATGAACTCGCCAGAAAGGTCGAGACTGTACATCCATTCCCGAACCATCTGCATTATAGTAAAAGTATATCAAAAATCATTACACAACATGATAAAATTAATACAAGTTATATTGAGAGCTTCTAGAGCATTAATTTTGAATTTTGAAAAATTTACATGCACCAATTTGTGAATTGGAGAAAACAATCAACATGATAAATGTAGAGTTTTTTATTATTGTTCTATCAGTGAAAACCTCGTTCCATTCTAAGCTCTGAAACTCTAAAATTACACATTTCAATTTTCAGTAACTATGTGCCTAATCAAAATTTGTTACACATATATATCAAAATCCTTCTAGCTACTTCTAGAGCATGCATGCATTTGATCCATATCTCTATACTTTTAGAGCATTATAGAGCTAAAGTAGCAATAAGAGATGAAAGAATGAAGTTCTAACCTTTTAAAGCTTTGGATTTAGGTGTTGCAAACTAAATCTTGACAAATCTTGAGAAAAAAATGGCATGAACTCTCTTGTTTCTTTGAGAAAAATGGCCACCATATGCTTTAGGGCAGCTGGCCAGGGAGCTGTATATATAGTGATGGACAATTAGTCCCGGGCCGTGATCGACCCGGGACTAATAGTCCGAAAAGAGTTGTTGGCCCGCTTATTAGTCCCGGCCGACACGACCGGACTAGAGCTCGTCGGCTCGAGACTAGTGTCTTTGGCCATTTCTAGCCGTTGGAGGCCTCACGGTCCGGGACTAGTGCTAGTCGCGGTTCGTGATGGGCCGGGACTGGTGACGTTGTTCAGATCGAACCGAAGGCCTGTTTTCCAGTAGTGTCATTACCTGGAATAAATGCCAAATCACACCCAAATGTTAAGGGAGATACAATATTTTGTTATAGTCTATAGGAAAGGTACTCCCTCCATACTGTAGGCTAACATGGAGTTTAAGAAATATGTTTAAATACAAATTTGATTAACGGAAATGAATCACATGTCACAATTGAAAATATATTTTAAATATAAATCCAGTGGTATAATTTTTATGACATATAATTTATGTTTTATTAACCAATTTTATGGTCAAACTTTTTTTTAAAACTCTATGTTAATCCAATAAACCGGTACGGAAGTTGTTAGCCTAATAAACCGGTATAATGGTAGTATTCCCGATTCAGAGAAAATATAAGCCCAAGAGAAATCGTATGGCAGCTGAACTTCCGTAACTCAAAAAAAAAAAGCTGAACTTCCGTAACTCAAGTTACGTCTCTGTATCTCAACCGTTCCGCTAAGTCATTAAAATCTCAGCATCTGACGTTTGCTGCAACTAATATATGTAGGACGTACTACCTTGGGCGGATCCTCCTCCAGATCTCAAAATTAAGAATCCGCTTAGGTTATTCAGCTATGGCCGACGACGACGCTGCCATGGCGGAGCCTGGCCACGCTTGGCACGTAGTTTGTGCCTGGGAAGATAGGCTACAAGATTGGTTCGCGGACCCTAACCCCAACCAAGGCCAGGTCGCGGTGGCGGCGGAGCCACATGACCATAGCAGGTGGATCCTCGGGTGCCTTCTCTGCGCCGGCGGCCTCTTCACGTATATAGTCTTCTGTTGGGTAGGTAGCATCGGGGGCTTGACCAATATCATGGCGTGTATCCTATTGCTGATGCCACTCTGCGTTTGCCTTTTACTGCTTGGTGCTGTTGCCCTCGATGATTGGCTCGCTGGGTTTCCACGTGGTGAGAATCGTAGGCTCGTAGATAACTTGCTCCAGGTATAGCTGCCTAGTAGCTTCTTTTTTACGGAAAATTGTACGTACTGGTAGCTAGCTGGTTACGGATTTATTGTTTGAGTATATATGCTTCTCTCTACTGTTATACTCTTGCTCATGTGCACATGCATGCACCGTCCTCAACTAGATCTACAACAGGCATACATTGTGCTCGTGTTTCTGTATATTGATGTGTGCATGGTACTCACCGCAGAAAAAAGAATAATATGCTCAAAGATGTCTTGTTGTTCTTCTCTGAAATATCCTGTCACTACTTGGGCTAATTCAGCTGAGTTAGAGTTGGCAGAATGCACTCTACAAGACTACGATCATTCATTCGAATGGATCCCGAAGAATTCACTGGATTCAGTTTAGAGTTGTAGGAGAATGCACTCTACGAGACTACATTCATTCTTTCAAATCGGTTCAACAAAGAGTTCACTTGATCTCATTGGAAAAAATGTGCGTAGCTAAGCCTAAGGGAGGCGTGGGTTTTCTCGATTATGAGGCGTTTAATCAGCCACATCTGAAACTAATTAAGAAAAGCTCCAGCCAGAAGTATTCTCAACTATCTAATCTAAACAAGAAGGAAGATCTTGATTCAGACTCATCGGTCTATTTGTGTACAAGCCACCTCATCATGCTCTACTACTGGATGCAAGTGTATGGTAATCAATCTGTAGCACACCACAACGCAAAACACATCGCTAGATGGTAAATTTACACTATCAATTAGCTTTGCTTAACCTGACCTGTCAATTGGCTTCGGATCAGCATACACTACATTGCTTTTCAAAAGAAGGAATGCCAGAGAATACTATCTAGGCTGCGGAATAATGACTGAAAATACCTATCATAATTATGTGCAACTGCCATCTACCCTATATATAGTTATAGTTTGCATGGATTTATAAACGTATCACCTGTTTAAAGCTAGGCCAAACATACCTGTCCCCATAAATTATCTTCATATGGTGGAAATTTATCACAAATGAGAATTGTCTACTTAAAATTGACAACTGGCTTCGTAGTCATGGTATCTTAATTATTATTATTATTATTTAGGGCTAACATATCAACCAGTAAAATAATACAGTGTTCTAATACATAAGAATATGGCAATGGAAGCAGAGATCAGATGCAAAAAAAGTTCTGAGCCACGAGCAATCTGGTGACCCACAGTACTCAATATTTAGCTAGGTACCTGGGTCTTGCATGACACCACACACATATTATTATCCACTATGAACGTAGTAACATGTAACATGTACAAGTTACTAGTCTATGTTACTTAGCAATATGACCAGCTTGATAAACTCGACATGCTTTCTCAGTGTGTGCAATAGCTGGCTCTGCATGCCCAGCAGTATTTATCATCATCCTGCATGGAAATGTCGTCGCCAATATAGATGGATGGAGACGTAGAATGTTGTTCCATTCCTGCCATGTTGCATAAAAAGGAATATTGTTACCCTGACATTTTTTTTACAACATTTTTTATATTACATGGTGCTTCCTACTGGGTGCTTTTGATCTTGTGTATGGTTTCCAATTTCTAGCTCTTCCATTCACCTTTGCCCATCTGCTGTATTATTTTTCTCTATGCAGGAAACCCACAATACCTACTATGCACGGGCTTGCGCTATAGTTTGCCAAATCATACATGCACAATGAAAAGTAAACCCCACATCCTGAATGCTCTCCTTGTTTCCAAGAAAGACAAGACACTAGATGAATGGCCTGCCTGAAAAGATAATTTTGTGCCTAGATCTACACAAACTAGTCGTCTATATAAGCATACATTATTTAACTTCTATCTGAAATATGCAAAGTCACTGAAAGCATTACCACAACGAAAGCAGAGTGACTCACACAGTTGTCACACACCATTTTGTTGCACCTTCAGATTTACTGATGGTGACATCGAAGCCGTAATGTAGCATCGTTGCACACCATTTTTATGCTCAGCCTTTTCTCCACCATATCCCTTGTGGTCCTCCTGCTTGACGCCTACAAATAATAACTTGGGGAGAACAGATGGGAAATATTCATACAATTGAAGTATTCTGCATTAGTCTGTATTCAACTCCGCGGCAAAGAGGCTCCAAAATCGTGTAGGACCCTCAAACATCTTCGACAGATAGCACATCAAAATGCATATTGTATCATTCAAAATTTACTTACAAACCGCAAGATGAGTTCTGGAGGACACAAGTCACTCTAGTAGAAAATGAGTATTGACTGCACGGTTTAACTATAAATGCAGCTTAAAATAACACAATATTTTAGTTGCAATTGTACCTGCCGAGCCTAGATATTTTGCTCCGCAGTTACACTGTTTTCCTGGGTGGCATGTGTCCTTGCAAAGTGGGAAAAAGATAAAGTAACAGCTTGAGGATTGCTCATTATTCTCCACAATTCCTCACGTTCCACGCAACTGATCACACATTCACACACCTTGGACAGTAAACCATGTGTGACATCAAGTCCAATGATTTCTCAAGAGCAAACATATCCCAACAATCAATCTTCTTCTAATAAGCCTCTGAAAAAATATGGTGAAATCGAAGCACTGATTTTGATGTTAGGGTGTACCAATTGAAAAACACCGTCTTAGTTCACATGCATACTGTATAAGTACTTCAGGCAAATCACACAACACAATTGCTGGCAAGCTTAATGGAGTTTGGACGTAATTGTTGGAAAATTAAATTAGTTCAAAGGGAACCAACTTCTCTGGCACAATTCATGTTGTAAGAAGCTTGAATTGGACAGAGTTAAGTCCATTGGTTCTTAATATATAACGATGAACCATCAAGATTCAGCAAGGTATCGGCTAACACTATGGTACAGTTCAACAAGAGTAGATCATGGAATGGACACCTAGAATAAGTGGTATTCTTAAGAAGACTCAACAGAATACATTAAAAACAGTGAATAATCTTTGGGTATGACTGGACAGTATCGAACATGTCAGAAAACCCCATACCTTCGCTCTGGTTTAGGCCTGTCATGCACATATGCAGGTCCTCGAGAACTTCTAACTACTACTGTATATAACTGAGCATTGAAGGGATTACAGACTCCAAATGCGCAATTCTAGCTTGCACAGTTATCTCCTCTGTACGTTGGAATATCTGGTTCTGATCTTATTTAGTCACCATGCCGAAGGTAGAAGAGTCATATCATACAAATAGAGGAAAGGGCGGAAACAGAGAGAAAGATAGTCTAGGCGACATATGGTTCGAAAAGAGAAACTATGAAAGATTTCGCCATCCAAGAACAGAAAACAGCACTGTTTGCAAGAAACCTGGAAATAGCTGAGCGCTCCTTGTTTTCTAGTTCAACCCGATCACCCGCATATATTGCTTCCGATGCCATCCACTGCAGTAAATGAAGAAAACAAGTTGAGAAAAGAAATAATCTATACAACAACTATAAAGCATCAATCTTTGTAGTATGAAGCAGTGTAGCTTGTAAATCACCACAGTCCCAGGTCGTAAATGCCTTATGAGGTACTCCACGGCAGGGACTTACCCAAAACTGGAGTTTTTTTCCCATCTTCAATTGCAGTATGATGTACCAAAAGTCTAGTACACGCTTCTATTGAGTTCATAATAAGTAGAATTAAAGAGTCCTGTAGACAACAACATTGAGCATTTGCACAGTTGAAATCATCTAGTACCATTGTTAACCACTTCTTAGGCGCTTGCAAAGGATGGTATATTTACAGATGAATATTACATATTTCTCCTGCAGAGTTTTGTCTGCTTGAGTATTCTCACACCTATCATGGCTGCCGAATGCCGCCAATACAAAATGAAGAGCCTAAATTGCCAAGAACTTCCCCAGCTTTGAGCCAACATTGCTATTAGATCAAGCTACCAGGAAGCAGGATCTACAACCGCTTGTCTCTGACACGGCTCGATCATTGCATGCCAAACTTATTTATGATCCACTGAAGAGACTCAATCTGCTGCCGGTCATATATCTGCTTCTGCTGAGCCAGCTCCCGGAGATGCCGCGCCTCGCGCTCCACCAGCGCCTTCTCACTCCTCAGGCACGCAATCTTGGCCATGGCCTCGTCAGCTGCAGAGGCCGCCGCACGCCTCTCCTTCTCCAGCTCATCTAGTGCCGCCTCCTTCAGCCGCCTCTCCCGCACGATCCGACGCCTCAGCCGTTCCACGTCGCCCTCTTCCGCGCCGTTCACCTCGCTCGCATTGTCCTCGTCCTCCGTGCCGGCCTCCTGCTCTAGTTCAGAAGCCAGTGACCTCGAGAGCGGCTTGCTGGAGCAGCTGCTAGAGCCGACGCGCTCCAGTGTGGGGCCCAAGCTGCCTTTCTTCAGTGCCCGTGCCTTCCTCCCGCACACGGTGCAGACGACGCCTCTTACGCGCAGTGCTTGCACCGTGCCGCCCGGGTTCCCGACGAGCCCCTCCACCGCGTCGCAGCGCTTGCCGAGGCGCCAGACGTTGGTGGCCAAGCACAGAAGGAACACTGCAACAAACAGGTGGGCGGGGCTCACGGAGCGGGACAGGGCGATCCAATGCGCGGCGGAGGCCCACTGCCCGCAGACATCGGACTCGGATGCGTGCAGCATCGCGAAGAATCCGAGCGCGGAGCCGACGAGGAAGTAGGCAGCGCCGGCGCCAGGTAAGAAGGCGAGAGAGACGCCGGCGAGCGGCTTCAAGAAGCCGGCACCGGAGATGCGGTTCCAGCCGCCCATGGCCAGGTTTTGTCCAATCCAGGTGAAATTTCGGAGGAAAGATGCACTCTGTATGGGTCTACGCGAGGCTGCTCCCATGGAATTGCTTGGAACTGGAGCAAACCTTGCAGATCTAGCGGGTTTTGGGGAAGGGCGTGGGGATTTGGGGAGACGAAGAGTCTAGAAGAGCACAAGCTAGCTAGGCCGCCGGCGTGGGCGGCGGAAGTAGGGGGGTTCGGTTTAGTCGAGCAGATTTCTTCGGATAAGTTGTGGGCAGTATGGCTGCTGCCTTGTGGGTCTCATGATTTAAGCGGGCCCACAATGTCGGTTTGTGGCTTGCGTGACGGGTGGGGCCGGCGAAAATTAAGGGACATGGGTGACCGTACCGGGCTTGGGATTCCAGTTTGATAGGTGGGCCACAGACGTGTTGGACCCACATGTCTGTGAGTTCCAGTTGTTCTACTCCAGAGGCGTGGATGCAGGAAGATCACGCGGGAGGTGGTTCAGATAAACGTTGAATTACGGGGAACCCGTGGGGGAGTCACCAGATTGTCAATCGCCAAGGTTCAACCACTGAGTCGATAAGAGCAGAGATAATTTTAGTTAACGTTTATATGGTTCAAAGGATTTTTATTGGCATTTTGGAGGATTGAAATCCTTAGAAATGTTTTAAACGAGGATGTTTGATCCTCTCATAAAGTCCATATAGTTGCGTAATTTTGCGTAAGTCAATATCTGGTTTGGCCAAGATTATCTGAAAATAATATAAATTTATAAAATACAAAAATATTATTAAAATTGACTTAGTGTATGCTTTCATATTATATAAATTTTATATCATACAAATTTATATTATTTTGTATAATCTTGGTCAAACTTTGATATTATAGACGCAAAATTATCAACCTAATATGGATGGAAAATACAAGTACATAAGCATCTTCTTAAGGATTATTTGCACTACATTTCGTAGCAAATTTTGCATGCATTCAAGCATCTTGAAAAGAATCCTTTGGTTTTCCCGTGACACCAGTGGCCAACCTTGGAGAGAAATTAAGAGAGGGCCAAAATGTTGATTAAACCATTTAATAGCTATAACTATTCTTAATTATTATTAATATAGTATTAATAACACTACTAATTAGAAAATTTGCACCAATGTTGGGAGGGCCAGTTTGGCCTCCATGAAGGTCCGCCACTCCGTGACGCAATCAAACATGCCAAAATCATATGGATTCAACAACACCTATCGTGACAATTCGAATGTATTTTTTCATTCACTCTTTTCTAAAATCTTATGAATCAAGCAAGCTTTTATTGACTCACCATCATGCTAGTGGCGGCGCCACATTTTCAGAGAGTTGGTATTCATATTTAAGGATGGTATTCATTTTGCCAAAATCTTCATGGTTTAAGTGACCATGAACCTTATGCCTCTAACTTAGTCCGCATCTTTCGCTGCAAAGGAAGCATTCCCTTCCATTAAACCTAGATCAAAACTCTCAATGTCGTGCTCATTGTCGCTTTTCGCCCAAAGCCCCAAAGTTAATGAGCGTGTGAATGGGAGAAGGAATGCGAGTGACTAAGTCGATGTTCTTCTGGTTTGCGCATGGGTCCGGTTTGGTTCCACGTAGACATGCCCATGGATGTTCGTGCTTCCCAGTTGGCATCCATTCCCATGACATGTGGGCCATGTGGTCAAAAACGGGTGAAATGTGAATGTGGCACAAATTGTTTACATAAGATTCTTTATCAGATGAGCAAGTTGCTTTTGCATGATTCAGTTAATTAATGCTTGAATTATACAATACTATTTTGATAACTACTGAAATAGTACAAATAAGCAAAAAGCGAAAAACTAGAACTAAGAGCAACTCTGGCAGCGGCGCTATAACCCGGCATGCTAACACAGCGATGCAGGGTGCAACAACTGAATATAGCGCGATGTGTGCTTTTCCTCCACCGAAGAGCTAAAAAGCCGTGCGAAAACTAGCCAAGATCACACCGTCACTGGCGCAAAAAAAGTAGCACATGGACGCCAGCAAACAGGTTTCACGTCAACAATATGATCAACAAGATTAAACACACCCAAATAATTCAACAATAAATTGTCTTTTATTATTAAAACTATAGCAAATATTACATGAGTAATACAACAAATATAAAAAATTGTTCACCAACAAATACAACAAGTTTTTCATTAACATACAACAAATTGTTTTCCAAACATACAAATAAAGTGACCACTATTGTTTTCCAAACCATTTCTAATGCTCCTCGATGAGATATTTTCAAAGATATTTTTGAAGCTCATCGTGCACCTCATTGGACCGAATGGCATGATACGAGGCAAAACGTGTCACCTCATGTTCTCTCCTATGCACTTGCACGAAACCCCTCATCAAGTCAAAAAGGAGCAATCTACATCTTTAACATGATTATCCTATATGATTATGTTATGCATGATGACACAAGCAGTCATGATGTATTAAAGACAATTTTGGTCCCAAAATATAGTCGGTTCTCTCGTAATAGTAAATTGAGCTTGCAAAATCCCAAATGCTCTCTCCATATTTTTTTCTAGCCGCCGCTTGTGCATTTTGAAATTGGGTTTGCTTCTTACCTTTGGGTTTATGAACCGGTTTCACAAATGTTTGCCACCTTGGGTAGATGACATCGGAAAGATAATAGACATAGTTATACTTATGGCCATTTGCTTTAAACTTTACTTATGGACCTTCATGCAATGCAGTCCTTGTGGTGACTGATACGTCGTAAACGTATCTATAATTTTTGATGTTTCATGCTTGTTTAGTATCTAATTTGCTTTTCTTGTCTACTCTTTAAGGTATTTTTATATGTTTTCTGGTACTAACCTATTAACAAGATGCCACAGTGCTAGTTGCCTGTTTTCTTCTGTTTTTTGGTTCCAGAAAAGGCAAAAAAATGAATATTCTCGGAATTGGACGGGACAAAAATCAAAATCAATATTTTACCGTGGGGAACACGGAGCCAGAAGACGAGACGGAGGATGGCCTCGAGGGGGCCACACCCCCTGGCCGCGCGGCCAGGCCTGGCCCGCGTCTGGGGGGGTGCAGCCGAATCGGGAACCCCCTAGGCCTCCCACTTCACCTATAAGAAGCCCACGATACCCAAAACCTAAGTACCCGATCAATCTTCCACGAAATAGTCCGTAGCCGCAGCTATCATCGTTCCTAGATCGGGGGGATCTGAAGCTCTTCCCGGCACCCTGTCGAAGGGGAGATATCATCCTGGAGGCCTTCTTCATCACCATGCCAGCCTCCGGTATGATTTGTGAGTAGTTCCACCTTGGACTACGGGTCCATGTAGTATCTAGATGGTTGTTTCTCCTCCTTTGTGCTACCATGTTTAGATCTTGTGAGCTCCATTCATGATCAAGATCATCTATTTTTAATCATGCATGTTGTGTTTGCGGGGATCCGATGGATATTGAGATTACTATGTCAGATTGGTTTATGATTCTATCTTATTGATTTTATCATGTCTGTGTTGTTTGAGATCTTGCATGCTCTATATTTCTAGTAGCTATCTTGGCCAAGTAGATGCTAGTGACTCCAAAAGAGTATTTATGCTCGATAGTGGGTCCATGCCTCTATTTAATCCGGGGAAGTGACAGAAATCTCTAAGGTTGTAGATGTGATGTTGCTACTAGGGAAAAAACAACGATCTCTTGTTCATGGAACAATTGGATTGTTTACCTTACACACTTTTCTTAAATCAGTTATCTGTTGCTTGCAACTTAATACTAGAGGGGGTTCGGATGATAACCTGAAGGTGGATTACTAGTCATAGATGTAGTTGGATAGCGGTTTATGTATATTCTTGTATTGCTCAATCAAATATTATAGGATCATGAATGTCTAGTATTGCATTGTTATGCATTGCTATGTCCTGTTAATTGCCCTGCTGTAATTTGTTTACCCAGCATGTTATGTTGTTTATCTTAAGGAGAACAGCTCTAGTGAACTATGGACCCCGGTCCAATCTTTACCATTGATACATCTTCCACTGTTCCTGTTACTATCTGCAAACCGCTATTACCTTCCACACCATACAATTAATCCTTTATTTTCAGCAAACCGGTGAGATTGATAACCTCACTGTTCGTTGAGGCAAAGTCTTGAGTTTGTGTTGTGCAGGTTTCAAGTTGCTAGCAACACCTTTGGGTCGTTTCCTTTCTCCCACTGATTCGATAACCTTGATTTCTTTCTGAGGTAAAACTTGCTTCTATGCTCATCATACCTTCCTCTTAGGGTTTCCCAACGAAGCTCTACAGTGATCTGAGGAGGTTTGGACCCCTCGAGGCCCTTGAAGGGTTTCACAGCATAGTAAATCAAAAAAAAATCTATGGATGCGAACGGGGAAGCCAAGATCTAATCTAGGAGATGCAAACAACGAGGGGGGATAGATGAGATCTTCATACCCTTGAAGAAATCGCACAGCGGAACGTGGTTGATGTAGTCGTACTAGCCTTCTCCTCCTCGCGATCCGATCCGATCTAACGCCGCAAGTGGCGACGCCTCCGAGAGATGCACACGTACGGCACCTCGACGTCTCCTCCTTCCTCGGTCCAGCAAGTGGGGTGGAGAGATAGATTGTATCTACAACACGACGGCGTTTCTACGGCGTGTGGTGCAAAGGTGGAGAGTTTCTGCGGGCTTCCACTGGCAAGAGAGAGAGAAAGGAGGGCAGCAGGTAGGCGGCTAGGGTTGGAGGAGGTGTGGGGGGAGGGTGCGGCCCTGCCCTCTTTATATAGAGGGCTGGCCGGCTGCCATTGCCCCTTCTCCAAACCCTAGGGCCGGCGGCCACATGGGGTGGAGTGGGGGGCAAGTTCCCCCCCCCCCTTCTAGAAGCCCTCCCCAGGGGTTTCCCTACGGCTTGGCCGGCTGGGCCTTTGAGGCTTTATGCCCCTTGCCCAATGCGCCACTCGTGAGGCCCACGCCTCCTCCCGACAAGTGGGGCCACGTTGGTCCCACCGAAGCTTCTAGAACCTTCGGTACAATGAACATTCCAAAACAATTCAAATCCAAAACTGCTTTCCATTATATGAATCTTATTCTCGGACCATTCTGGAACCTCTCGTGGCGCCCGGATCTCATCCGACCAACAAAAAACTCATAAACCAATTATCCATTCTATCCTAGCGTCGAGACACGTTAAGTGTGTGACCCTACGGGTTCGAGAATATGCAGACATGATCTTCTATCAATAATCAACAGCGGGGTCTGGAAACCCATATTGACTCCCACATATTCATCGATGATCATATTGGATGAACCATGATGCCAGGATTCAATTAATCCCATATATATTCCCTTCGTCGCGCGATATTTTACTTGCCCGAGATTCGATCGTCGGTATCGGCATACCTAGTTCAATCTCGTTCACATCAAGTACTTTACTCGTTCCGTAATCCGATATCACTTTGTGATTAACTCCTTAACCACGTGCTTGCAAGCGGTGTTGATATCGACACGAGTGGGCCCGAAGTATATCTCTCCGACTTGGGAGGGACAAATCCCATCTCGATACATACAACCCAACAGGTACTTTCCGATCACCTGAGAGACACCTTTATGATCACCCTCTCATAGGATGACGTTTGATGACCTCAAAGATTTCTTCCGATACCAGGGATCGGAGTTGTATTATCTTATGGTCTAAGGAATACAATATTTGACATAAGAAAAAGCTTCGCAAAGATGAACACGATGACACGATCTAATTGCTCTGCTTAATTTGGGTTTGTCCATCATATCATTCTCCTAATGACACGATCTCATTATTAATCAAAAACTCATGTCTATGGTTAGGAAACCTTAACCATCATTAATCAATGAGCTAGTCCATAGAGGCGTACTAGGGACACGGTGTTTTTCATAAACCACACAAGTATCAAAGTTTCCGCTTAATACAATTCTAGCATGGAATATAAACGTTATCATGAATAAGAATTATAACAATAACATCTTTATTATTGCCTCTAGGGCATAATTCCAACAGCCCTCCTCCGTCTCGTCTTATGGCTCCGTGTTTCCCATGGTAAAATATTGACTTTGGCTTTTGTCCTGTCCAATTCAGAGAATATTCATTTTCTGCCTTTTCTGAAACCAAAAAACAGAAGAAAACGGGCAAATGGCACTGTGGCATCTTGTTAATAGGTTAGTACCATAAAACATATAAAAATACCTCAAAGTGTAGACAAAGGAAATCAAAGTAGATACTAAACAAGCATGGAACATCAAAAATTATAGATATGTTTTCAACATATCACGCATCCGGTTGCTACTTGGAGCGGCGACAGCAGAATTGGGGGAGCCAAAATAGGGAAGGAGAGAGCACGGGCTACGCGGGTAAACTTTCCGAGCAGTTGGATGTGTGCACACGCGATGTGGAACGATAGCGCACGCCGGACTAGAAGATGCAATTTTGGTGTGCCGGTGGACGAAAATTGCGCATATAACTATAGCGTGTCTGCTGGAAGACACATAACCGATGTACGCTGTGTAAATCAGTGGTTATTTTAGCGTGGACGCATTTTAGCTCGATCGGTGGAGTTGCTCTATTTAGAGCATCTCCACTCGCCTACCCAGGACGCCGATCCGGACGTCGAAATTCGGTCCGGACACCGAAAATCGGCCCAGTCGCGTACCCAGGGACCTGTTTTCGTCCGGATTTTGGCGTGTTTTGGTCCGGCCTACCCAGGCCGAACCCAGATTCCCGGGTACGCCCTGGGAACACCGGACACCGCAAAAAAGGGCGTGGGCCAGCTCTGTCGGCGAGACATTCCCATTCCCACCCACTCCACTCGCCCAGACTGTCGCGAAGAGCTCCCAGCGCCCCCTCTCGCCATGAATTCGCCGGCGGAGCTCCTGCGCACCGAGACATGTTCACGCCTCTAGCTACGCTCGCCTTAGTTGCCGCCCACCACCACGCCTTCCCCGCCGCCAATCTCGTCGACCTAGCCTCGCCGTAGCTCTGCTTCGCTACGTGCTGTTGGAGATATGCCCTAGAGGCAATAATAAATATAGTTATTATTATATCTTTGTGTTTATGATAAATGTTTACATTCATGCTATAATAGTATTAACAAGGAAACATTAATACTTGTGTGATTTGTAGACTAAAATAAGAGTCCCTAGTAAAGCCTCTATTTAATACTAGCTTGTTGGTTAATAGATGATTGTGGTTTCCCTATCATGAACATTAAGATGTTATTAACAACAATATCATATCGTTAGGATAATGATATGGTGGACATACTCCTATAGATAAGCGTAGCATAAAGATCAAGTCATTTTAATAGTTCAATTGCTATATGCTTTCTGATACATAGTAATCTAATTCCTTCGACCATGAGATCATGCATATCACCTTTACCGGATGGATGCTTTGATGACATCAAACACCACACCGTGAATCGGGCTATAAAGGTGACATTGAGTGTTCGGAAAGTATTGGTTGAGACACATGGATCAAGAGTGGGATTTGTCCATCCATATGACGGATAGATATACTCTGGGCCCTCTCGATGAAATGTCATACAATTGGCTTGCAAGCATGTGAATGGCTCACAAGGGATCACATATCACGGGAACGAGAAAAGAGTACTTATCAGTAACGAGGTTGAACTAGGTATGCAGAGATACCGACGATCATAACCTCGGATAAGTAAACTATCGTGAGACAAAGGGAAATTGATATCGTATGTAAGTGGTTCATTCGATCGCAAAGTAATCGTTGAAATATGTGGGAGCCATATGAATTTCCAGATTCCTCTATTGGTTATTGTTCGAAGAAGTGTCTCGATCATGTCCGCATAATTCACGAACCGTAGGGAGACACACTTAAGGATTCGACGTTGTTTGAGTAGTTATGGAATGATGAGAAAGAGTCTGAATGTTGTTCGGAGTCTCGAATGGGATTCGGGATATCACGAGGAGATCTAGAATGGTCCGGAGAATAAGATTCATATAAGGAAAGTCCCGTTTCGGAGTTGGAGAATGGTTCCGGTGTTTTCATCGGGAATGTTCTAGAAGGTTCCGGAATGTCCCAAGACTGGAGGGAAGCAGTACATGAATGTGTTATATCAAGTTGATATGATTGCATCATGTACTCGGTGTCATCGCTGAACAAAATAGAGGGTTTATTCAAATCCTAGTTTGAAAAGTCAAACGCCAAGTTCGAAAGTCAAACGGCTAGTTTTGGGAAGTGGAGAGGGAGGTGGAAACCGACTTGGGGGAGGGGTTACTCCTCCCACCGCCGGCGCACCACCAAGCCGAGTTGGGGAGGGACTCCCCTCCCCTTGGACGGCCCCCTCCACCTATATAAGGAGGGGCAGGGCTCCCCTCCTAGACACACAAGTTCCTACCTCTAAACCCTAGTACCAAGCCGTCGTCGCCTCCATAGCTGCCGGCGGCCCTAGGGCAAACCACCGCCGCCTAGCTAAACCCTAGCCGCCGGCTTGCCCCCTCCTCGGCGTGTCTAAACCCTAGATCGTCAAGGGACTCTCTCATACTCCACCATACTCGCTCCGGCTTAAGGCGAAGCCCTGCGAGATCTCCCCTCTACTTCCGGTACCACGCCGTTGTGCTGCCGGAATCGCGAGGAGAGTGCTACAACCTCCGCTGCCTGCTGGAAGGGAGAGGAAGGTCTTCGTCGAGTACCGAACGTGTGACCGAATGCGGGAGCGCTGCCGGAACGTAGCGCCGGAAGGATCGTCTACGTGATCTTGAGATCGGGAAGAGTACGACTACATCACCCACGAGAATCCGCTCTCGTTAAACACTTTGGAATCTTCGAGGGTGAGTTATTCCATCGACTCGTTGCTACAATCTAGTTGATAGATCTTGGCTTGTTTGTTTGTATGCGATAGAAATTTTTTGTTTTCCATGCTACGAAACCCTACAGTGTTATCAGAGCCGTGTCTATATGTAGAGGTCCCAACCCAAAAAGGTAGAGTCCTCCTGTGTTTTACAATGCTAGTCCCTGGATCAATAGCTAGCATCCACAGTTAAGATGTAATATCAAGATACAAAGGTCATATTATAACTTTAAAAACTAGGAATAACATAATTCTATTACATCATACATAGCTCATTTGGCTATTACATTACATTGCAATGAATAACTATAGTCATGGGTCCTTCATCTTCAAATTGCCACAGTGAGATGTTGGTTGTAGACTTTGTAGTCCTAGTCAATCAAACAATCTTTATTTAAAAACAATCAACCTGCAACATTTCAAGTTACAGCCACAAGGGTCAATACATTTTGAATTGTATTGGCAAGCTTCACTTCTATGTATAATAAGAGTGGATCCTATCATTATATGCATATTTGGCTAAGTAGAGTTTAAGGCTTATTTGCATAAAGCATTATTTTATCCTACCTTTTCAAAAATGGTTTTAAGTCCTTTGTCAAATCTCTTTTCCAAGAATCCCTTGAACTCCTTGGTAGAAACTCAAGTGTTCAAGTCCTTGTCAAAATCTCTTGAGCCACTTGGTAACCCAAGTGCAACAAGTTTTTAAGAAATCTCATGAGTTCCTTGGTAACCCCAAGTACATCATGCTCTTGAGCACCTTGGTAACTCCCAAGTGCATCAAGCTTAACAAATCTCTTTGAATTCCTTGGTACCCCCTAAGTGCATCAAGTTTTTATATTAGAAGTTAGAATGTCGAGATCTCCCATAGTTCAAACTTTAGTTGCTCAGTTTTGTCCATAACCGGGGACACGGCTAAGTACTTAGATTTTATTGACTTCTGCAGAAGGAGTGCACTTTACCCACATGACACAATCCCATCTTGTTGCCACCAGTGGCCTACTGGATTAGTGCTCACCAAGATGGAGTACCGGCAGACTGAGAGTGTGACGAAGTCTTTCCAAAAGGTCCTCCCATACATCATTGCTAGCTTGCCTTCAGTCCCCATGAAGCATTCCAGATCCCCATGTCCGGTAACCAAAGACAATGTATGGGTCTTCCTAATGTAGTTGACTAAGCCAGAGCCATAATAGCATGTGGTTGCACACGAAAGCCACAATTGGAGAAACATGTTCAATCTCTAAGTTTCCTAGGTGGTTTTCTTTTGGAGCACAACACAAAGTGATTCCCATAGACATGGTCCCTTTTGTTGCCACCTTCTCCAAACTTAAAGTATCCACCACCTAGGTGGTTCATTGAGTCCTTGTTTTATTAAGTAAAACATAAGTCCTTTTCTCAACCTTTGTAAAGTCTCAACATGTATCTCTTTTCAAAATAAAGCATGGCTAAGCATGTACAACTACAATATTCTCACTAAGGAGTGTATAGGGAATCCTATTAGGATTTTAGCATAGCATAAGTATAAAATGTCTTTTCATGCATGTTTTCATAATCCTCTAAGTATAATGAAAATAATAGGGCATTTGTATGATAGTGTAACTTGCCTTTTTTGGTAGGGAATGAGGGTTTACTCCTTGATCTTGCTAGTCTCACTCTTTGCTAATTTCACTACAAGTCAATCAAGCAATCATAGTATCAAGTAGCATTCCAAACCAATATACAAACAACATTTCACATACACAAAGCATGGATTCTAAGTCATGTATGGGAACATGCTTAAGATGGTTTTATTTACAAGGAAGGTCTCCACTAGGCTTATAACTTTGTAAGGTCCAAATTGGTCATTTACCAAAATGGCAAAGTCATTTGCAAATGTGTTTTATCCTTAAACCATTTTCAACCCAATCATCATTTTATGTGGGGAAACTTTAGTTTTATCAAGTCCATAACCTTTAAGTCTTCACCAAAAGTTTCTAATTCTTAGGACTTGGTGGTTTGGGATCAGTGGGTTTGATCAAAATCATTTTCTTTAAAGTTTTCTTCCCATAGTCATTTCCATAACAAAAACCATTCTTTTTATTTGGTTAGAAAATGACTAAGTCAAGTAATCCAACCTAAATTTTACCAAAAATCATTTTTAACACCAAGGGTTGGTTCCTAGGGTCAGTAAGGTCACACAAATCCATTTTGCAAAAGATTTAATCCTAAAATCAATTTTAAACAATTTTCCTACTCTAAACAAGCTCACAAAAGGATCTGCAATTTCAAACAAGCTAACAGATACTATTTTCGAAACTAAGGCCATGGTTGGCTAGGGCTTGTTCTCCTGAATCCAACGACATAAAATTTGCAATTTTTGGACGTGTGGTTTGAAAGTTACAAGGGTTTGAAAATCACAATCTGATCTGGTTTCAAAATTTTTGTTTTAAACGAATCGCCACGTCGTTTTAACCGGTCAAGACGGTTCGAGGGGGATCGCGCTGTGGCGTTGGATCAAATGTGAATCGTGGCTCGAATCGCCACTTACCCCTTCGCTAACTTTCTATTGTATCCGCTGATCCAGATCCCATTTATTAACACGCTTGCCAAAGTCTGGCGGCGCTGGCGGTGGCTAGCGGCGGCGCACGGCCAGGCGGTGGCGCTACGGCGGCTACAGGAAGCAAAGAGGGAAGGGAGAGTGCTCACCAGAATCGCAGGGCTGTGGTGATACTCGACGTGTTGTTGGCTTGACAAGGGGCGCCGCATGCGCGTAATTGCTCACGGAGTGGAGGACGGCGTCGGGTGCTTCAGGTGGTCGTCGTGGATGGCGCTGTGGATCACCCCAAGGCGAAAGGATGGCATGGTTAGATGCGCGGAACCAAGATAAAGCTCCTCGTGTGAATGAGAAGGTGCAGGGAGCTCAGTACTTACCGGGAAGTTCGACGGAGTCGAGACAGACGGCGGCGCTGTCAGAGCTTGTCCTAGTCGACTCTCTGGAGCGTCTGCGGTCGAACGGAGAGCACGGACAGAAGCGCCAGGGAATGGGGAGTGTGTGTGCTTGGTCAATGAGGTAAGGGGGGTCTGGTTTCGCCGGAATCGTCACCGGAACATCATCGGACAGAGGGTGGTGTGCGGCGTAATTCGTCCAGCCTGGGGGCAGAGAGAGGGAGTGGTCTGGGGGAAATGGAGGAGAAGGCGCAGGAGTTTTATCGAGCATGGTCAAGGTGAGGTAAAGGCGCGGCGTTATGGCGAATTGAACGCGCGGAATCACAGCAGGTAACGGTGGTCGAGGGAGGAAGAAGGGGTCGCGCGGGTGTGAGAGAAGAACAGGGGCGGTGGGGTCCATCAGTCAGTGGGAAATGAAAAGAGAGGGAGGTCCACCGGTCATACTCAGTGTGGTTCAGGAGCAGGGTGCGGATCGTTTTCTCATGGGTGAGGAGTCGGCTTTCTGGCTTGTTGGCTCAAGAAGGTTAGTGGGCCGATGGTGGGTTGTTCTATTTTTTTTCTGTCTAAATCTTTTCCTTTTTCTAATTTTATTTCCTGTTTTGAATTTCAAATCAATTATTCAAACAAATCAAACAATGTTCAAATCAATTCAAACAACACCCAAACTTTGTATCATTGGAATTAGTTCTGTTCAGTAACATGAACCAAAATCCAAAATTAAAACAAATAATGTTTTAAATCTTTTTAGGTTCCATTTATTAGTTATGTAAAATGGTCCATGATTCATTAATAATTAAATAAAATAGGCCTTAGTTTTTAAATCAAATAGAGTTTGATTTTATTAATAAAATCTTTTATTGAAACCTAAATATTTTTCAAAACCAAATCAGTAGATTTTATTTGGATATAAGGAATACTTGGAAACTTGTTTCTAAAACAAAATAACATTTTTATTTTAGAGTCCATTATTAATTAAATATAATAGACTTTCATTATTAAATCAAATAGGATTTGTTTTATTGAGATATTTATTTTTAAAATCTAAAATAAAGTCTAAACCCTTTAGTAGGTTTTATTTGTGAATATAAAATATTTAGGAAAACTTATTTTAAATGATTTAATAAGTTTTGATGTTTCAATTTAAATTGGTAAAAACCTTTTATTTAAATAAGGTTGGATATTAAATCCTTATTAATTTATTTAATTAAACCTTTGCTAATTTTATTTAAAATAAAATGTTTTAATTTCCAAAGCTTGGCCAAGGTTTAATTTGGCTTTATAAAATATTCTTTATTTATAAACTTCTATTTTATTTGAAAACAATCTTTTCATTTAATTGTTTCAAAATGGTATTTTCAAATGTTTTCATTTTTCCATTAATGAAATGTTTATATTTTTAAATCCCTTTAGGTTTTATTTAATTCAAATGGGTTTGGAGTTCCATTTGAATTCAAAGATTTTCTTCTGGCCCTGGAATTTAAACAAAGTTTTATTTTATTCATTTATTTTCACATTACAAGGTTTGGAAAATCTTGGGATGTGACACTATATGTAGATCTGTTGCACGAGTAGAACACAATGGTCATTGTGGGCGTTGATGCTTTTATTGTTGATTGCTTCTTGTGTACTTTGCATCTTGCGGGATGTTGGGATGAAGCGGCCCGGGTTAACCTTACATGACATCGTTCATGAGACTTGCTCCACGCTTGACATGCAACTTGTATTGCATAAGTGGCTTTATGGTGCTCGTTTCTCCTAGCATAGTTAAGATCCAATTTACAACGGGTGATTAACAATACTAGTATCAATGTTATGGTTCATGTTCGTAAGTTAGAACGACACTTATTGAAAGCCCCAAACCACGTAAACATGCAAAGAAAGTAGAGGCGCCTAACTTTGTTTTGAAGGGGTGTCTTGTGATGTGATATGGCCATGATTGTGATTATATTTGATGTATGCAATGTTCCTTATTATAAGTTGGCAACCGCGTGAGCCATATGGTTGTCTTTAATTTATGTTAAGACCCGTGTCTATTCAAAGTAGTTGTAATAGTTGAAGCCGTGACGATAACCATGGAGAAGCGCCATTGACCTTTATGCAATGCCGTGATGATGGAGATCATGTTCGTAGAAGATGGAGATCGGAAGCACACAGAAGAAAGGCCATATCATATCACATATTATGAATTGCATGTGATGTTAATCCTTTATGCATCTTGTATTGCTTCGTAGACGACGGTAGCATTATAAGATGATCCCTCATGCACATGAATTTCAAGTCATAAAGTGTTCACCCTTAGTTAGCACCGTTGCTAAAGCTTGTTGTTTCGAAGCACCACGTGATGATCGGGTGTGTTAGATTCCGCGAGTGTATACAACGTGAGCAAGCCAAATTTGCTCATGCGGAAACTAAGGTTTGATCTTGACGAGCCTAGCATGTACAGACATGGTCTCGGAACACGGATCATCGAAAGGTAAAGCATGAATCATATAGTAGATATGATGAACTTGTCGATTGTTCTCCATTGAAACTATATAAACTCTCATGATGATCGGTGTTGATGTGGTGGATTTGTTTCGTGTGATCACTAAAACAATGTGAGGGATATTGTTTTGAGTGGGAGTTCACCTAGATTAATTTTATTATTAATTTGAACTCAATTTGTCATAAACTTAGACTAAACTATTGCAAATATGTTGTAGATCAATGGCAGCCCCTACCATCAATTTTAATGCGTTCCTAGAGAAAGAAAAGTTGAAAAACAATGTAAGCAACTTCGCGGATTGGTTCCGCAATTTGAGGATTGTCCTCACACCGGTAATTTGACCTATGTGCTAGATGCAATCTGGTGACCCACCGCAATGATGCCGATGAAGTAAAGAATGTTTACCTCACTCTAAGACTCAAGACTCCACGATTCAAGGTGCTATCTTGTATGGTTTAGAATCGAGCTTGTAAAAGGTTTGAGAATTCAGACCCATATGATATTGTCGAGGATCTCAAATTGATCTTTGAGACTCATGCGGCAATTGAAAGCTATGAGGCTTCTAAAAGTTCTTTAACCGCAAGATGGAAGAGGGCATTCCACAAGTGAGCATGTGCTTAAGATGTCTGGGCACGCAAACAAACTTCAAAGCTTGGGTATAGTGATTCCTAATGCTTTGGGGATTTACCGCGTCCTCCAATCACTACCACCAAGTTACAAGAACTTTGTGATGAACTACAACATGCAGAACATGAACAAGACGTTGCCAGAACTCTTTGCTATGTTGAAGTCTGCAAAAGTGGAGATCAAGAAAGAGCACCAAGTGTTGTCGGTCAATAAGACCACCAAATTCAAGAAAGGCAAGTCTAAGCAGAAGGGACACTTCAAGAAGGGTGGTAAGAAAGTTACCACGCCAATGAAGAAGACCAAGGCTGGACCTAAGCCTGATACTGAGTGCTTTTACTGCAAGGGAGAAGGTCACTGGAAGCGGAATTGCCCAAAGTACTTGGCGGATTTGAAGAACGGCAACATCAAGAAGAAAGGTATATCTGATATACATGTTATTGATGTGTATCTCACTAGTACTCGTAGTAGTGTCTGGGTATTTGATACTGGTTCGGTTGCTCATATTCGTAACTCGAAACAGGTGCTGCAGAATAAACGGAAGCTAGCGAAGAACGAGGTGACGATGTGCGTGGGAACGGATCAAAGGTTGATGTGATCGCGGTCGGCACGCTACCCCTTCATCTACCATCGGGATTAGTTCTATACTTAAATAATTGTTATTTGGTGCCTGCGTTAAGCATGAACATTATATCGGGATCTTGTTTATTGCGAGACGGTTACTTGTTTAAGTCCGAGAATAATGGTTGTTCGATTTATATGAGTAATATGTTTTATGCACATGCACCTTTGATAGATGGTCTATTCTTGTTGAATCTCGATAGTGGAAATACACATATTAATAACATTGAGGCTAAACGTTTGAAATCGAGCGATAACTCGACCTATATGTGGCATCGCTGCCTTGGTCACATTGGAGTGAAGCGTATGAAGAAACTCCATTCCGATGGACTTCTTGAATCACTTGATTTCGAATCACTTGAAAGATGTGAAGCATGTCTAATGGGTAAAATGACTAAGACTCCATTTTCTGGTATGATGGAGCGAGCTACGGACTTATTGGAAATCATACATACCGATGTGTGTGGTCCAATGTGATGGGGATACGCCTACTGGGGTATACTCAGCAGGACGTTTCCGACTGGCCCAAAGGCTGGCGAGTGGGCAGAATCTGAGTGGATCAAAGCAAGAAGGTACCAAGAGACTGGAAGTAGGAGGCCCAGGCGAGTGGATAGGCCCAGTCGGTCTAGGGTAAACGATTGCCAAAGTTGTAACCGAATCGGTTGAGATATGTAAACCCTAGGGGAGGTGAGCCTATATAAACCTCCCTAAGGGGTGAATAGAGACACGTTCCCTCATACACCCAAGCAACTCGCCGCCTAGTCGCCGAGTTCGCCCATTGTAAACACATCCATAATACAATCTAGCAGGAGTAGGTCTTTACCCTCGGGCCGAACTGGTAAATCTGTGTCTTTGCCCTCATCTCGACCGCAGATGGGCCGCCTTGCCTCGTTTCTACTACCGCCGATTGAAAGATCCGCCGTGGTCATTCCCACGCAGCTGGCGCCCACCGTGGGGCCCGGTTCGGCCGGTGTTCGGGCGAGATCCAATCTGCCATCAACGAGACGCCGCCACCGTGATGATAGCGATCGGCGAGATGCTCCAGATCTTGCCGAGCAGCTACGCCCGCGGGCGCGGCCGTCACGCGACAAGATGATCCCGCCGATCGCACGATCAGCCTCTTCGCCGGCCTCACCGACGCCATCACCGGAGGACTCGCTCGCATCCGCGAAGTCGCCACCACGCGATCGGCTCCGAGAGCCAGTCCGACGATCCACCGCCTCCGAGTACAACTCGCCCACGAACGTGGCCGAGAACTCGCGGCCGCAGGAAGACGCAGCCTCACCGACGACGCCGACTGGCGGCGTCACTCGCCGGATCCATCACCGCGCCTCGTCAAGGGTTCCATCGCCAGGTCTCCAACGCGGAGATTTCGAGACCCTCCATCCTGGATCTTCGACCGACCGGTCGGAAAACTCCGCCGACCTCCATGACGGAACCGGCCGCCATGCCGCGACCTACATGGCCACCGCCGATCCACCGGAGGATCCTTTCTCCACCCCAATCCTCCTAACGCCACGGCGACGGAGGTCGAGGAACTCCGCTGAACGGGCGGAGGCGGACGCATGAGCGTGCCGAGCGCAAAAATTTCGCCTCGAGCAAGTGACAGAACCGCCACGCTACCACCAGCAGCGGATCGTCACGCCGACCCCACCGCTCAGGCGCGCTGAACTTCGACGACGAACGACCGGCCAAGATAGCCGAGCGCGCGATCCGCGAACGCGCCACTGTGGGAAGCGCCCACCCGCCAGATCAACGATGGGTGCCCCACCGCCACCCAACCGCACTCTCCTGTGGACCAGCCGCGGATAGTCTCCTCACGGAGCGACGCGAACGGCCTTCCATCGCTTCTCCACCCCGATGGACAACCTCGTGGCAGGCGAGCCGCACCGACAAAGATCACGGCCACCGCGACGCGCTTACAGATCCAAGACATCAAGGCCCCGCCGCAAAGCCGTGGAGCAAAAAAGCGGGCGCCGACCGCAGGGCAGTATACTCAGGCCTCGGAAGCGGCCTCAAGCGGCCGCCCGGCGGCAAACACCCTCAATTGCCCGCCACCGAGCCATTGCAGCTCAACGCCGACCCGATGCGGCACTTCCACCAACGATCCTGTGCGCGACCATCTTCGCCGCCGCCAACGGAGAACCCGTCGACGCCCGCACTCACATCATCAACAACCAAAATCGCCAAGACGCCACCGACGACTGCGACACACCCTAAATACTGCCGCGATGGCGAGCCCATGGGGTCGCCACGATTAGGCCTAAGTGCTTCGGACCAATGATCCGAGGCGAAGTACCCGCCAAACTTCAAGGCGCCAAAGGAGATCGAAAATACGACTCTGCGACCCCGCAGCCGGCTTGACACATACCATGGCAATGGGGATCGCGGTCACACCGACCTACCGCCTGCTACCTCCCAATCGATGATGGAGGGATGCGCAATGGATCAACACGCCCCCGTGACAAGATCGACTCGAGGAAATGCAGACGCCTTCGCGTG